>BSBK01005175.1:0-547500 GCA_027943335.1 Chamaecyparis obtusa
TATATATATATCCAAAAGTCTGATTTTCCTTTAATATTATAAATGCAAGGGCTTACTTATGGTTCCTATGAGTTTCATTGGGGTTTCTTCAATGGTTCTAGTAGTGTCCTTTGGGATCTCTTAGAATGTAAAACCAAGTAATTTTATATAGCTTATCAAGTTAATCAATTGAGTCAAAAGTTGTTCTAGAAAAATCTTATTTTATTTTTGAATATAAATTCTTCCGAGTTTTATTGTACTTGCCCACATTGATGAAATAAATCTTAATATTATGTTATATTAAATGTTATAAATAATTTTAAAAATAATATATTACAAATATTTTTAATTAGAAAAAATAATAGAGTAAATCGAAGTACTGAATTAAAAATAATATATTAAAAATAATAAATTAAATGAAAATGAAAATAGAAAATGATAAGTTTATAATATATAGGATAGTTATAATATTTTTAAAATCATAATAATTAATTATTTTGGTTATTTTAAATATAAAAATAATAATTAAGAGTTACATTAAGATTGGTTGAAATATTTATAACTATATTATAATAATTTTAAATTTGAAAATATTAATTAATAAGTTAACATTGTATTTCAGATATAAATAATTATTCGGAGAAGTAAATAGGTAATTATGCCCTGTCTCTCATGGGTAATAAACTTAGGGGATAAAGATCTTTTTTGGACCAATTCATGGAATGGGTGTCCACCTATATACACCAACTCAAACACTCTCAGAGCCCAAAATATTCTAGAAGTGGCATGGGGAAAGTAGGTTAAAGATTATATTCAAATCGATATAACTTGGATAGTTTTAGCAAATGTGTTTGGAGATATTTTTCATCATTACCTATCCCGAAAGAAGCAAAGGAAGAACTTAGTCAAATTCTAAAAAAGAGAAGCATCTTTATTAATAAGGAGTGAGACAAACTAATATGGTCTAGAAGAAAAAATGGTAGGAACAATGTTAAGGAGGGTTATCAATCTTTCATAAGGTTCCTGTAAATAAAGGTGCTAGAGAGTATAGTTTATGGTGGCATGATGGAGTCCTTCCAAAGGTCAGGGATTTCATTTGGCTAGCTATGCATATTAGAATTTCAACCAGTGCTAGATATTGCAAAAAATGGGAATTGTCAATGTCTTGGAACATGCGTGTTATGTGAGAAAGAGGTGGAAGACACAAATACCCTACTTCTTGTACATGCCATTTTTCTCAAGAGTGTTGGGTTTGGGTTATGGAGAAGCTAAGTTGGCATGTCCCTCTCCCTAAATCCATTAAACAATTATTGATTGGATGACAAATGATGAACAAAGAATCTTTCTTTGCAATGATTTGGAGGATTGTGCTAGCAGCAGTGTCATGGGGCATTTGGTGGGAAAGGAATAAAAGACCTTTTGAGAAGGAGACCATGACATTAGATAGTGTTTGTGTCCTCATGGAAAATTCAATTTTAGAGAACCTTAACATGTATACATCAATATTAGAATCACTGTCATCCACATTCACTTCAGAAGATGCATAGATTATTAATAAGTGTAAGCTAGTTAGTATACCTTTTAAGGGCGTACTGGTGGGTGAGCCTTCAAAAGTGGATATCAAGCTTTAGACTAAATAGGATAGGATAGAGGAGAAGTTCACAAAGATTAACTTTGACAGTGCATCAAAAGGGAATCTAGGAAGATGAAGGGTGGGAAGTGTAGTTAGGGACTCAAATGAGAAAATAATAAAGGCTTTACTCACAAGACTACCAAATAGTTCAAACAATATAGAAGAGACTAGATCTTTGTTAGATGGTGTTAAATTGGCAATCAAAGTTGGAGTCAAGAAGATTCACATTGAGGGAGACTCTCAAATAGTAATATTAGGACTAATTTAAAATAATATTGTTAACTTTGGGAGTTGCAGAATGTTTTATGGAAAGTATGGAAACTTTTTCCTAGACTAGAAAGTTACAAGGCGCGTCAATTCTTTAGAGAGGAAAACCTGTTAGTACTCTAGTTATCAAATGAGGAAATAAGTTTAGAAAAATGATGTCAAGAGCTTGACTTGGGTAACGTCATTGATACCTTCAAAAAGTAGAGTCATTACTCAATCTCAAATAATTTATCATAGGATATTGGTTTGGCCAGCATTGGCTATATTTGTTGTTAATTGGTCATCTTTTGGTAAGTTAAAGTAGGCATCATGAGTAGGTATAAAATTGTGTAAGAAGTCATGGTGGGTTATAAAAATGAGATGGGACTTTGCTAGTAACCGACTGGGTCTAAGGTCTACTTGAGTTTTCATGATATTGGGTGCACTCTCCAATATATGTTAGAGGCTTAGAGGGATCCAAGTGGATTTTTAAGTTTGATTTGGATCAAAGTCACATTTTGCAGGTCAGATAAATCTTATGTCAAATTATTGAAATAAGTTGAGATAGGTACAAATGGGCTCCGTAAGATGGTGATGCCAAGAATGTGGAGGATTTTAGCTTGTGGTGACTAATCAGAAAAGTACTGTACACTTTTCCTCTCGACCTCTCTGAGGTTCGGTGAATTTTTTTGAGGCCGACTACTTTTCAGTTATTTGGGCCGACATGTTATAATTCATTCTAACCCTAAAGCGACAAAAATATTGTATAATATGGCTTAGGGTTAGGGATTTTTTTGTATGTATGATTTTACTACTTGTGACGGAATTGAGCTGTAAGGGATTACAGATTGTAATCAGATTGTAATCACTGGATAATAATAATATTGGACTCACTGTTGGTGGACGTAGCCCAGGGATTGGGTGAACCACATTAAATCTTTGTGTCTTGTGTTCTCTTCTGTACGGTTTATTGTTTTCTGATATTAGCTATATTTGCACATAATTGTTATTTCTGCCTTGTTAATCCTAACAAGTGGTATCAGAGCGAGGTTATTTCATTTGTTCTTTCATTTATTCAGTGAAGTAGATCTCACGAGTTAGTGGGAGAGTCTCTCGATTAAGTGGGAGAAATGGCAGACGAGGGCAGGTTGAAGGTTGATAATTTTAATGGGCAGAACTTCTAGTTATGGAAGATGCAAATGGAGGACTATCTCTATCAGAAGGATCTATGGCAGCCATTAGAGGGAATAGCCAAGAAAGAGGTAGAAATGTCTCAGGAAGATTGGGATATTTTGGATAGGAAGGCATTGGGGAGTATTCATCTATGCCTGGCACAATCGGTGGCATTCAATATTATTGGAGCAATGAAAGCTAAAGATCTGATGGACACCCTACCGAAGTTGTATGAAAAGCCTTCAGCTTCAAACAAGGTATTTCTTATGAACCATTTATTTAATATGAAAATGGTAGAAGGTGGATCAGTCGTTGATCATTTGAATAAGTTTAATATAGTTACAAGTCAGTTAACCTCAGTTAAAATTACTTTCGATGATGAGGTTAGGGCTCTCTTGATTTTGTGTTCTTTGCTAGAAAGCTGGAATGGCTTGGTAATGGCTGTTAGTAATTCTATTTCTGGTTCAAATACCTTAAATTTTGATGATGTTGTTGGTGTTATATTGAGTGAGGAAATTCATAGAAAAAGCTCAGGGGCATCCACATCGGGTAGTGTATTGAATGCAGAAAGCATAGGTAGAATAAGAGATAGAGGAAACAACTCTAGAAATCATGGGAAATCAAGAGGAAAATCAAAAGGAAAAAGGTCTGAATCCAAAGGGCCAAATAATTGCTAGTACTGTGGAAAACCAGGACATAAGAAGAAAGACTGTTGGTCTCGGAAGAAAGATCAAGGAGACAAAAATGATGGAAACAAGGAGGCAAATGTGGTAAGTAACAAATCCAAAGAGGATGCTTTGCTTTTGTCTTTAGAAAATGTTGATGATTCATGGGTGTTAGATTCGGGGGCTTCATTTCATGCTACACCCCATAGAAGTTATTTTGTTGATTATGTCCAAGGGGATTTTGGGCTAGTTTATTTGGGAGATAATGAACCCTGTCAAATTTTTGGAAAAGGAAAAATCAAGATTAAGTTGCAGAATGGGAATCATTGGCTACTACAAGAGGTAAGACATGTTCCAAGGCTGAGTAGAAATTTAATTTTAGCAGGGCAACTGGGTGATGAGGGTTGCACAGTTACTTTTAATGATAGAAATTGGAAGGTTTCAAAAGGTTCTTTAGTAGTAGCAAAAGGTGTGAAAGTAGGCACCCTATATCTTTGTATAGGTCATACTATTCCTTCTACTTTAATTGTTTCAGAAGAAAATGAATGTTTAGGAACAGTGGCTACAGTTGAGCAGGAAGAACATTAGACTGTTGTTGTAGATTCTGACACAGCACTATGGCACAACAGACTTGGGCACATGAGTGAAAAAAGTATGAAATTACTTCATTCAAAGAAAGTTTTACCTGGTCTGAAATGTGTCAATATGGATTTCTGTGAAAGTTGTGTTTATGGAAAACAAAAGAGAGTTAGTTTTGTGAAGAATGGGAAGGAAAAGAAAAATGAGAGATTGGAGCTTGTGCATATAGATGTATGGGGACTAGCTCAGGTATCTTCCCTTGGTGGCTCTCTGTATTATGTTACATTTATAGATGATGCAACAAGAAAAGTATGGATTTATTTCCTTAGATAGAAATCTGATGTATTTCAAACTTTTAAGAAATGGAAATGCTTGGTTGAGAATGAGACTGGTAAAAAGTTAAAATGTTTCAGATCCGATAATGGTGGTGAGTATTGCAGCACAAAATTTGAAGAATATTGTTCCTCTAATGGTATTCATAGGCAGAAAACTATACCAACGACTCCACAAGAAAATGGAGTGGTTGAACGCATGAACAGAGCAATAATGGAGCGTGCAAGGAGTATGAGGTTGCATGCTAGGCTGCCCAAAAATATGTGGGTAGAGGTTGTGAACACTGCTATTTATTTAATTAATAGAGGCCCCTCTACTCCTTTGGACTGTGGTATTCCAGAGGAAGCATGGAGTGGTAAGAAGGTGAGTTATTCTTTTCTCAAAACTTTTGGTTGTGAAGCTTTTGCACTTATAGATTCTGAAAACAGAACCAAGCTAGAAGCTAAGTCAAAGAAATGTGTATTTGTTGGATATGGCATTGATGAATTTGGTTATAGGCTTTGGGATTTTGAAAATCATAAAATTGTAAGAAGCAGGGATGTCATATTCAATGAGAAAGTATTGTACAAAGATCTGTTGCTACAGCATGAGAAGAAAGAAAATGATTATGTAGTACTGGATGATACTCCACAAGTTCATGTTCCAGTAGTTCCTTATGCTCCGCAACAATAGCAACAACAAATACCACACACACCAGTGAATGTTAGACAGTCAACAAGGCTAAGTAGAACTCTAGAAAGATTTTCTCCATCTTTGTATTCTATTTTGTTAACAGATGTTGGTGAACCTGAATATTATAATGAAGCTGTGTAGGTGGATACAAAGCTTCAGTGGGAGTCTACAATGACAGATGAAATAGACTCTTTGCTAAAAAATCAAAGATGGGATTTATGTAAGTTACCTACAGGTAAAAGGGCTTTATAGAATAAATGGGTTTACAGGATAAAAGAAGAGGATGGAAGTAAGAAAAGATTTAAAGCCAGATTAGTCGTAAAAGGATTTGCACAGAAACATGGTATTGATTTTGATGAGATATTTTCTCCTGTTGTTAAAATGACTTCTATCCGTACTGTTTTAAGTATTGTGGCCACTAAAGATTTGCATTTAGAGAAGCTTGATATTAAAATAGCTTTTCTTCATGGTGATTTGGATGAAGAAATATATATGGTTCAGCCACAAGGGTTTGAGGTCAAGGGTAAGGATAATTTGGTGTGCAGATTGTAGAAAAGTTTATATGGCTTGAAGCAAGCACCTCGGCAATGGTATATTAAATTTGACACTTTTATGAATGAGCATGGATATAGTCAGTGTCATTCTGACCATTGTGTTTATTTTAAGAGGTTGGATGATGACAGCTACATTATTTTATGTTTATATGTTGATGATATGCTTGTAGCTAGGTCTAACATGGATCATATTCAGGGGTTGAAACAACAGTTAGCAAAATATTTTTCTATGAAGGATTTGGGGGCAGCAAAACAAATCCTTGGTATGAAAATTTGCAGAGATAGGAAAAATAAGAAATTGTCTCTATCTTAGGCTGATTATATTGAGAAGGTATTGCAATGTTTCTCTATGGAAAATGCCAAAACTGTCAGCACACCTTTGCCTGGTCATTTGAAATTGACTAAGGATATGTGTCCCAAGACTCCAAAAGAAGAGACTAAAATGTCTAAGGTACCTTATGCTTCAGCTGTAGGGAGCTTAACGTATGCTATGGTATGTACTAGGCCAGATATTGCACACGTAGTGGGAGTCGTTAGCCAATATATGAGTAACCCTGGTATTGAGCATTGGAATGCAGTCAAATGGATTCTCAGATATTTGAGAGGTACATCCAGTAAGTGTTTACACTTTAGGGGTTCTACTACTACTGTACAAGGCTATGTTGACTCAAATTTGGCAGGAGATATAGATAGCAGGAGGAGTACTACAGGTTATATATTTACTATTGGTGGGACAGCAGTGAGTTAGATTTCTCGACTACAAAAGGTGGTTGCTTTATCCACTATAGAGGCAGAGTATGTTGCTGCTACAGTGGCAGCCAAGGAGATGATATGGATTCAATTCTTCATAGAAGAATTGGGACATCCACAAAAGGATAATTTTCTACATATAGATAGCCAAAGTGCCATTCATCTTGCAAAGAATTCTGCTTTGCACTCAAAGACAAAACACATATAGTTGAGGTACCATTTCATTCAGTCAGTTTTGGATGATGGGAAGTTAAGGCTGGAAAAGATTCATACTGATGATAATCTAGAAGATATGTTTACAAAGGTAGTAACAAGGGAGAAGTTGAACTCATGTTCAGCTTCAGTTTGTCTTCTAGATTGAACAAAATAAAGGAACAGTTGAGTCCAGGGTGGTTCAATCCAGTGGGAGCCTCATATGGTAGCGGTATTGCTATAGGATCAGTCTCCAAGTGGGAGGTTTTTTTTGTATAGTGTGGATACTGATCAGTCACCAAGTGGGAGATTGTTAGCTTGTGGTGACTAATCAGGAAAGTACTGTACACTTTTCCTCCCGACCTTGCCAGGGTTCGGGGCTGGGCCGGGCCCCGAGCGGGGGTTCGGGGGTGCAGCCCCCAAGGCAAATTTTTTTGAGGCCGACTACTTTTTGGTTATTTGGGCTGACATGTTATAATTCATTCTAACCCTAAAGCGGCAAAAATATTCTATAATATGGCTTAGGGTTAGGGATTTTTTTGTATGTATGATTTTAGTACTTGCAGCGGAATTGAGCTATAAGGGATTACAGATTGTAATCAGATTGTAATCACTGGATAATAATAATATTGGACTCTTTGTTGGTGGATGTAGTCCAGGGATTGGGTGAACCACGTTAAATCTTTGTGTCTTGTGTTTTCTTCTATGTGGTTTATTGTTTTTTGATATTAGTTATATTTGCACATAATTGTTATTTCTGCCTTGTTAATCCTAACAGAGGAGCTAGTGATTATAATTATTAGGAGATATAATTTGGGATTGCAATCTCATTTTGAATGCATGTCAATCACATTTAAGAAGTCTTAATTATTCATTGGGATGTGCAGTGCAAGGCCCACATCTATGCAATTGAGAAATCCCATCTGATTTGACCATTTAATTGAATTTATTAATTAAATTTAAATTCACACAACAGTTGTTTCTGGTTTTCAATTTAATTAATAAATGCGTGTAAATCATCAAATGTACAAGGGTTATCCATGTGAGGTGTCAAAAGCATTGATTAACATCTAGTACAAGTAGGATTGAAGTTGGTGGATGGGTAGAGGGTTACATAGCTTAGATGATTGGGTTTATGACATGTGTGGGAATTTTATCACATGGAGTTGGCTTGGAGATCAAATTGATGATGGTTATGATGTGATCCTTTGTAGATATTAAATAGTATAGGATTACTAAATGATTGAATAATCAAGGTATTTGGAGGCTACGTCACTCCTATTTACACATGTTTTCAAATTTTTAAATCTCTCTTAACAAGGTGATTATAAGTTTCATCTAATACATAATCTTTATACCATGTATGCATAGAATTGGATTGCCAATTCATATTCATAGATTTGTTGGATAATTATGATCCCAAAAGCTCATTAGGGTTTAAATACCCTACATTAGGTAGAGGTATTTAACATTTTCTAAGCTACAAAAGTGTCATAGCCAGTGTATCCTATGATTCAAAAGGGTAGTTGAGTGTATATCTATAGTTTATATGTCATGGCCAAGCAACATGGATTACAGGCCAATGAACCTCAATATCTTGGTCCCTTTCTATTAGTGGGAAGTTCCTATCTCAAGTGCTTTTCTCAGTAGCAAGTTTCACAAAGATTTAAGAGGGGTTCTTTGGGATGTTGAGAGTGCTATTAGAATGATCATAAGTGAGGAGGTCCTAATTCCTATGACACCTAGAAGCATTTACCACTCTCATATGGTTTCTATCTTCTTATAAGTGTAAAGCACAATCAAGTGTCACCTTTTAGGCTAACTTATCAGCACAATTGAATTTTAGTATTTCTAACTAAAATTTAATTTTGGTCAAACATATGGTCTACCTAAATTCATTCTAGCTAAGTAATATAAGTGTTTTAACTTTTCCAATTGGAAACATCTATTAAATGCATGTTTAATACCACTTTGGTTCCAATTACCATAGAAATAAAATTATTTCAAAAAAGTGACATTTCAATAACTCCTAATCTTTTTAATGATATTTTTTAAAAAATAAAAAAATACCCTTTTGTAGAGATCTGAGTCAAGAATATCTTCATGGAGATTTTATAGTATTTTAATTAGACATAGTCTATTGTAATTAAAAAGTATTGCAAGTAGGTATTTTCAAAGTCAAGGAGATATTGGTTCAGAGAAAGAAAAAAATAGTAAATCATATTAAATAAGTTTGAAAAATATATGGTGGACTAGAGGAGAGAGTCCTCCTCAAGAATATATATATATATATATATATATATATATATATATATATATATATATATATATATATATATATATATATATATTGTGATTGAGATAGTTTTGTTATGAAAAATATGGTGGGAGATGAAAACTGTCAATTTTTGGTGAGTTGGATTTTGAATTGTTATAAAAGAGAAAATATAGGTCACAAACCAATTTTTATTTCTTCATGCACTAGCTATATATGTCATCTATAGCATATTTTGAAATTAGGGGGAAAATGTTTATTTACATACAATTTTTTGGTGGGAACTACACCCCTAATTTTTAGCATTTTTCAGCAACTAAAAAATCATCTTTAAAAATAAAATAAAAATTATTAATTCCTATTCAAAAAATTATTAGAAATATTAATCATAAACTTCATCCATTTTAACACATTTAATTAGTTTACATCATCTTCAAATTCTAAACATAAGTGTCATTTTTATATTATTGAAGTTGAACAACTTTGATTTTGTTAGCCTTTTCTTTTATAAAAGGGTGGTAGATTATTGTTATTTTACCCATTATAAAATCTCTTTCATTTTGTACTTGATTATCAAAGTTTCATGAGAGTTGTGAAGAAAATTGTTAAAGATGATTTGTACTCAATTGATCCAGTCTAGATGTATATCTTAGAAGATATAGGCTTATAGATTTAGATGCTTGGGTCATCGGTCTATTATTTGTGTTGTATCTTTAAAAGAGGTTGGAATATGTCAAGCTATATGATGTGATTGAATTCGGGCTTGAAAATTTGGATAGTAAGTACTTTCACTGTGAAGTAGGGTCCCTGAGGGAAGTAATCCCTATAGCTACAATGGAAATAGCCTTCATCTTGTTTGACATAATTTCCCTATTGCTTTGATATAGCTCAGTTGGTCCTCCATTTTGATAGTCACATGGCCCCCATATCACACAAGGAAGGGTCTCTAGCAAATACTCACCTGTAGGAAAGAACAAAGAGAAATAAAATGTAGTCAAAGCTGAGGTGAATCTTCAAGGGTCTCAGGAAATGATGCCCAGTGAAAGGTGTTTTTGAACCATGAAATTCATGGTCATTAGTTTATAGTGTTATTTAGTAGTATATAGATGGTTTTGTATGTTGGATATTTAAGCCAATAGGCTTTGTGTGGGAGTTTTGCTCCCAGAAATGTCTTTTTTTCTCGGATAATTATCAGCCCTTTGCCATAATTTTTATTTTTTGGCTATGAGAACAACTTTGGCTTTTTTCCCTTCTTACTTTGGCAAGTTTCCTTGAGTTTTTTCCATTGGTATCCCTATTTATTCTTGGAAAATAGATTTTTTTAGAATCTTCTATCATTGCCTTTTTCTATTACCACTCTTGTTCGCTATTTTTTGGTGAAACCAGAAAGATGTTGGCCTGATGAAGAAGGGATTGAGGCATCATTTGCAATTGAGTTTATGAGAATGAAGGCTAAGGTAAGATTTTATTAGGACTTCTCAAATTTTAATTTTGAAAGATGGTTTTTTTACTGGTTTAGTTAGTCTACAAAGATTTCTTGATATGATTTAGGCACAAGAAATTGTGTTGTTTAGTAATAGATATTAATGAAGGTATGGTCAAGTAACAAAGTATGATAGTTATTTTTAACTAATACTGGAAGAAGAAGCATGAGGTGATTGAAAATAAATAGGCAAAAAAGTGAGATAGAGATCGAAGTAAATCAGGTTGTAGTGATTGTAGTACGTTATCATCAAATGTAATAGGAATTTACTAATTGTGTAATTAAGGATGACTAGTGCCTCTCACAAATGGGTCGATATTTTTAATTAGACCTTTGTTTGTTTAGGGTTTGATTCACAATGTCCATTTTTTAATAAAAACAATATGAATTGCTCTATGCATCAAGATGTCCTTATGTTGTTTACTTTATTGGCAATGATATTTAGACTTAATTTAGACCTTTCAAATTTTATATAAATTGATTTTTGAATGATTAATATGCAAAGAATGGTTTCCAATGCATTATGATATTATTGAATGGATCATATTGTTTTATGTCTTTTTGAACAATTTTCAAATTTTTCTTGAGAATTTTGTGTTATGGTGTTTACAAGATTTGGCTATGGTTTTCCAGTTACTGTATGAACTAATGCTTGTTTAATCATTCCATATATCTTTGGGATAAACAAATTGATTTGTGTATAAGATGTTGAATTTCAAAATATTGTGCTTAAATTGGAGTCTTCTTCTTCTTCAGGTGTAAATTTAACATTTTTATTCTCAAATTTGTGTTTTTTAAAGGGGATCGTCTACATGATAATTTTGTAGGGTTGTTGAGCTAGGCATTTTTAGTTATAGATATCGATCATTTCTTGAAGTTGTTGCTTATATGGAGGATTTGTGTTTTTTTATAAGTATTTGGGTCATACTTCACTTATTATGATTGTTCATTCTCTAAAATAGGGTAAATATTGAGATGTGTGGGCACAAGGTAAATCTAGAAGGGTACACTTGTATTTCATAAAATTATGTGGATAGTTATAGGGATAAATAAATGATTTACCTAATTTTTAATTATTTAGATTATTTGTATTCTAGAGTTCTAGAGGTAGGGATTTTAGTTATTATTCTTACTTATTTTCGGTGTGACTCTAGCAGGGTATATTTGCATTTCAGTAAATTACATTAGTGGTTGTAGCAATAAAAAGAAATGTTAGAGTAAAGTATTAATTATGTTAATTAATATTTACTCCCTTCTTAAGATGTCAACTCTTTTTCTTTAGTTGTTTATATTTAAAGACACATGCACAAGTTGTTTTAAACTCATGCACTAGTTGTTTTAAATATAAACTTGCATGCAATAGTCATGTAATAGTTTAACTAATTATTACATGCACTAGGGTTTGCCTTTTCAAGGCTTTTGATCTCCTTTATAAGGATGATCCATTGTATATTCAATTCATTCATTAATTGAGGATATTTTCTTCTTCATATTTTTGAGTCAAACCCTTGCCTTCTTCTTGTCTCTACTTCCTTGTAACAGGTTTTTGTATGCAGGTGATCTTCGGGTTTTGTGGATTTGTATTGCTCAAATCCTACATGGTATTAGAGCCTAATCTACTACAGCTTGTTCGCGTTTGAAGGATTCAAAGATTAGAAATTCATCTGTTTCAGATAAGGGCTTTTTTAGAGTTTTTATTGAATCTAGGGGAGACCTATTTTTCTATTCATCTTGGCTTCAAATGAACCTGACAGTTGCATTCAAAGTGTCTAAGAACCCTAGGATCCATATAAAATTTGTCCACTTTGAACAAAGTTTAAATTTGTGAGAAAAAAATTTTGCAATCGGCCATGGCACAGAGCCCGAGGTGATCATTATTTTTTGGAGCACTTCTAGCACAAACAGACCTCATGATTGCATCCAAAAGGCTAAAATAGTAAAAATCCATATAAAGCTTGTTGATTTTGGACAAGTTCTCTTCTGAGGCAATTTTTTTTAACCTCCCAGGTCATACGACCTGGCAAGTGGATTGAGGATTTACGATTGTTTTAAAAAAAAAAAATTTAAATATTTGAGGTAGGGTGGCCACCCAGGTGCTACCCAGTGGCCACCCCGGCACTGCCCCGTGGCCACCACCGCCTACCTGCGGCCTCTAGCTTCTCCACCCACTGGACTCTCTACCGCTGCCACCCTCAGTGCACTGCACCCGGCAGCCACCGCAGCCACTACAGCCACCGCCCCTAGCGGCCTTCGTAGTGGTGTCGCCCATGGCCCCGCCGCTACCCAGTCCACCGCCACCACTGTCTGTGCTCAGTGCTTAGTGCCTCTCCGCCTGCTCAGCGCTCAGCACCGCTCCGTCCGCCCACGCTCAACGCCACTCCGTCCGCCCAGCACTGCTCAGCACTCTTGGTCATATGGTCGGCCCCTAAAGCCTTCCGTCTTAGCCCCTGGTCACCCATGTGAGCAGGGCTCTTTTTTTTAAAGCCCTAGGGAGATTGTCCCATGACAGCCATTTGGACATCAATTTTTTGCTTGTAGCTTGATGACATCAGCATTCTTTGCACCTTTTTTTGGTTTTTTAAGGGTACCTGGGCTTTTTACACATATCTCGAGCATCTGAGATCGTAATTGGGCGTGTGATATATCATTGAAAAGATGGTTCTAAGCTCGATCCAAATTTTTTGGTATGGTTTTTTAATTTTTCCATTTTGATGCTCTTTTTTGCTGTCAAAGTCAGATATTCTCTGTGATTGTGGTGTTTAAGACCTCCTACCTTCCGGGATCCGTTTCTCTTGCATCTAGGCTCCGTTTTCAGAAAATGAGATATTGTCGGAAAGCTCTTTCTGAGCTTTTATCAAATCTAATGGTTTCATGTGGTTTTTTGTCCTTTTTTTGATGTCACCCATCCTTAGATCCTTGCAGACACCTTCTTTGGGCCCTCCAGCATAGCTGTTGGTTTTTTGCTCATATCTTGAGCATACGGTGTCGAAATTTGGCAAATGAGATATCATCAGAAAGCTGATTCTAAGATTTTTCTAGATCTAGAGGTTATATTTTTTGGTTTTATTTTTCTGATGGTGTTTTTCTCTTTCAAAGCCAAATCTTTAGTTTTGCACTCCGGGAGCTTTATCTTGCACATCCGGACTCCATTTTCAGAGAACGATATATCATTGGAAAGCTTGTTCATAGATATTTTAAGTGCTATGAGTCACTTTTCTAGATTCTACTCTAGGTTCATTTTATTTAGATTCTTTATTTTTTGCAATCTGGTAGATATCTTGGTTGTTTCAGGTCCTGGGATCTCTTTCTTTTGAGGGATGGCTCATCTTAGGCTGTTCTTTTGTTTCAGTAGCCTTTGACCTTCTTTGAGTAGTGTATACTTCACTTTTGTAGCATTATTTTATGCACATGCATTGAGATAAAGTGTTATTTTCTTGCATGCTTGGAATCTTGAACATGTTTGTGCTATTTGTACTCGCACTCCATTATAAAGTGCCATGGGGGGTTTAATGTTTTCCTTTGTTTTCCATCTACCTTTGTCAAGTGAGTGTTCCTTCCATGACATTAGCCTTAGGGTATCTTTATTTGTGTTTGTATGCACCTCCGATGTTCCTGGTTCTTCATGATGCAATTCTTATTGGCACTCTTTTAAGTGTACCTATTATTACTCCCTTGTTAGCAGTATGGGGGGTTTTCTACTATTGGTTCTACTACTTCCTTGGTTTGATAGTGTGAGATATGTATTTAGTATTTGATCCTATGTACTAGGCGGTTGCAGTGGCTAGGTACCTATGCATTTTGGTGAGATGGATCATTCACCATATGAACACTCTTTTCTTTCCTATTTTTGGATGCACTCTTCCAGTTTTGATTGATCAACTCTTTAGTCTTTTGGTGTTTATACCATCTGTATCTTTGAGTTCAGGTGTTTGTCTTTGTTTGCCTCCTAGTTCGAGTAGTGTTATTTGAGGGCACTCATGTAGATTACAGTCTTCTCTACCTGGTCATATTTCTATGGAGGATCTTCAAATCAACAGTTACTTTTTGACAGATTTTGCATCCTTTTGCTTCAGTGATGTTCTACATGTTCATTTTTTGTTCCTATTTTCTAGAACAGCCCTAGTTTTGGAGGCTTCTTTAGTCCTTTAGACTAGCCTTTGTCTCTTTTTGGAGTAGAGTTTTTCCCATGTGGTTTTCTCTATTTCTTTATTTTATAGAGACTCTCTGTTGTACTAGGGTACCTCATCAGGCCATGTTGTCGGGACCCATTTTTATGCTTTCAGCATTGTAGTTTCCTTTGCTTTCTTTTTGCATTGTTTGTAGCTGCATTATTTCTCATCTTAAGGAGGGGTGTTAGAGTAAAGTATTAATTATGTTAATTAATATTTACTCCCTTCTTAAGATGTCAACTCTTTTGCTTTAGTTTTTTATATTTAAAGACACATGCATGAGTTGTTTTAAACTCATGCACTAGATGTTTTCAATATAAACTTGCATGCATTAGTCATGTAATAGTTTAACTAATTATTACATGCACTAGGGTTTGCCTTTTCAAGGCTTTCGATCTCCTTTATAAGGATGATCCATTGTACATTCAATTCATTCATTAATTGAGGATATTTTCTTCTTCATATTTTTTAGTCAAACCCTTGCCCTCTTCTTGTCTCTACTTCCTTGTAATAGGTTTTTGTTTGCAGGTGATCTTCGGGTTTTGTGGATTTGTATTGCTCAAATCCTACAAGAAAGGAATTGAAAGAGCTGCATTCAATGTTTTAGATTATCTTCTTTAAAAATATATTAAGGTATATTTGCATCACAAAGATGAACCTAAACCTATAGGGTATATTAAATATATCAGGGTATATTAACTATATTAGGGTATATTTGCATCACAAATATATTAGGGTATATTTGCATTGCAGTAAATATTCTCTAGCAGACATCACATATACACAAAGAAATAGCTCATACACATCATTAATACACAAGATGGATAGCTTTACTATATATCACATGCATAATGATTAGATCCAACATGCATCACAAAGATGATAGTGACTAGTTCATTATTACATCACAAAGGTAATATTAACTAGCTCATAGAAGTATCATGAATAACATAGCGAGTAGCTCATATAGGCATTACAAATAAAATAGTGACTAGTTCATATAAAATATTTATGAATAACATAGAGATTGGATCATATATAAATCACAATGGCTAACCATCCCTGTGAGGAGGATTTGGTGCATCCAATACTATACCATGGGCTCATCCTCAACTCAACATGGTCAAGTATATCATCAATTAACTAGGAAGAGGATTTGATGCACCCCATACTAAACCATGGGTCCATCCTCAACCCCAAGTATTTCACAAGGATTGAATCAACCTATCCTAATGGACTCTAACTTTAATCACCTATAGGCTATTGGTGATAAGTCTGCCCAACTAGGAACTAGTAAATTTTAGCTTGATTTTCGATGGTGATTAGTCAATTTTTCAATGCAAATTGGTCGACCAAATGACCATTATTGTTGTCAAACTTTCTATGTCAATTATTCAACACATTATATGTTTGTCGCATATTCAACCATTATAATTGTCAAACTATCGACTAATCTGACGTTGAAATAATCACTTCAATCTTGAAGAATGTCTAACATATCTTTCATCACTTTTGACCAATGTTGGTCGAAATAATCATATAATGTTGGTCGAAATAATCATTAATAGCTGACATATCTTTTTGCATTTTCGACCACATATGGTTGGAAAATCGATCCATGAAATACCTCGACTGTATAGCATTGTCGTAGAACTTAAGGTAGTGGTGTCGAAATAGTTGTCAAAATATTGATGACAAGATGGTCAGAGAATTCGTCGAGTGTATAGCATTCTCATTGAATGTAGTCTTTGTTGGTCAAAAAATCAACAACAAATCAATTTTTTTTATAAAAAAAAAATCTATTCTGAAATCTATTAATATATTATAGTGATTTATGGGTGCCATCCATATGTGATTTAGCTATTATGGGTGCCATCTAATGTTTTCTTCATGTTTCAGTGTGTTTTTATTGTATCTCTTTCTATATTCAAGGTCCTAATCCTTTCAAAACTCTTCTTACCGTATTCAAATACATATTCATGTTAAATGGAATAGTCATATTCCTTCTATTATACAATTATGTGGCATAATTTGTTGAAAAATATTTTTTTCATGTTCATTTTTAAATAGTGAACACTTATTTAATGTGTTCCACTTCTTAGCCACTCTAGTCATTTAAAAAATTAGTGCTCTTGCATGACTTCTAGTAGTGTCATTGGAATATACAGAACTAAGTTTCTCATTAGAACATAACACTCATCGTATTTGTTAGTGTAATGCTATTATTTGACCATAGTAATATTGAGGGTGATTAAGAGGTCCATAACCTTGGCCCTTCATTTTATTTTCTCTTGAACATTCACTAATGTCTCTTGTAATTTATGTAATTATTAAACATTATTATTATTAGTGATAAATTGCTGCATACTTTTATGGACAACTATATTTCCTTGAAGTTTGCACTTGTGTAGAGTAGAAAAGATCTATAGTAAAATGAGATTTATTTGAACTTTTGATATGTAAAAAATAGAAAGGTAGCTTGATTTTATACCTATGTTGTTCGTTTTGCGTGAAAAACTCAAAGATAAATGCTATGGGTTTAAAAACCCTAATATATCAAAGTGACTATTATATGGCCCCAATTCAGAGCTACAGCATGGAGAACCAGATGATATGCAATCCTTGTTTTGAGAATGGGTTGATCGAGACAAAATATTCCCCCAAGACAATTCTGAATATGGACTAGATATTGAAATTTGAAAGATAATATCCTAAATATATATAAAATTTGGCTCAATCAAGCATATTATCCTAAATAATAACCAATAAAATACAACCTAATTGAAAATAAAAATTCCATGATCGATGGTCCCATGAATTTTGTAGTGCAGTTTAAACTTAAAAATTTAACCTCTAAAATTTATGGAAGCTAGTGGTTTCATGAATTTTATTTTTAGCATATTCAATTCAACAAAGTAATAAAATAAAAAATAGTAAAATAATTAATTGCTAAAAGTTGGAAATGTTGAAATGATTGAAAATTGGGAGAAAAAAGCCTAAGCTAGTGGGGCACTTTCTAGCCCCCTACCTTTTCAATGCCACTACCTTAAGTTTCGACGCCAATGCTAACAGCAATGCCCTTAGCATTGATAGGAAGTATCTACTATTATAGAGTAAAATAGAGCACGGGTAAAATCTTTTGTAGGTTGAGGTATGTGCAATGCATGCATTCTAACATGGTTGTGTATGGACTGCTATTGGATGGTAGAAAAAATAAGTTTTAATAAAGCAAATCACCAACGGATTTGAAAATGGAAGCATTGTAGAGCATGATGCCACTTATTCCTGTCAACTTTGCAATACAAGCAGCCCAATGCCAATCTAACAACAAACATTCTAAAACTATAAGACTTTTATACATGTATTTCCATCAGTAAAATATTTTAAGTACAACACTTGTTCACATAAATCAACCAAGATCTATAAAGGTAACCATTAGGATAGATGAAGCAAGCATAAAAGAGGAAAATCAGATTAAGAAAGTCATGGATGAATTTGTAAAGTGACTATGCTAAATGATCTTCTAGGGAAGATGTTGGTCCATTAGAGATTACTAGCAAGTTGGTGAGTAGAATTTGCAATGAGAAGGTGGGCATCTAGCCACAACTTAGCATAATAGAGCATGAAGGTTGTCAAGAAGAGGACTTTGGTGGATCATGGTGTTGTTGGTCTGTGGAACAAAGGGTATAATTGGGAAGCTAGTCTTCTTAAGAAATGAAAATAAACACATATGTGAAGGAATGTGAAAGTGGACATATAATGGAAATACACCTTTTTTGGAGGATATGTTTAGATCCTTGTATAAGTTGCATTATTAAAACACATTTCAATATTATAGTTATACTTATGAATTAAATCCATGTCAAAACAATCCACTCCTTTGAAATACTTTTAATTATTGTACTTATCAATGCTAAAGCAAAGGAAATCTAATATGCAATATGAGATTTATTGGACTGAGATCAAGTGCATTAAACATAATGGGAAGCATGGTATATTGAAGACAATGTATCAAAGGAAAGAATTAAAGTGATTCTTTCTATATAATTGTGGTCACATTTTTCATCAAACAAGGATAAGACTTAATAATAAAGAACCTCTTCATACTAATCTAGTGCAGGAAATACTTATGATGTCAATCATAATTGTTTCTCTGGAATTTAAGAGATAACAGAAGGGAGACGAAGGATTTCAAGCTCATGAACTATGCCCGTATTGAGTACCTACATAGAGAAGATGGAGATTGACAAACTTAAGAATCACATGCACAGATGTTCTTTAAAAATATGTTGTATTCTAAGTATAGTGATTTGTGGGTGCCATCTATACATACATTAGTTAGTGTTCAAGTTACACTAGTTAGTGTTCAAAATAATAATACAATGTACATATATTTTTCCATATAACATACAAGCTAATTATTTTATAAATAATTTGGACTCAATCCACAAAATGGATGAGACATTCATGCTTACTTATTCAAATATCAACATGAAGGAAATACAGTTGAACAAGAAGAATACACACTATATCAAAGATCTAGAATTTGGATAAGCATGAATGTTATGTTTACACTAGCTATAGCGAATGGATCTTCCCACACAGTTCTATCACCTGCCTGCTTTTGAAGCAGATGCTGAAATGATATTTGTACAAAATGTTTGAAGAGAATTTCATGTCAGACTCGACAATTCCAAAGAAAAAATAGTATACTTCATTGTTACACATAATATTCATCATAGAAGAGACCCTTGCAGTTGAAGTTGAAAATAAGTGTAGAGAAGAGAAGAGTAGAGTATACCTATATCTATACTCTAGGTTTTCATTTGTATTATTATTCTCATTTTTAGTTTGTGTGTTTTCAACTATTATGTCTCCTATTATAGATAGAGGCAAATAAAATGTGCACGAAAAATACTATAATATAAAATATGTGTACAATCAATATTGATTGCAACTTTCCTAGAGGCCCGAAAAGAGACAAAGAGTGAACAACATGCAAGCCTAGATCTAGGAGTGACCTTACATTTTTCTCACTACTTAAAAATATGAGAAGATATTAAATCTAAAGGGCCCATTTATTTGATCACTTTCTACAAAAGATCCCAACCTTCAATTTAACATATGTAACTCAAAGCCATTTGTTTCATCTAAGTAAAACCCTATACAACCCCAAATAAACCCTACTTGAACCCCCTAGTTCAAGCTAGAGCAATTTTCCCAATTTAAAAATACTTTTGAGTTGCAATAATATGTAAGTTTAGCTCAAGAAACCTTATGTTTATGATGAGTATTTTGTGAACATACATTGTCCTTTATATTATGAGTAGCATGTTACTTTTCTAGGTTTTCATGTGTATTGTTATTCATTTTTATTTGGGTGTTTCTAATTGATTTGTCACCTATTATAAATAAAGGCAAATAAAACATGTAAGAAAGATATATTAATATCAAAGATGTGTATAAATCTAAAAGTTCCACTTATTTGATTATTCTTAAAAAAAACCCAACCTTCAATTCAACATATATTACTCAATGCCTATTACTTTATCTACACAAACCCTTACTTGAACCCCTTGATTCAGGTAGAACAAGTTTCACCAAATTCAATAGTTTTGAGTTGCAATAACATCTAACTTTAGCCTAGACTTTTGTTAATATTACATGGTAGTTTCAACATCATTAAAATCTCTCATCCACTAACTTGGGGCAAAAATGTATCGTTTATTCTAATTAAATATTGGTCACAATTTTCAACAACTCACCAAAACAATACTTAAAAACCTGCCAAACTGTATGGTATGTAGGTAAAGCCATTGAGTTTCAAATAACTCCTACCATGTTAAATGGTAGGAGTTCTTTGGAACATTGATTATATCCCTAGTGGCTTTATTCCTATTGATTGTGTTGCTAGGAAACTTACTCATGCTTGTACCTCCTCTTCAATGCTTAGTAGAACAGTGAAATCTTATGTTAATGTTACTAAGATAAGGGTTTGCTCTTAGTTTAAGCCATTTCATGGAACTTGCTCATAATTCTTGAGAACATAAACATCAACCCACTTCCTTTTCTCCTTCAACCTTTATAATTATGGATACTAAAAAATATTTTAAACATCCAACCCTCATCTATAGATTTAATCATTTTTTCCCCTTCCAAACAAAACTGAACAAATGGGTATTAGAATCCTAGAGGCATATCCTTGAGAATAAGATTGAACTAAATCCCTATGTTGGGGGATTTTTCATTGCATCTTGCAATGAAAATTTCATTGCATCTTGAACTAAATCTCCATATTTGGAATGTTTCATATTTTGAATATAATGGTGATTCTCTTGGTTAATTTTTACAAAAAGGATTGCAAGCTAATCAAACTTTACTTTTGTTGGCATCATGAAAAATGAAACCTCCAAAGAACTACCTATGGATATTCCCTTCTTGTTGGGAACAAATCACGAACTCAAACAGTCAGACTATGAGGTTCTTCCTTTTTGCCCCTATACATACTTTTCTACTAGAGTTTCTTTCACTACAAGAAGGGTGAGGTGACTTGGAGGATTATCTTCCATGATCATTTCAATATTAATGATTGTTATAATAACACTCATAAGTCTTTGTTAGCCTCATCCCCTAGCGCTCTCTTTATGGATTGTCTTCTCAAGGCCCAATATTGTTCACTCCACCTTTGTGCTCATGTTGCTAGTTGTTGAGTCTATTGGAGGTTTTCATGTAACTTTAAGCACTTCTTTTTGCATTTGTGGTAACTCAGTTTGGGCCTTTAACGAAGGTTAAACATCTCTTCTCCCAATATTCTAAGCCTTCAAAGAATTGTGTCTTGTGGAAGATTGTTCAAAGGAAAAAAGTCTTCCTAAATATGCTTCTGCTCCCCACATCCAAGTCAAATGCACTTGAAATGTTGGACAAAGTCTAGGGCTAGGTAGTTTGTTGGCCGTCCAAGTCTCTTTCCTTTGGCAGCTATGCTTCAACCTCATTATACAAGAATTAAGATGTAAATATTTATTGTCATTTCAAAACCTTCTCCTCCATGAGTCAAACCATGTTTTCACTAGTATTTCACTTTCTGTTTATGGTTTCTAGGGCTATTTCAAACCCTATTGTTGGACCCCTTCAATAAGAAACTTCCAATAAGATGATTTTTATTTTGATACTTCTCTTTTATTTTATTTTGAATGCATTAGGATTTAAAATAATAATGTTAGATATGTCCATAAATATAGCATTTTACAGGATAAAAGAGTATGCTGCTAAAGTCCTCCAAGTGTGTACACATTTTATTCAAGAGGTCGAAGTCTAAACTGTAATAATTAATTGGGTGCATTTCTTTTTGAAGTTTTCATAAATAAGATATAATTTAAGGATAAATTTATCATAAATTGCCTCACGATACATCAAAAGATAGTGTACAATCCCACACTTTGGATCTTTATGAGATTTTATGTTTATTAGCCAATTATTCATTACTTCACATCATTCAAATATTACGTACAAATTGCATGAACATCACAATCTACTCCTATGTATTTTCTCTAGGAAGAAGTTACAATAAAGAACAAATGAAGAGAAACATTCAACATTCAATAAAATAACTAGGCCTGATACTGTGAACATGTTACATTTAAAGAAACTAGGACAACCTCAAATGTGGGATATTTCTATGGAAGCAGGACAAATTTCGGTATCCTAATAGTTTTCGAATAGTTGATACAAAGATTGTAACTTAAAACTACTTCACAAATAGACAACAAAACAAAACATGATTGTTTAATTATTGTACAGTGATAAAAACAAAATTTGGACCCGTATCAATTCCACCTAACATTAGGACATACAAATTGACAAGTCCCATAAGTGAATTATACATCATACTGTTGCCAAATACCACTATAACCTGATACCTTGGTCATAACATAAACTTGATAATTCATACAAGCAATAAGACCAAGATTTCAATCAACAAAAAGTACTACCTGCCTTCTTATTTTGAAGCAGAAGCTAGAAATTATATACTTGGAAGAAAGACAAATACATGTATCCTCGCTATTGTTGTGTATCCCTATCTGTAATAGGTCAAAAATACATAAAATATGTTCTCCAAGGAATATTCAGTTTAGTTACCCTTGAAACCAATAATTGTTACAATTTTTATTGGAGAAAAATAAGATGTGAATGAACAATGCACACATCTATGAACAAGTTACTAGCTCTTATGCTGTCAAACTAATGACTCTCTAATGAGCGCATGATAAACATCCATTCAAAAATGGGTTAACAATGTCCCTATAGAAATGATCATTAAGAAGCTACAAAAAAGCCACTCTCACCCCAGTTTTCAAGATCCAAATATGGAGAATTAAATTTTAATTTAGAGAGAAAGAAGCCAAATGCCACTAATTTAGAGAGAACAAAGCCCAATGCCAGTCCATATGTGGCCTCGGATAATGTGAAAAAATCCTTTGTTACCATAAGTTACTGTTGTGTTCTAGCATCACTGGAATGGTGTAAAAAAAGAAAAAAATATTGATCTACATCAATAAGATGGACAAAAAACTCATATTTCTCAACAATCTGGTGCACTCAACTGTGAAGAGATAGGCCAGCAACTTCATTGATTATCAATAAATAATTAGTCAGAGAAAAAACTAAAGTAGAAATCATGGAACTTCCTTTGGAATGTAAACAACCACTACCACCCACCCATGTGGTTATCTTTTCATGTTAAACAAGTGAACTGAGATATATCATTATAGTTTTAAGGCAACCTCTTTGATAGATGCTAGAAACTGACCCGATTTTCTCACTATGGTGGTTAGCTCAACAAGTTTGAAGAGATTCTTCTGGGGATGAAATTTTAAATTTTTCAAATCAATTATATTACCATTTACATGGTTTGATAATTTATCAATGAACTTGTTTTGACTTTCCCTAGATGTTCATTGTCTTCATTCCCACAAATTTTTCTATTGATCACAACGAGACATTG
The DNA here is from genome assembly GCA_027943335.1 of Chamaecyparis obtusa. Taxonomy (NCBI): domain Eukaryota; kingdom Viridiplantae; phylum Streptophyta; class Pinopsida; order Cupressales; family Cupressaceae; genus Chamaecyparis; species Chamaecyparis obtusa. The sequence goes on from BSBK01005175.1 coordinate 23,705, forward strand.
ACACCCTTACAAAATGTTGAGAAAGATAACATGTCTACATAACTCTATCTCCATCCTACAAAACTAATAAACAAAAATCCACTGATTAAATACACCATTGAAAACACTCATCCTATAATTTTAAGGTATCTAGATAGAAGTGTGAAACTGTAAATGACTTTCAGAGAACATAAAGTACAATACTTGAGGTAAAAAAATGTGTTGAAGCACTTGAGTCCTCTACTAGTTTCATTATGATTCTCTACTCAATTTGTACATAGCTTTTGTAGCACAATATTATCAAATCCAAGGAGGCTAATTAAATTACTTCAAGTTAATTATTTGTTATTTCTATGGTTTCTTGTTTGTAGTTAATTATCCTATAGGCAAAACCTGAATGTTCAAGTTTACTACATCCAACAATCTTTACTAGAATTGAAACTTGGTATTTACAATTAAATAAAAAAACTACTAACGAATGACACTAAATATCAAGTTCATCCAACAAATGATGAAAACTGGCCCTCTTGATATGCTAGACTTATAATTAGTTTTTAGAAGGTAATACAAAACATTTGTAGTAAAAGCTAGTGTAACATGGGGACATGAATATGTAGAATAAAAAGTACATACAATGGGAGAATATGTATTGGTTTCAGGAGGAACCCATTCATCTGATACTTTCATGTATTTCTCAAAGTCATCAAACATGTTAATTGCAAAAATGTGCTCTTTTTCTACCTCATATCCATTTGTCTGATCTTTTGTTGTTTGTGCCTCCTGCACCAATCGAAAAGAAAAAATCAAAAAGTATTAGGTAACAACGTTATACAAGAGAAAAGACTGTAAGCATCAAAACAATTTCTCAAAATAGAATCAAAGATTCTAAAGGAAAATAAAGGTTGTTAGTTGTATAATTGTGGACGGGATCACATCATCTTAGGTATGAGAGTGGCGAGTGTAAGCGGCCCAAGGAAGTATAAGAAGAGAGAACTTTCATATTCTATAATAAGGGTGTAGTGGAGATAGAATGACACTTTTTCATGGAATATACAGCTTATGAGGCTATTCGTACTCAATATGAAAACAAAAGGAAGATTGACAACATGCACCATTTAATTTGATGAAAATAAGATCAACCTTCTTGCTAGCTTTCTAGTCAAGATTTATTAGAAGGTTCAACATCGAAAGAAGTATGAAGATAGTTTAAGACTATTATTCCTTGGTTCTGTAGACTCATAATTTTCATTAAAATCATTCATTCATTCAAGACTATAAAACATTTTTAAAACTAAGCATAACATTGCAATTGGCAAGTCAAGAACAAAATGTTCTCTATATGCAAAAAAACAAAAACAAATAACTTATATATGTCATTATGTATAACTTAAAACTATCCAGTTTATTTGAAAAATGAGTCAATACAAAGCATTAATATCAATATGGAGATCCACAAACCATACCTGAGGAGTGTTGTCAACATGTGTGGTGCATATTGGATCAAGTTCAAACATCTTTAAATCACATATTATTGAGACAAATGATTTTAGACTGTTTAGGGATAGTTTTGGGGTAGTTAGAAATAGTTGGAGTTGGTTTTAGGGAATTAGAAGTCTATATCAATGTTCAACCATGGGTTTGGAGACATGATGTAGATTTGGTGATGTAAGGGGACATTTTTATAATGTATCAAATCAATAAACACCAATGATTCTTGCAACTGTGTCTCTTTCCATGGGTACACTTCGCCATAATAAGGTAACAGTGAATTATCATGTTCATTTAAAAAGTGATATTGTTGGGATGATAATTTAGGATCACAGACTAGTGTTTTATTTATATGTTTAAGAAACTATATCATGTTTGGATTGTTCTTGAGATAGAGAGATTGACTGGTATTTGGGTCTGTGACTGATTTTTGGGTACAGTTAGCATTGCTGGGTTGAAATCCTTTAAGTTGATGTAACTCTCCCACCCCTGTGGCCACTGTGATTGGTGGGAGAGGTTTAAAATCTATGTATATTATCCTTGTATTATATTTTTCCTATGCAGGGATAAGTGGTGTTGATGTTGAAGACCACATAATGGTGGAATTTTCTGAGTGAAGGAGAGCCAGTTTGACACCAGTCACTTGGGAAGCATTTTCCATTAAGAATAGTTGCATTGGATGATGGAATGTGGATGTTTATATCCATAATGATGTGTTAGAACCAGGGAATTGATCTAGAGATGATTATGAAGCTGATTTTGCATAGGCCCTAGATAAATGACCCTAGGAACAAGGGTTTGATGATTACATGAATATGTGGAGAGTAGTTGTCATTTAGCAACTTTTGCAACAAATGTTAATGACAATATTTTGTAATGTTGTGCAAAACTTGACAAAATTACTCCTAGGGTCTACCCAAGGTGGATCTAACATATTTTGATATTAATAACATCAATTCCACCATCCCTAATACAACTCTACCCATCCACTGTCCTATCAACCTTAGTGAGCCATAGAATTTATAAAATGTTATTCTTTGTTAGACATATATTTGAGATTTTCTATCGAGCTTTACTTTGTATTTTTCACTCTCTTATCTATAAATCTAAATTGATGAACATGGTGATGCAGATTGGTTGATGAACATCTTTCAGAATTAAAATATTTCTTAAAGTGAATGAGAAATAATATGGAATAATAAGTAGGTGTTTTTTACCATTTAATCGACGTCATTGATTTAGTTTGAGCTTCACTTGGTTTTGAGAATAGTTTAATAGCATTTACTTAACAAGGCCAACCACGTGAAGGTGGAAGCTCATTTGGCCACTCCCCCCCATCTAACATCACTCCAAATTCCGCATTAACATCTAATAACATTGATTCATTCATTCATTCATTCATTCATTCATCCATTTTTGAAATATAACATTCAATCATTATAATCACATAACATTCACTAACACATAAAATTATTTAACACAAAACATTCATGAATAATTCATTAACACATCATTAATCAACTTTACTATTACAAAATTACATCCATTAAGACAATGTTCTTTCATTAGAAAAAAATGTTAATTACAATCATTTCTTTTTTTGTTTCTTGCTCATTTTTCTAAGGTAATGGCTAAGCGGAGCATCAATATCCTCATAATTCCCCTCCTCTACTGGTTCTAATCTCAACACATGTCTCCTTCTCATCTATTCAGGAATAGGAGGTTGATGTGCCAAAGGGGGGTCCGCTGCAATAACAACTACGTCATGGGTTAAATTCACACCATTTTATATTAATGTTACAATTATTTCAATAATTAAAAGAACTATAAATCAAAAAACAAATTTAAAAGAATAAAACATAGATTTTCTTTACCTGAATGTGCCACTACATCATCTACATGGTGATCACTTTGAACATCCTCCACTCGTTCAGCATGACATTCTGTATGCTCTAAAATATACACAAAAAAGATTACACCAATTTCAATTTAAGATGTTAAATTATATTAATAATTACATAATTAATTTTCAATTGCAAATGAACACCTCCATTGAAACTACGATGCATATCAGGGCCTTCATCATGTGGTGTAGGTTTTGTGTTAGGATTACGAGGCTGCATTGCAATGTCATGAGCATTATTATCATTGTTTTCTTTTTAAAAACAAAAACAATCAATTTATGTTTGAAATTAACATCAAATAGATTATTTCTCAAGTATTCAATTTTATTTTTTATTTTTTTTGGCATATTTACCTGTTCAACTGACACAAGAGACTCTTGGGCTGGGCCAGTGGAAGCTTGGTGTAGGTGTTCAGCCACGACTTGATAGCCTCCCTTGAAGGAAATTTTTTATGTTCTATCGTGGCCTCTAAATTAAATTATGAGCCTCGCATTTTTTGATTAAACAAAATTATTTGTATTTTATAAATAATTTTGATCTGGAATTCATTTACTGCTACTTATAATTTGTGCTTAAATTTTTGAATATCCACCAAAGCCACATTTGTGCTGCCCAATCTTTTACAGAATGGCCTTTGTTGCCTTTAATTTGTCCTGCACCCTATGAAAAGTTTGAAATATGTTAGATGATATAGATATAAAGATCACTAATTAGTGCATTATTACATTCTACTAGTAGTTAATACTATCGCATACCTTCTTCTCTCATTTGCTGGTGTAATTCATCTTTGAGCATCCCCTTTCTCCTTTGCATCCAAAATCAACTCAATCCAATGCCTCACTGAAATAAAGGGAGGACGCTCGTACTTTGGGTTCTGGACGAGACTCCTTCTATATGAGTCCCTCACAATCTTAAGTTGTTTAGAAGATTTTTCTAAAATTTTCTTCTGCTCAAAAATCTTACTACAAAACTCATGCTCTAAATCTTTTATGAGTTGATCTTTTAATTTTTTTTCTTGCAATTTCCACCTTTTAAGAAAAAACACAAAATTGTTAGATAGAAAAATTAACTAAAGTTGTGTACCTTGAATATAGTAAAAGAAAAGGCCTGAATGAAAGGAAAAATATTGTACCAATTAACTATATGAAATAAAAATAGTGGGATAGGGTTAGTTCACTTATGATGTTCCACTTTGTACGTATGGTGGGCCCAAATATCTTCAATGTGAAGTCATAAAGCATCTTATAAAAAGAATCATTTCCTACAAAAATGTCATGGGATCATCAATCCAAAACTTGTTATGAATAGGTAAATGCATATTAAAATATAAATAATAATAATTTTAAAGTACCTGGAAGCTTAAGATATTTTAAAGGCATCAATTCTTTATCGTCAATCAATAATGGCGTCTGCATAACTCATGTGCTAGAAACACAGGTAGATCCAGGAAATGATGGTGAATTATTACCAATACAGGTATTCTAATCTGTATCTGGCATAGAAGACGCTGCCGGTGTATCTCCTACTCCACAAAATTAATACACTATGAGATGCACCCAAGATTAAAGTATAAATTATCAAATCATAATTTACGTGCACAACCAAATATAGTAAAACAAGGATTTACTAGGCATAGACCATGAAGGTGTCGATGTTTGCATGCCCCTTGTTGTCAACATTGCACCTGAAAATCTTGGATGGATGTCGGTCAACCTTCTAGGAGGAGTCTCTTGCACTTGATGAGCTGAACAATATATTGTTAGCAAAGACATTCTGCAATAATAAAAGTAAGAGTAGCTTTCAATAAAGTTTCAGTGAAGATTTTCTTAGAAATTTTGAATTAGTTGTAACTGTACCTTTTTCTATAATTGTATCTATGGTATCAGTAAGTCCAATGAAAAATGTACACTTCCAATCATTAAGTCCAATGAAGTTATTGAATGTTCCAAAGAAAAAATTCCTTGTTACTTGTTAACTTAAAGATTATTTTACTTGAGGTGGCCGGAGTTATGCTAGTACCGACCTCACCATGATGTCTTAGATCATGACATAAAAGAGTATAAAATATAAACCTTTATTGAACTTTTGTTATAACTAAAGATTCATTAATACTTACTTCAAAACAACAATCTTTCCGCATCAATTCCTCTTTCCTCGTCATTGTCTCCTTAATTGGATTTGGATAGACCAAAATGGCAAGAGTTTTTGCACTGCCTTTTTAAAGTTTTTTCTTCACCATATTTACAATGTTAGGGATATCTAGAATATCCTCATCTGTATCTACAACTATTTCCTCTATTGTTATAGGTTCTTTTTCCCTATCTTGAACATCAATTTATGACAGGAATGTCAGTAAAAATATCATAATAACTCCAAAACCCTAAATAAAATAATATAATAATATAACATTTTCCAACCATCTAATTTATATAATTACGATAACGTTTACCATTGCTGAAGAATGGGTGGGAGGAGCATCTGTTGGACTATAATTGATTTGGAATCTGATTGAAGGATCTATGATTGCAAGATCACTGAGAAGTTGCTGATTAGATATGTAATATGATTAAATTAGTATTATGTTATCATTGATGTCAACTAGTTTGACAACACTTATCTTGTAGGTTACTACATCGAGACATCTGAAGAAAAATGGAAAAGAGATGAAGAACAGAGAAATCTACATGAGGAAAGATGTACATGACAGATGAGGATAAGGAACACATTGAGTAACTTGTTGATGAGTCTATGACTTGATGATATTGACTTCATTATGTTGCATCATCTATAATGAAGTATAAAGATGAAAGACACAAAGTAGTGTTGTCGATAAATAAAGCATTTCTAGTATACATCGATGGAGTATAGTGTATACCGATCGCAGTATTAACCGAGCAGTGTTCACCGACACATTCTTTGTTAACCGAACAGAACAAAATGAATTAAATGATTAGTTTAGCTGATAAGATTGATGAGATAGCAAGAGTATAACATTGAGGTAACAGATAATGTTTGTTATAGATCAACGGCTAACAAAATTCAAAGAAGATCTAACGAAGCAGATTGAAACATGTTATTGACACAAGTACCAAGAAAGTTTAAGCAGCAAAATCTGATGGTGGAGAAGAAAATGATTTACTTGACTATATAAGAGAACATAATTTCTTTATGAAGATGCTGGAAAAAGAAGAAGTTGTAGGATTATCACATGAATAAGGTTTTCATGCATTCTGATCATACTTGTTAGTAAGAACCGAGCTGCAAAGCAATTATCGAGCTATAGAGAGCAATTACTGACGGATAGTAAGTTGATATAGTATTGAATCTGAAGTGAATTATTGATCAGAAGGATTTGTATGGACTAAATATTGATCTCTAATCTGCAATTGAAGTTGTATTAAGGAATGTCATTTTACTGTTACATATTTAACCATTGTATACAGTCTAAATCTCTTAACTGAGTGGACTCTAAAAGTCTTATGATGTATCATTCATAGAATGAACATTGTTATCTTGTCAACCCCATAGTGAATGTTGGTTGGATGATAACTTCTTGTCTAAAATCCTCTAACAAGGTCACACCTGACAGTGTGTTTGTAACCTTTAACAGGGTTGGGTCTTAACCGACCTCACTTCAAAAGAGTGAACAATTTTGGGTTGCCGATCCCGGGTGGTTTTTCCCTTTACAAAGTTTCCATGTTAAATCTCTTGTGTTATGTGTTGATTGTGATATTTTTCGGCTATCATACTTTGCATATTACATGTTAGATTTGATCGGTAAACAATTATAAGTATTAGACTAGTAATCGGTAAAAGCACAGACAGTAAGAGTTATTATTGCTTACCGACAAGAAAAAATTGAAGAAATTGTTTTGAATTATACATTTTGTTTTGGGACACTAGATAACTAATTCACCCCCCTCTCAGTTATTCTAACAATTGGTATCAGAGCTACGTTGCTTGGAATAAAGTTTTAAGGACTTAAGCATAAAGGTCTCAAGATGTATAAGAGGGAAGTACTGAAACTGAATAAAGAGAACTTCACAGTATGTCAAAGTAGAATGAAGCTGCACATATTTGGAATTGGGAACTCAGCACTAGATCTGATGCAAAATGGTTACATACAACCACCCACTGGTCCCCTAACTATTGATCAACTGAAGGATAAGCATGAACATAATGTTACTATGATGGAACTTGCTGCTGCCTATACCAACACTGAATTTGAAGATATCAAGACATGCACAACTGCCAAAGGAATGTGGGATAAATTAGCACAAATCTACAGTGGAGATCTGAATGTCAAAAGAGCCCGAGCTGAAAGTTTGAGAGGTAGATTTGATGATATGAGAATGAAAGAAGATGAGAATATTGTCCAATACTCAAATAGACTCAAAGAGGTCATACATGCTATTAGAGCATTTGATGGAGTAATTGATGATGAAATAGTAATAAGAAAGATTCTCAGAACTTTGCTACCAGTTTATGCAATCAGGATTTTTGCAATTCATGAAACAAGAGCTACATCCAACCTCACTCTTGACACTCTAATTGGTAAACTTACAACCTTTGAATTAAATAATTTTGATAATAGTGTTGTTCCTTCTATTGAATCTGCTTTCATGTCTTCTCTGAAGATTGGAAAGTCTAGTAGGAATAGTAAGAATTGTGATAGTGATGACAATACCAATGATGAACTTGATGAGCTTGAAGCACTTATGGCTAGAATATTTCCCAAAGGAAAAGGAAGGTATAGAGGTAAGCTACCTTTAGCATGCTTCAATTATAAAGAAGTCAGTCACATCGTTGCTAGATGTCCACAAAAGAAAGATGATGATAGATCCAAAGACTGATCTGAAGGAAGCTATGGAAGAAGAGTCAACAGAGGTTACCGACACAACAACAGAGACAACCGAGATGAAAAAGGAAAAAAGGTATGTTACATAGCCAAAGACATTGAAACTAAATCTAATTCTGATGATGATATAGAAGTTGTATTTGATGCTATGAAAGATGACTTAGAAGAGGAAGAGAAACATGAAGAGACAGCACTGATCTCTAAAGTAAGCAGAAATGATACATGGATCATAGACAGTGGCTGCACACATCATATGATAGGTGATGTAGAGAAGTTTGATCATCTTGTTGAATATAATGGAGGATCTATGAGAATGGGAAATGATGCACCTTGTATGGTAAGAGGTAAAGGCTCACTGATGATCAATGACAAATTACAATGTGAAAATGCATATTGGGTAGATGGACTAAACTATAATCTAATAAGTGTGGCTTAGCTAAATAATTCAGGCCACCGACTAGTGTTTGAGAGAAAAAAGGTGAAAATTTATGATGATGGAGGAAGACTTGTCAAAACTGGTACACAATCCAGAGGTAATCTATTCTATCTTGATATAGATCATTCTTCTTGTTTGTTAATAAAGGATGAAGATGCTTGGTTGTGGCACTAAAGGTTATGTCATGTGAACTTTGACAACATGATCAAGATTAGTAGAAAGAAAAGAGTTAGAGGATTGCCTAACTTGACAAAACCTGATCATGCCATGTGCCATGAATGTCAGAAAGGTAAGATGACTAAATCTAGTTTTAAAAGCAAGGACTATTCAATAAAGAAGATACTTGAATTGGTTCATACCGACCTATGTGGACCTATGAGAACTCAAAGCTATTCTGGTGATAGATATTTTATTCTTTTTGTTGATGATTACACTAGAATGATGACTGTTATGTTCTTAAAAGAGAAATCTGAAGCTTTCAAAATGTTTAAGTGGTATAAAGCTAAGGTAGAGAAAGAAACTGTTAAGGAAATAAAGTTCTTAAGATTTAATAGAGGAGGTGAATTTATCTCTGATGAATTTACTAAATTTTGCAATGAGCAAGGAATCAAGAGGTAGGTATCTACACCGAGGACACCTCAGCAAAATGGCATTCCTGAAAGAAGGAATAGGTCTATAATTGACTATGCTAGAACATTGATGATACAGAAGAATGTTGCTCAAAAATATTGGAGGGAAGCTGTCAGCACAGCTGTATATGTTCTTAACCGAGTACAACTAAAGAACTCCAACTGAACACCATATGAACTATGGTTTGGACACAAACCTACTATAAGTTATTTCAGAATTTTTGGAAGTAAATACTTTATCTTGAAAGATGAGAGAAATGGAAAATTTGATTCAAAGGGAGATGAAGGAATATTTCTTGGATATTCCACTACAATTAAAGCATACAAATGTTTGAATAAGGCTACAAATAAGATTATTGAAAGTGCTAATGTTCGTGTTGATGAGTTTGATGACAAGTACACAAAGAAAAGTACAAAGGAACTGGAAGATTATGGCAGATTACTTACATTGAACATCCAAAGTATCTACTGACACCACAAGTTGTAACAACTGATCAATAGGGAAATAATGTAGTACAACAAGCACCACAAACCAATGAACATGAAGAAGCTACCAAGCAAAGAAATGACCCTAAGCAGGATGAACAAGAAAGGAGAAATCATGTCTTGGCTAGTTTTGTCAGGAGAAATCATCCTGAAACACAAATCATTGGAGACAGACATGCTAGAATGCAAACCAGAAGCAAAACAAGATAAGGTACATGTCTAATTTGTGAGTTTGAACCTAAAACTGTGAAAGTTGCATTAGAGAATGAAGAATGGGTTAATGCAATGAAGGAGGAAATAGAACAAATTGAAAAGAACAAAACCTGGTCCTTAGTACCCCGACCAAAAGATAAGAATGTTATCGGTACTAATTGGATATACAAGAATAAAATGAATGAAAATGGTGAAGTCACAAGAAATAAAGCTAGATTAGTATGCAAGGGATATGCACAAGAAGAAGGCATTGACTATGGTGAGACATTTGCACCTATTGCTAGATTAGAAGGAGTTAGAATGCTACTTGCATATGTTGTACATAATAAATTCAAAGTCTATCAAATGGATGTGAAGTCAGCATTTTTGAATGGTATACTTGAAGAAGAAGTCTACATTGAACAACTTGAAGGATTTGTTGATCCCGATAATAAAGATATGGTATGTAGATTACATAAAGCTTTATATGGACTAAAGCAAGCACCGAGAGCATGGTATGAATGACTACATACTTACTTGTTAAGTATTGAGTTTGTTAGAACAAGTGAAAATATCAATCTATATGTGAAAGGTGATACTGATGATACTATTATCATTGCTGAAATTTTTGTTGATGATATTATCTTTGGTGGTTCAGATCTTGTCTGCAAGGAATTTGCTAATGAAATGCAAAAGGAATTTGAAATGTCTATGTTCGGAGAGATTAAATTCTTTCTTGGACTACAAGTGATTCAGCAGAGTGATGGCATATTCATCACACAATCTAAATACATAAAGGAAGTACTGAAGACATTTGGCATGGAAGATGCTAAACCTGTAGGAACACTGATGGCTACTGGATGCAAATTGACAAAGGAGGATGAAACTACTGAGGTAAATGAGACACTTTACCGATCTATGATTGGTAAGTTAATGTATGTAGTTCACAGTAGGCCAGATATAGCACATGCTATGGGAATTGTTGCAAGATTTTCTACTAATCCTAGAGAATCACACATGATAGCTACAAAAAGGATCTTAAGATACTTGAAGAAAATAGAAAATTATGGATTATGGTATTCTAAGGAAGGGAAGTTTGAACTAAAAGTTTACACCAATGCTGATTAGGCTGGAAATGTGGATGATAGAAAAAGCACCACCGGAGGAGCATTTTTCTTTGGTGAAAGACTTATAACCTAGACAAGTAAAAAGCAAGCTTGTATTTCTCAGTCTATAGCTAAAGCAGAGTATGTTGCTACTGCTACTAACTGTTCAAACATTGCATATATCAAACAAGTGTTGGAAGGAATGAATGAGGTAATCACTGACCCGGTGATTATATATTGTGACAACACTAGTGCTATTAATATTTCAAAGAATCCTGTGATGCACTCCAAGACAAAGCATATATCTATTAAGTATCATTACTTCAGAGAACAAGTGCAAGAGAAGCAAGTAAAGTTAGAATTTGTTACATCTAAAGAACAACTTGTAGATATTTTTACAAAGCCCCTACCGAAGGACACATTTGAATACTTGAGGACTAGACTTGGGGTCTGTCCCCTATCTATCAGTCACTAAGGTGATCTGGATGTTGCATCAACCAACTTTTGTCAGAAGATCATTCATGTTGATGCAGCATAGTTCACACTTTGAATCATGTTCAAAGTTGTGATTAAGTTTGACTAATGAGATATCAGTATATAGAGATACAGAGGAAGTACTGAACACCACAGAGAGTTACTTGGCTACTACAAAGCTGATTTTTTATTTGTTTCTTTGGCATTGCTATCAAAGGGAGAGATAAACCATATGAAATGAAAAGGGGATAGATAAACAAAATATGAAAAGGAACAAGTACCGATGACAACTATCTAAGGGAGAGACAATCTGAATGAGACAGAGTATTGAAGATCAATTACAAAGAATAGAAGCAGGAACAGGAGAACTGAAAAGATCACAACTACAGAAAGGTAAAGTTGTATTACTTAATGTTGGATTAGTAACATAGTGATTAAACATATTAAGTCTATTTGACTTACAACATTTGTTCACAAAGTTGTAGAATGTATGTTTGGTATGTGTATGGTAAATTTCATATTACTTGAGTTGCCATCAATGCCAAAGGGAGAGATTGTTGGACTACAACTGATTTGGAATCTGATTGAAGGATCTGTGATTGCAAGATCACTGAGAAGTTGCTGATTAGATAATGTACAATATGATTAAATCAGTATTATGTTGTCATTAATGTCAACTAGTTTGACAACACTTATCTTGTAAGTTACTACACTGAGACATCTGAAGAAAAATGGAAAAGAGATGAAGAACAGAGAAATCTACATGAGGAAAGATGTACATGATAGATGAGGATAAGAAACACATTGAGTAACTTGTTGACGAGTCTATGACTTGATTATATTAACTTCATTATGTTGCATTCATCTATAATGAAGTATAAAGCTGAAAGGCACAAAGCAGTGTTGTTGGTAAATAAAGCATTTCTAGTATACACCGACAGAGTATAGTGTATGCCGACCATAGTATTAACCGAGCAGTGTTCACCGACACATTCTTTGTTAACCGAGTGGAACATAATGAATTAAATGATTAGTTTAGCCGATAAGATTGATGAGCTGGCAAGAGTATAACATCGAGGTAACAGATAATGTTTGTTACGCAGATCAACGGCTAACAAAATTCAAAGAAGATCTAACGAAGCAGATTGAAACATGTTATTGACACAAGTACCGAGAAAGTTTAAGCGGAAAAATCTATGAATGTGATTAAGCAGAAAAATTTGATGGTGGAGAAGAAAATGATTTACTTGTCTATATAAGAGAACAGAATTTCTTTATGAAGATGCCAAAAAAAGAAGAAGCTACAGGATTATCACGTGAATGAGGCTTTCATGCATTTTGATAATACTGGTTAGTAAGAACCGAGCTGCAGAGCAATTACCGAGCTACATATTACCGACCTGTAATCTACAATTGAAGTTGTATTAAGGCAGGTCATTTTACTGTTACATATTTAACCATTGTATACAGTCTAAATCTCTTAACTGAGTGGACTTTGAAAGTATTATGATGTATCATTCATAGAATGAACATTGGTATCATGTCAACCCCATAGTGAATGCTGGTTGGATGATAACTTCTAGTCTAAAATCCTCTAACAAGGTCACACCTGACAGTGTGTTTGTAACCTTTAACAGGGTTGGGTCTTAACCGACCTCACTTCAGAAGAGTGAACAATTTTGGGTTGCCGGTCCCAGGTGGTTTTTCCCTTTACAGGGTTTCCATGTTAAATCTCTTGTGTTATGTGTTGATTGTGATATTTGTCTGCTATCATACTTTGCATATTACATGTTATATTTGATCGGTAAACAATTATAAGTATTAGATTGGTAATCGGTAAAAGCACAGACAGTAAGAGTTATTATTGCTTACCGACAAGCAGAAATTGAAGAAATTGTTTTGAATTATACATTTTGTTTTGGGACACTGGATAACTAATTCACCCCCCTCTTAGTTATTCTAACAGCATCTCCACAGTCTCTATCATTTGGGGGATCCATGTCATCCTATGACAAAGATTAAATATAAAAACTTCAGTGAACTGAAAGCAATAGACTTAGCAAAACCAACTTATTAATAAAATAGTATATTGGAGTCATAAACTTATTTATAATAAATTAATTTAGATGACTATTAAATGAAAAAATACCCAGAACAATCATTTCCAACATTATGTGCTCCCTCTTTATGGACATCCAAGGAGGAATGTTATTGTTGATAAAAAAAATAGGCCACACCGAGTAAACAGATCTCATCTCTCCAAACGGATTGACATCGTCCACTACCAATGAAATCTTGGGAGTATGAAGTTCTTCTTTAAATTGTGGCCAAGTTTCCTCTATTTCCTTAAATGGTGAGCCATCTGCAGGCATTCACATAATGCCATCTTGACTTCTATTGTGTGCATAGTAATCCATAAATTGTGCCAAGCTATTGCACTTGAATAATCATTGCAGACGTGGAATAATGGGAATATAACAAAGAACCTTGTTGGGCACCTTTTTTATTATTTGATCTTATCAATATCTACTAATATGATAATTAGGGCATTCTATTTCAAATTCATGTTGTTCATGATATATAATATGATCATTTGGACATGCATGTATTGTTTGATACTCCATTCCAATATCTTTCATAATGGGAGATAACTCTCGATACGAGCGAGGTAGAATATTTGATGGTGGTAACAAATACTCACCTATCAACTTATGACCAAAAATATAATTTGTTAATATAAATGATATTAATACATGATTCACCCTTTGTTAACTTTAAGGAAATTACGACTAAAAAAATGAAAAAAGATGACATACCTTAACATATGTGTAATTTCTACATTGGATAAACCATTCATAACCTTAAATTTTACCAACAACATTACAGCGAAAAGAAGAGTTGTTTGGGAACCTTCGTATAGGGGCTTGTATACCTTCTCAAGTATAGGTACATCAAGGTCATTTGCATCATCCTCATCATCATCTTGATCATCGTGATCATCTTGATCTTCTTGATCATCATGATCTTCTTCCATGGGATCATTACCTTCTACTTCGATATTCACACCTCCATGTTCCCTCATTTGGAAATCCACATTCTCCAGATTGTCATGGTCCATAACATGAAACCCAAGGTGGTTGACCTATATCAAAATGATGACCTTAAATTAACCATGACCATGATGTCATCATCAAATCATGTCCTGTGTATTTTATAAATTTTTAAAATACATACCAATGGACAAAATCTATTTCCCCCTTCAATGTGACCATGCTTCCTACAATGTTCCTTGACTATTTTGATTAGATATCTTCAAATCTATAAGCCCTTACAAATTTTGCAAGAATAATAACATTTTCTTTTAAAGTTACAACACAATCTAAAAATTGTCTCCTTATTTTGTTGTGAGTTCATATTGCCAGACATGGTCTTTCTTGAATGGAATGACTTGTTGGTAGAAGAAGGATGATTTTTTTGCAACCTACAAATATAAATCGTCACTGAACAACCATTTTATCAACTCTAATTTTCTCAACACAAAGGGACATTTATCATAGCCATAGAAACCTAATTATTTTTAAATGGAATACACTAAGGAGTACCATCAAAAATATTAACCATTTACAATCATGAAAATTAAATCTAAATCAAATAGCTCATTTTTTATCAACATGTGTAGTCTCTGTGTATATGAAAAATGAATGAAATATCAAGTTGAAATAAAATAGTGACCAAAATAGTATTCCACAGAGTAAAATATACCATCAAAAGAAGGTGACAAAATCCTCTCACCAAGCATAGACATAGGAAATCAAAAAGGGACAAAAGACAAGAAATAAGAAAAATCATGACGACTATAGAAAAATCATTAAGACTATAGAAAAATCATTAAGACTATAATCACAAAAAGAAACACTCTTTGTCAACAATGTTCAAAATCATTAGGAATGTAGAAAAAACATTAAGACTATAGAAAATTAAATTCTAGAAATGGACGGTTCTGATGCTTTTCCATTACAACAATTGAGCATTCATCATTTGGTATTGTGTATTCCATTTAATTATGTCAAGCACAAAGTGTTCCATTAAGATTTGACAAATATGCAGATTTGACCAAGCATTACTGGGAGCTTGACCCAACAAGAAATGGACTTGTGATATGATTTTCACAATAGTACATGTATTGTTGGGTAAGCTCCTAGTAGTGTAGTGCTTAGGAAAATGTGCATGTTCACAATAGTACATGTGTTGCTAGGTAAGCTCCCAGTAGTGCTTAGGAGAATCTAATTTTCATACTAGTACATGTGTTGTTGGGTAAGCTCCTAGTAGTGTTGGGTAACCTGTGCATATACAGCCTTCATGTGAGCATATAAGAGTCAATTAGAGAAGGTATATGCATAGGTGAAAAACATGTAGATTTGACCAAGCATTGTTGGGAACTAGACCCTGCAACAAATGGACTTGTGATGATTTTTCACAATAGTACATGTGTTGCAGGGTCAGCTCCTAGTAGTGCTTAGGAAAATTTGCATGTTCATCACAATACTACTTAGGCAAATCTAAATTTCATCACCTGTGCATATAAGAGTCAATCAGAGAAGGTATATACATAGGTGACAAACATGTAGATTTGTCGACCAAGCATTACTGGGAGCTAGACCTGACAACAAATGGACTTGTGATGATTTTTAACAATAGTACATGTGTTGAAGGATAAGACCCCAGTAGTGCTTACACAAATCTGCATGTTCATCACCTAGGCATATGAAGTGGCTCTAATGGCAGATACAGTCATTGAACAACCATTTTGTCAACTCTAATTTTCTCAACATAGATGGACATTTATCATAGCCATAGAAACATGATTATTTTAAAATAGAATACACCAAGGAGTACAATCAGAAATATTGACCATTTACAATAATGAATAGTAAACCCAAATCAAATAGATCATCTCTTTTTCAACATGTGTAGTCTCTATGTATATAAAAATTGAATGAAATATCAAGCTGAAATAAAATAGTGAATGAAAATTCAAATTCAAGGCCTAATTTATCAAGAGAAACAAATAATGCAGAACCCCATGACAATCAACAAAAGAAACACGATTTGTCAATAATGTTCAAAATCCTATCACCAAGCAGAGACATAGGAAATCAAAAAGGGACAAAAGACAAAAAATAAGAAAAATTATTAAGACTATAGAAAATCAAGTTCTAGAAATGGATAGTTATGATGCTTTTCCATTAAAACAACTAAGCATTCATCATTTTGTACTTCTTGGTGTATTCCATTTAAGTATGTTAGGCACAAAGTATTCCATTTACATTTGAAAAACATGCAGATTTGACCAAGCATTACTAGGAACTAGACCCGGCAACAAATGGACTTGTGATGATTTTTACAATAGTACATGTGTTGTTGGGTCAACTCCTAGTAGTAATTAGGAAAATATTCATGTTCATCACCTATTTCTTTGAAAAGTTTCCAGATTCTGAGAAGTGGTATGAGTGGAGGCTAAAGAAGGAATATTTGTGAAGGTTTCATACTATGTTACTTTTGTCCCACCTCAACTCAGTAAAGAAGATATTCGATAGAATTTTAGAGATCTAGAAAATCTTCACAAATATCCCTTCTAGCCTCCACTGAATATACATGTTCTCAAAATCTAAAAACTTTGATCATTGATCTATTTGGTTTTGACACAAGGAAATGATCTAATATCACTATTCACTCAATAACACGTTTCCATAAGCAATTTAATTCACTGTTGTAGTGACTGTACCCATGGGTAGAGATTTACTATTACAAGGATGATTTTTATTTATTGATTGGAATCATTACAAATTTGGTCTCTTACACATCCCACCCTACTTCTCTCCTTACACTCATGTGGATCTTAATACAAATAAACTCCCAACTCCCAAAAAATTGATTGTACCTAACTCCAAACTATCCCCAAATAGTCTCAAAACCGAGTGTTATAACCAACAATCAAATGAGAGTGTTTGCAAGTTGAACATAGAAAGGATAGCATATGGTACACCTTATAGAGTATATGGAGTAAACAATGATCACTTGATTGATTCAATTCCATCATTCCATTAAACAATTTTATTTTCACATTTCTCTTTCCCGTCTCAATTTGGTATCAACCCATTAAACAAATTAAGGGTTGATCAATTTATCTTAGTTTTCAATGCATGATAAATGTGTTTTATTGAGTTACCAAGAAAGAAAATGTAGGATAGTAAGCGAGTATATACTATATATTGTGTATATTGAAAAAGATGAACTTAGTGATTAGATAGATTGATCTAATAATGAAGAATTGTATATCATATTATAAAAGTTTTAAGATTTATTCACATGACTTGCATTTTAATTTTTTACCAAGATATCAAATTTAGAGTCAGTAAGCTAGTATATACTATATACTGTAAAACTTGTTTTAATACATGGTCACCATTTTTATACTGAGATGAAATCATAGGATCATACCTTATGATTTGTTTTCAGGTCTTTTTCAGCAAAGATTGAAGTGAGCCATCCCCCTAAACCATGGTACCAACAATATGGCTAAGGTCCTAGATCTCTTCCATAGACTTGTCCTTGTACACAACATGGGTGTCACACATCTTTATGTTGAGGGATATTCTCTGATTATAATTGAAGCATGCAAGAAAAGAGTTTTCCAAAATTGGTGAATCCATTATGTTTAGTAATAATCCTGGATGCTCCTTCATAAATTTGATAACTTTACATTATCTCAAATACGTATAGAGAGGGAAATAGGTTATCCGATCTACTTGAAAATTGGGCATGTGATAGGGATAAAATGGTGTTTTCTAATGACATTAACCCATTACAAATTTACCTAGAGCTAGAAGATATAGTACTCAAGGATCGAGTTTACAATGGGAATTAAAGTACTTTGACTCTATCATATTGTCAAGTCTCATTTTTAGGATTACATTTGTATCATCACTTTGTTTGCAACTAGTCACCTCATTATTTCCTTTCTTAAGTGTGGCATACAATTTAATGATTTTTTATGTCATTCCAAATTCATCTTGCAATATGGAATTATATGGGTCTGTGAATTTCCTACATTCAAGAATACTTTGTCATGTGTTCCCACTACATATCTCACATGCAAAATGGACAATTCTGATGAGATCTAGCATGGTAAACGTTTAAAGGATTGATGGTTTTTTTCTAACTTTATTTGATTCATGTACTTGAATTCTAGTTAACTTGTGCTATCTTTTATATCCCCGCCTTTTAATTTTGATTATCCTTTATAGACTATGATTTTCTTTTAATTGGAAGAAAGATACAATAAAATTCAACAATTTTAAGGGATGGAAAGGTCATCAATGTGCAACATAATGGTGTGTCATTAGTGTACTTCCAATGGAGTCATTTAATCACATAAAAAATAATCTTTATTCATTGAAATGTGCACTATGTTTTTTATGAAGTCATATAAATGGATAAATATTGTGACTTTAATTGAAAATAATAGTAATAAACTTTAAGTCAAGAGTGAAGATCTTTAACAGAACAATCACAAAATAATTCAATCAGTCATAAAAAGGAATAGCTTCATTTGAAAGAGAGTCATTTGAAAGACTCATAAATGTTAAATGATCTAAAAAGATCAAAATACAAATGTAATTGGACCTATGGTCCATTTTGTAATTTGATGCAATACAATGTAATATGCCTAAACCTACAAAGGCAAGTGTGAATGTAATAGCGATTGATTGCATAGGGTGGTCTAGTAGGCCTAGAAGGATAATAGGTTATGTCTTCAAGTATAATAATTGATTTAATGTCATGGTAAGGTCCTTCATGGACAAAATTTGAAGTCCTAAAGTTAAAGAGTCATTTAGTCAAGTTTTAAAGTCTAAATGTTTGAAATCTAACGGTCAAGTGTGTTTTAGAGGGAAACACCAAAATAAGGATTAATTGTTTTGTTAGAGGATCCTAACACTTTGGATCAGTTATGGAGGTTATTTTGGTATCTATGTAAGCCTTGTGAGGAAGGGGAGAGAGGACAATATGTTTTAGAATCTCATTTGTATAGACTGTGTCTAGATTTGAAGCAATAACAGTGATTTCTTGCAATTTTGAAGTTTATTTTGATGGTGTAATGATCTATTTTATTCGGAATAGAACTGTAATGGTTAATAAATCCTATTATATCTATTTCAAGTGATTTTTAATACTGTGTCATTCTTTTAAACTGATTGTCCTGTAGAAACCCATATTTTTGCTTTGGTGTCAACTATGGATTCATGAGATCCATCCCATTTTTGTAAATACTATTACTTTGGGATGGATAAACATTTGTATTATACCTATCAAGCATGAATGATGCAAGAATGAGTGCTCTTTACAAGAGAAAAGGGGCAGTTGGTCAGGTTTGACAATATTAAGGGTTAAGGAAATGATGTATGGTTATAGCAGCAGGAGTTCTAGCTATTGGAGGGGATGATTTTGTGGTTGATTCCACTTATTTATAGTCTAAGGATGGTGAATCATATATGTATTTGAGATTATATCATTGGGAGTTCAGACATTGACCAAGTCCTAGATAATAGGGGTTTTGGAGGGGAAATTTAGGGCTTTTGCATATGGAGAGGTCTTAGGACCAAATTGGTTATAGGATCCATGGTTTAGGATCATTTGGTAACTTTTTTGAAAGTCTCAAGGCTTGGGGTGAAGAACTAAGAGGGGTTTCTTTGTAAATGGATTCGAATTAGCCCTCCTAATTCAAGGACAGTGGTGGATTTGAGGGTCTTGTTCCAAAACACCTAAGATAAATCTTGTAGTATGTTATGAAGCTTTAAAAAGGGTATCCTGATGTGTGATTGGTCTGTAAGGTTATTTCAAAAAGATTTGAAGAAGGATTGGGAAATCCTCGCTCTTGTACTGGTAGACAGTATATGACTAGACAGTTTGGTCCAAGAGGATAGAATGGCCACAAGAATGAATTCAAACATTTGTAAATGGATGAGATGAGTATGTATTGGGATCCTTGGAGGAGTAGGATCACCATTTGAAGTGTGGTTGATGTTTATTGTTGTAGAAGCTCATTGGTTGAAGAATGCTTGACATGGAGTATGGAACATGATTGATAGGTTTGGGTATGAATAAGTGCATGGAGATACAAGGTGTGGAGTCTAGTGGAGTTTAGGGAAATTGAAGATTGACCACTGATAGGTCTATGGAGTGAGATGGGTCCAGGAGTGATCTTAGGATGAAAATTGAAGGTGTTATCAAGCAAAGAACAAAAAAAGTAATAAAACCATGAAGGAATGGTCATATACCACTAGTTTTGTAAATTTTGTTTTGTACATGAAGAAGAATGGATTGAAATGAATGTTATTATGATTGGAATTCATCTCTACATTGATTTAAATAGTTTTTGTGAAGATTTATAATGGTTATTCCCTATTTTGTAATGACTGTTCTTGTACAAGGACATTGGCAACAATCAATTCTACTTGATGCAATAATGGATTTGAGAGGTCCTACACTATCATGGATGGTAGAGGATGTAGGAAGGGTTATTTTTATTTATTGAATGCTTTTAATGAATTTTTATTTGCAAGGATTAATAGGGAAGAGATGCAAATATCTATGATTGCATAAAGTTACTGATTGAAGGGTCACTTTCCCTTAGACCAATAAAGATCTAAGTAAAGGAACATTCATTACAAAAATACACTATCAAATAAGCCTAGACTATCATATTATCCCTTTCCCACATATCTTACCATTCATGGTGGTGATGGAATACACCTATCCATTGTTGATCCAAGAAAATGACTATTGCACTGGGTCACTGTTCTAGAACAGTCAGTCCCAAAATAGGGAATCTTTATTTTACACTTCACCAAAATGATATAAAAAATTAATAGGAATGAACTGCCATATTAATGAAAGTCATTACCAACACATTTCAATGAATGAAAGATTTTAAGTCTACCAAAATGGAGAGTGTACCCTCACCGGCAGGAACATGGCTATTGCCAAAAATTTACATTTTATTGTATCAAAACATATGTTACATGGTGGTCTAGCTCATTAGGTAGTACCATAAAGGTAAACGTGGTCAAAGCGAAGAGTAGGTACATGAAGAAAATTATTTGTCCATATCATTAGAATATAAAAGACCTATGATATAATTAAGGTAAACTAAAGTATCATAACTAAAAGAGATTTTAATCTAACTGTAAAAGGGGATTCTAACCATATTATACAAGATCCTTTGGCAATGGAGAGATATGAGGGTCTCCATTCATCTCTCAAAGTCTATTCCAACGTGTCCAAGGACATTCAAGGTCTGATATAGAAAACTTAGTGTCATGGTCAACACTAGAGAAAACCACTCCTAAAACATGGTTTGTGATATCACCATAAATTGTTCTATCTCCTAAATTTATTTCTTCAGTATGCTTCCTTATAAATATGGGAAAATATATAGCCACCCAAGATGTGTTTAGGATGTCATGTTTCCAAAATAACAATTAAAGGATGAAAAGAAAAACCCATGATACCTCCTCAAAATAAAATATTCAAGCAATAAAAAAGCCTTATTAGAGATAAAGTGGCTCAAATAAAGTTCTCTCCAACAAAAAGACCCATTCCAAGAACTAAAATTTCTAAGTAATTGATTAGATAGTGAAAACACAAAAATCTAAATAAAATTTACCTAATGAAAACTATGCAAAAGTATATTTATAAATTTGAAGAGATATGAGTCACATTTCCAAAATCATAAGAATAAATAATATGGATATAGTCATGGAAAAACATGATCAGAAGGTAAAACTAAAAATATGACTTTGATTGAGTATAGCAAAAATATTAAGCTAAAGATGACAATTAGACCAAGACAACAAGAAAGTGCTTTAACCATCATTCCAAGGATATCTATTTTCTTGATTGAGGTATTTTTGTCAATTAAAAAAATAGATGAAAAACGTTAAAGAAGGGGCCGCTAGTATGTGCTAATAACACACGTAATATTATCCAAATATTCTTGGAATATGTTGGTCACTTGAAAAATATCTCTTTTGTTGTAATGTTCCCTCTAATACTAGGGTTTCCCTTCCTTGAAAAATAATTTATGGTGAAAATATTACATGTGATAAGGCATATTTAAGGGAATATTCCCTAGTAAATGAGGAGGCATCAAAAAAGGGTAAAAAATCTATCTGAGAAAATGCAAGAAAGGAGGAGTGTATTGATGGACTTTATGATGTTGGTTTTACAATGGGGAATGTGGAAAAGGAATGCATGCATTTGTTAAGTAAATAAGGAAGACTTGAAGCATCTATGAGAATCAGCTCGGCAGATTCAAGTGTAGGTTATAGGTTGGCATAAAGAGGAAAAAGTCTTTGAAGTTAATGAGGACCACATCAAGCAATACAAAGGAATACACATCAAAACAATACTAAGGGAAAGATTTAAGTCTGCATAGAAGGGAGTGACAAAGATGATAACAACGGTTACTCGAGTTGCATATGAGGAGGCATCGAGGCAATGATACAGTCAGAAGAAAAGGATAGAATGATAGTATAAAATATAAGCATCGTAATCTATTTGGAAATCAAAGATCTTGGAGATACTTTGTAACATGGTATTTAATATTCACATACATATTTCTAATGTTGGGCATTTGGATTATATTAAAATGCACATACAATCAAAGTAATGAGGACAGTATGTTGAATTCTTCTAGTTTCTACACTTATTAAATTCTATTTTGAACAATATTTTATCCTCTAAGACAGTTGTTGAATTTGATGTTTTAATAATTTCTAGAAGCAAAATCTTAGAGATTTGTGATCAATAGAAGTATACATTGTTCTTAGATGTAATAACAATATTGATAATAGTTGAGTATGTACCATGAACAAAACTAACCAGAGTAACTGTGGATGTTCGCAGAAGGATAAAATGTTGGCCATGAAGAGAAACCAGTTGGGAACATAAGCTGGCCTTCCTGCGGGTGCAAAGTTGCTATAAATTGTACCTTGGGCCTTGTTGCTGAATGCCCAATAGCCTGAAATTGCAGCAAAGAAGTAGGTGGACACAACCACTGTATAACATACACAGAGTGCTTTGAACATTTTTCCTGAAATTGGAGTAGCTAGAGTGGCCTGCAAAACCCTCCTCAAATATTAGAATGTAAGACCGAAACTTATAAATTTCCAATTAGTCTGTCACTAAAATTTGTAGTAAAGAATTTTAAGGGAGGAAGCCATTTATTTATAGGGTAATTATTGGGAAGTTCAAGGTTTTATTTTTAGAAAATACTAAATGCTTGTGATTAATAACACTTTAACAAGATTTAAACAACATCATCATCATGTAAGTATCACACTATGAGAATGAAAGGATGGCATTTGAGCCAGCACAAGCATCAGCCCTCCAAATAGAATTATAAATTGGTACAATTGAACTGTAATATAATTTTACAAAACCATTAAACAGTCATGATATTCAGTCTTTCACAAGTAAACATTGTCTTTCTTTCTTGTTTCTTTTGAAAGGTACCTTCAAACTCTGACCTCCAAGAAGAGTACATGAAACAACAACTCCATAGCAGACTGCAAATTGTAGAGGTCCCACTACGAAATGACCCCATCTAATTGGGCCTGTAAGACAGTTCATAAAACATGGATTCTAAAGTTAGACATTCAATTGTTAGTAATGGCATAATCTGATGGTTAAGTTGTGGTATTGATGCTCTTTATATTAAGATTTAATCTTGCTAGATATTGTTGTTGAATGTTTCTATTGAGAATGAGGTTCCTTATTTGTGACCTCAATGATCATAACTCCTAATCAAAAATATTTACCCCTGTTAAACGAAAAAAAATTAGATATCCAATTAAGCCTACATATTGTGGTTCAGCTCTAAACTTTTGATACATGTTCTAGTCTTCTGCATGGTGACCGTAAAGAAAGAGACAATAAGGAGTGCAAGTGAAAATGCAGAGAAGAGAGAAAGAATAAGGAGTTTCTACCAACTGACATATCCTCTTCATTAATTAGCATAGCCTTAATATATACAGCATATACAAGGATGAGGATATGTGTTGGTTGGAAAGATGTTTTGAGCTAAATCTGGCCAAATTTAGATAGTTTGGACTGTCCAGATTTACCTGTGACAGTTCGGACTTTTCAATTCCTATATAAATTTCAACAATTTTTCTTGAAATTCTAGATTTCTTAATCTTTTTGACATCCCAAACAAATCAAGATTTCAAACCAGGTAACTATGGAACTTTGGAAGCACTCATGTGAATAATTTGCAGTCACTTGTAAATGTTAGAGAAAGTCTACAACAAAGTTTTCAGTCAAAATCAGACCATTACAACCCTGCTATTGATTGTCGGTCCTCAGAAAATGAAGTCTTCAACCTGCAATATCAAGCTCCACTGAAGCATCTTTAATCAAACCTGTTATGTTGTTGTCCCAGTCATAGTAGTGGCACATTTCCAATGCTATCATACAGTAATTGCTGTCAAAACATTAAGCCCAACACTCTCCATTTCTTATCACTTAGTCCTCCATATATTTTCATGTTTACTTACTAACTCTGCTTATATATTCAGTCTAAAATCTTTATAGAAGACTGTCAAATGTATTAAATCTGATGCCTCAACAACACAACAATTTCTTATTCATTTGAATATGAGACTAGCAATCGCATCTTAGTGTGCAATAAGTACGTTGTAGAGGTATGAAAAATCAACTAAGTATTTGTCTTTTTGTTGTCTCACCCTCTCATCCTCTATATATCTCCTCATCTTCTATTGATCTATCTCTATTTCTCTATTTATTTGTCTTACATCCTCTCACTTTATATTCATCTCTATTTCTATCTTCCTCTCCCCTCTCCATATCCCTCTTCTTCTCAGAAAACTAACAAATAAAATAAGCAGTGATAGATCAATCAATAGATCCAAACATTTATACCAGTCAATTACATATCTATAGATCCAAGATAGTTGGGAGATCCCTAGGATCTCGCAAGGATATAAATAATTCTTGTTCAATGATTCACAATAGTAGTTGTGATTCACAATAGTGCCCTCGCCCACTCTCAATCTGTGTAGATTCCTGGACAAGGTGAAGCATTGTTGTCTAACGATGCAAAATCACTTGTCCAAAGTGTTGAATCAAATTTCATCAAGCATAAATTCAACCTGTAAGCATTCATGTGCCATCTTGATGGATACCAGGCACCTTCTCTTTTACAAGATAAGTGCAAGTGCTTTAATTTTTGGGCTAAAGCGTGTAACTTTGTAAGCATCTTGTCACTGTTTATACTAAATTGAACCAATTTTGTGTGATATTTATTTTCAGACAATTGATGTAGTGGAGTTGACCACAATTCCACCATCACCTGAAAAGACCTTAATGAGAGCATTGATGTTTGATTCTATCCAAAATGGCAGAGAAGCTTTATTTTTATCCCTGCTTTGAGCTGATGATGCTCAAGAAGAAAACAAAGTGGAGGAACAAGCTTATAATAACTATCATGAAACATAAAAAATTGGGTACGGAAATGAATATGATGAGTAGGAAGAGATTGAGGCCATTGAAGATGATGTATGTGGGGACTTTGCTAGGAGTTGAGAAAGTTATCAGAACGTGACAAAGGTGGTCATTTAAACGGATTTCTTATATTTGCACGATAGCATACTCATTTTGTCCATAACAATGGTGATGAAATTGAAGGAGAAGAAGTAGCATTGGTCCTGCCATCTCCATGCCTGGTACATTTGAGTAGAATATCCACTCCTGTTGGGAAAAAATTGTCAGTTTTGAAGAAGACGATGATGAAAATTCATAAAATTAATTAATTTTTGATACAAGAAATGGGACAATGAACAACCATAAGGCATGGGCTAAGCAATGAGTTACATGTTTAAATGAGGACCAAAGGTAAGTTAGAAATAGAACTTGGAAAAAAATTTGAAGATAGTGATCAATAACAAGATCAGAACAATGATGCCGCAAAATATGAAAATGATAGTGATAAAAAATGATGGAAACAATGATTATTTAAGAGGAAATACAGTCCTTAAGATATAAATAGTAAAAAAGATCAACATCATCATTTAGAGTAGTATCCATGATGAAGAGAGATACATAGTCACATAAATCAGAGATGAAGACAGGGAGGAACAATGCAGTGATACCATGGTTGAAGAACAGAGATATGCAGCAATGGTTCCTAACAAATGAAAAAACAATGACTAACATGAGCAAAAAAAGATGAGATAAACATGATCCAATCATGACATAAAGATAACAGAGGGTCAATCATAGAGTAAAGAAGATCAATTCACTGCTAATGATGTCAAGGAGCAGAGATCATGAATATCACAGAGAGATAATAGTGTCATTGATATGCATATGAAAAGAAATACAAAAACACTAATGCTCCATGATTTATAGCGTTCATGCAACACTCTAAATACACTTTTGTAAATGTCCTATCTTTATCTATAAAAAATACAAAGAATTAAAAATGGTACAAAATGGTACAAAATGACATAAACTAACTCAGAAATAGTAAATCCATCCCATGAATGCTAAATAGTAATATAAACAGACCACTATAGGTAAAGATAGTATGGAAAAACTCACGTCTTTAATAAAACAAGGTGTTCATTACTGAACAATGCTACAAGTAAATCATATGGGCCATCAACAATTCAACCTAAAAAAAACATCTCAGATTTCAGTTTATTGAATGGTATAGGACCATACAAGAAAAAGTAAATAATTGAGTAGGAAACTAAACAACAAGGAAATCATAGAAACAGAGTAAAAAAATTACGGATTATTGTTATGAGGTGTGTGATTACAAAATTGAGACCATGAGTCTGTAGCACACAGAGCAGATTATAATGTTTGGCTACACTGGGAAAATGTAGGGAAGCTTCGCTCAAATTCTATACAAGATAAAAGGTTCAATGTTGTGTAGGGCCAAATGCAATGCATTACAAAATTCTAGGTTCTGTAGTGAAAATTACTTACTGCTTAACAATCTTAACAATGGTATTGTTGAAAGTTAACGTGAATGTAGCATAGAGTCACAATTTGCACAAGATATATACCATTGGTGAGATGTCTTTTTGGGTACTCTTTATATGCTATGGCTGCAATTTCTAGGAAATTTTGTTTGAGAAGTTCTCCTTGCAAAGAGCAGTCAATGTTGCCTTCTTTCCTATGCAATGTGCAAATCAGATTGTGGTGGCATGAAGGTTGGGTTTCTTTGATGCAATGTGTGAACAGCACGGAATCAATGCTAGCATTAGTGTCGAATGTCAACGAGCAGTGGCATGTGTTGAAACATATTTCATAAGGAGGAAAATGTGCATTTTTTTGCCTTTAGTGTGCCAAGCACCTGCAAAACAAATGTAGTAAATATGCATTGTATGAAGTCAAAAAGTTGGATGCAATTTGGAATACAAATTGAAAATCAGAGTAAAAAACAGCTTTATGTGCTTGCCTGGATGTTACATCTGGGCAATGTTCACAAGTGTGCTTTCATACACTCAGTGTGCCAAGCACCTTCAAAACAAATGTAGTAAAATTGCATTGTATGAAGTCAAAAAGTTGGATGCAATTTGGAATACAAATTGAAAATCAGAGTAAAAAATAGCTTTATGTACTTGCCTGGATGTTACATCTGGCCAACGTTCACAAGTGTGCTTTCATACACTCATTGAAACACATTTAAAGAGCAAGATGTCTCGCAAAGAAGTATGCTTCACAAGTCCTTTCATAAACTGAGTTGAGCTTTTAATAACTATGGAAATATTGAATGCCAAAATCTATTTTTCTACGTATTCACTTATTGTAACCATATTTGTATCTCTAATATTTTCACTTTTTCCTAAAAGGACACAAGCAAATATTGCATCCGGAAAAATACGTTTCTTTTGAAAACTATGTATCTAGATTCTAATACATTGTTTCCATCTACAGGCAGTTTCTTTTGACAATGATAAAACTTTTGAAACACATTTATAGAGCAAGATGTCTCACAAAGAAGTATGCTTCACATGTTCTTTCATAAACTAAGCTGAATTCCTCCAGTAACAGTATAACTATCATTCTCAATTCTATACATGATGGCCTATAAATTTCGTAACTAATAAATACGTTTTACATAAGATGGTAGTCTGTGGCTTAGTACATCAGTCTTCCTATTCAATCCGCTTACCTAATACCACATGTGGTGCAGGAGCACCACACACAACCAAGCCGAAGATAAAGGTTATCAAGACCTTCAAGACTCTCCAAGCAAATTAGAGGAGTGGAAAGTATATCCAGAGTCCAAAGATCAACTGGAAGACCCTGGTACCTATCACGACCTTCAAGTAGTGTAATACAGTGGTATATTTTCAATGTCCTCAAAGGACTACAATTCATTATGTAAATGTCCTCATAAGGACTAATAGCTTGATTGTAATGGACTAATGATGTCCAAGTCTTAAATTGTGTTTAAGAATGTTGCATCCTCCGTCACAATTTATTATAGGAGTGTTGTCAATACCAAGATTCCACTCATGTGTGCAAAGTCAATTTCGTATTTTAGTAAACGGATCTAGGTGTCCTTCACTACAATAGTATCTTTTACTTTAATTGGCATCAAGCTCCTCGAGGTGACTATATCCTTTTTAACTTCCAGTGTTATGGGATGACAACATGGTGAAAGTATCCATTGATCTTCAATGTCCATGTTGGTCTCTCCAAGAGGTAAACCAAAAGTCTCCTTCCCATGACTACAAACTAACTCATCAACAAGCTCATCAGTCTTGAACAAGGAATTTGAAATGTCCATTAGTACTTGTTAATGATTTTGGGGCCCTCAAGTTTGTGCCATAATTTGTGAATAGGATCAATGTCCTCTTCCTTTCCTAGACCTTCAAATCTCTTTCACTGGAATGCATCTGTCAGAGTCGCTGGAAATGGGTAGTTATGTAAGCTGCAATTGGTAGCAATTTGGTGGGGGCATGACAATTATTGTCAATGTTTTATCTCTTTTTACACATGCATATATATACAGATTTATATGCAGGAACATGCATGTTGGTATTAATGCAAACCCGGTGTTTACAGATTTGCAATATCATTTCCAAGTTTCTCAAATTTTTGGCAATTGACATTTCTCAAGCTTTAACATATGTCCATAATTCAGGTTACTATTAACATATAGAGAGAGAGATGGCTAGAAGTGACTGGAACATGCAAAGCTAAAGTTATGATCTGACACTGTTAATAATAAATATTATGGTTTTCTGAAGTGATACAATCATACAAGTCAATTCAAAGAGATAAGGCAGTCAGGATCTGTAATAACACATGAAGTGAACAAATATTACAGTAAGCTCTGTATAGAGTACATGAAAATGCTAATGAATAACAAGAACACAGGAACTGTCATTCTTACAACACTGTTTATTGCCTCTCATTTATGAGACTGTCAATTAACAAGCAGTTGAACCTCAGATTATGATTATGAGAGCCAAAAGAAGCATCCGCTCTGGGAACAAGACTAAATCTATGTCACAGTTTTATATACTACTAAACTTAACAGTTTCCGTTTCTCATGTGAAATAAAGCAATAGTGCCGCCTATTGACAGAACTGAAGATATTTTGAATCTTTAATAATTTTAACTAGGGGAGAAAGTCTTGGAAGTATCAAAGTGAGACTGTTTCAATTCAATACCTAATTGAAAGAATAAGTACATGAACATGGAGAGTCTAGCGGCAATTTGAACATATAAATGAAATACTGTGTATAAGAGAAAAGATTAGACTAAAAGCAACGAACATAGTGTAGAAGAAAAAACATATCAAGATGTTGCATTTTTGCAAAAGATGGAATTAATTCACATATGGGCGATGCAAGATATGACTCGCAGGAAAATGGAGATGACACCAGATATGTCAGTATGATTGAACAAGGGCCTGTGAGCATTCTACCCAAGAATGCAATTGAGTAAAGGTATCAGGTAAGGATGACACTCATACAGCAGACGAAACTAAACAACACAGACTCAATAGAAAGATTCAGGCAACTGTTCAATGCTGGTGCAGCTACTTTAATATAGAAAATGAAAATCTAAATCATCAGCATGTACCAGACATTGATTTATTCAGATGAGATAGCCAAATTATAAATATATACCAGATATTGATTTATTCGGATGAGAAAACCAATTTATCAGGCAGTAACATGATGATACAGTGTTCATGATAATAACATAATGGCCTGCTCTTGAAGAGAAGGTAAGGCAAATACTAGGGTTTATTGGAGGCAATTTCTGTAGGGGAGGATGGATTGAATCCACTCCTCAAACCAAAAATACAAACACAGATTTAGAAGATACACAGATATTATAAATGTGCTACGGCACATAAACCATTTTTATTGCTTGCCTGAAACACAATTACAAAATGCCTTTTTTATAGAAGGCTTAGAAGTTACATAGAAAACTCTAGAATATTTTCTCGTACTGGACATACATTTCTAGAACATTCTAAATATAATATTAGAAACTTTACCTAATCCCTAATCCAGCTGGAGGCCTCTAGAGAAATTTCTGGAAACCCTTCTAGAAGGTGTAAATTTATGGAAACTACTAAATAATTACTATTTTGGAAAATTCCATCTTAACCCGCAAAGTTCTTGGTAGAAATTACTAGAATCTTCTAACACTCCCCCCTAATTTCTACCACTAATTACATCAAAATCCATAATTATACATCAAGATCTTATTCCCTGAATTTTGTCCACGAATGCTGCGGCATTCAAATTCTTCTTTTTTTCTCTTCCCTCTTGTCTTCTCTTACTATCAACATCCTTTCATTTTCCTGATGCCAATGCCTTTCTTTTGCCTTATTCCAAAATGTCATTTTTCATATCTATTGATGCCTTTGTCTTTGTCCAACTGCTGCGACAGTTCTTCAAAACCTGGATCTGGAACTTCCTAGAATCTTTCCATCTATAGATGTCTCGCCATAAATATTTTTTATGTCTTTACTTTTGCTATAATTTCCATTTCCATTAGCTTTCACATGTGAATTTTTATACTTGAACAAATTCTTGATCATACCTGTAATTTTTTGCCAACTTGATCCGTAGCTCCATCCACAATCCATTTTCATGTAACTTTTCGTAGAAGCATTCTTTGATACTTTATTCCAACATGTCTTTTCACAATGACTCTTCAAACCGCAAATACTGCAAGGATGTAGATCCCAACATCTATCCTCTGTATGCCCTTTCCTATTACAATGCGAACACTGCATAGACTTCATTCCTTTAGTTGATTCACTTGTACCTGTATGCATATTTCCATTGTCTGTAGCATATCCAAGACCTTCATATTTTGGCCTAATTTTAGGCTCAATTATATTCCTCATTCCTTGCTCATTCTTTCCTAGTCCTTTACCCTTGTATCCCATTCTTTTCATAATCTTCAAACCAATGTTGCCATCAAAACAACTAGTGTCTTTTTCATTATCATTACAACTTATATTTTCATCATCACACTCTTTTTTACAAATAACTTCAGCAAAATCGCACTTCTCAATTGACAAATTCAAATCCTCTGTACTACATGAAACATCATGCACTAATTTATTTTCCTTTAAACATTCATTCTCTTCTGTTAGTTTTGTGATTTCCTTCTTGTATGTATTATTCTCTTCTTCTAGCTTCTTCATTTTTTCCTCTAAATCGTCATTTATTTTCTTAGTATCATCAAACAACTTTAACTTTTTTTCTAGCTCTTCATTTTTCTTTTCAGCTTTGTCTAATTCGTCATAAAAAACACAAATTCTTTCTTGAAGTTTACATTTTTCTGCTAACCCCTCTCTTATGTGCGTAGCCATTTCTTTTCTTAATTTTGCCAATTCCTCCTCCAAAAGACCTTTTTCACATATTAAGTTTATATTTTCTCTCTTCACCTTTATTAATTCTTCTTCTAAATTATTTGATTTTTCTTTCTTAACTCTACCAGTTTTTCCCATTAGAATTAAATGATTTAACTCTTTGTAATAAATAAGGCACTTTCCTTCTCAAAATTTTCTGAATTCAAATCTTCATGACCACTTCTTGACGACAACAACCTTCATATCTAGACAGATAAATTTTCTCACAAACACTTATTTCTCCTGGCATATATGCTTTACCCAACACATAAAACGTTTATGCCACACAAATAACAGACCATTGAAAAATAAAATCTTTTAGTAAACAACAACTTCACCAAACACTACAAGTTCTTTACTTCATTTCACATGTAAGCATGTTAAACAATTTACACCCTTATTTCTTCACATAGCAGCCCCATCACGCAACACACATTTCTTCACACAGCTCCTCTATAACAGAGATAACAAAGAGAACTTACATTGATCTTATTGTCTTTAATGGGCAATCAAACATCTTCTTGCATTGGCAGTTTTCCCGTGCGCAGCCAAGTTTGGTATCTCCTTCCAATCAGCAAAATGTATCCCTGGCACCTTGCTCTCTTTTCATCTTTACAAACATCTTCGTTCGCAGCACTCCATTTATAGATTCCTCTACCCCTCCAGACTCTCCAAGGTCTTTTACCATTGGCTCTGATACCAATTTTGTAGGGGAGGATGGATTGAATCCACTCCTCAAACCAAAAATACAAACACAGATTTAGAAGATACACAGATATTATAAATGTGCTACGGCACATAAACCATTTTTATTGCTTGCCTGAAACACAATTACAAAATGCCTTTTTTATAGAAGGCTTAGAAGTTACATAGAAAACTCTAGAATATTTTCTCGTACTGGACATACATTTCTAGAACATTCTAAATATAATATTAGAAACTTTACCTAATCCCTAATCCAGCTGGAGGCCTCTAGAGAAATTTCTGGAAACCCTTCTAGAAGGTGTAAATTTATGGAAACTACTAAATAATTACTATTCTGGAAAATTCCATCTTAACCCACAAAGTTCTTGGTAGAAATTACTAGAATCTTCTAACAATTTCCAAGAAAATACTACTTTTACATGGATATGAGCATACCTCGTCATAATTTGGCATTGTCATAAACAAAAAAAGACACATCAGTTCCAGCTTATTCTCTCACAAAACAATAAAAACTCCTCAATATGAACAAATAACCTAGCATTTCTCGACATTTGTTACAAAAATATACACATTTATTTGATAAAGTACATGAGAATTGTTAATTCCCATCCATCGTTGCTTTAATACATATACTTGATAGTTAATTTACCAGTAAACATTGTTAAAAGATTGCGAACCTAATATTGAAGCACCTCTGTTTCATGTTGCAGGTAAAGATACTAAATTTATGGCAGAATATAGATGGAGTGTTTGCTTCAGAAAAACCTTATATGATCTATAAACATTATATACAAATATTTACAAACATAAGTGAACCAACATAAGTGAAAGGAAACAATGAAATAAATAAAGTAGGCGTCTGTGGGACTTACAGAGCTTGTAAATTGTTTTTGTTTTTGTTTTTTGGTCTTTAACAGTAAGTTCCGATTGAACGCAGTATTAATAAATCATGATCAAACAACTGAAGAAGAAAGGTCTAGATTGCAGATAAGATTAGGGTTATATGTCGATCTGCACTAGTTTATCTTGCTTGCAGTGTATTGGAGTTGAATAAGGAGAGCTAGAAGCTGAAAGAAGGGCAGTACTTCAAACATGAAGAATAATGTCGAGTTGAAGGATTTTGTAGAAGAAGAAAGCCCTGCTAAATGCAGAATCAATATAGAAATTGCCCTAATCACACAAAGCTGTAAAATTTTTAGTATAATGTCATTTGAAGCCAACCATCTTAGCATATGTGAGTATATTAGAATTATAGATGATTTAAGTTTTTTATTACCATCAACCAAATAGAAATTACCCTAATCACACAAAGCTGTAAAAATTTCAATATAATGTCATTTAAAGCCTTAAACTTCCAGGACAAAGGATCTTAACAAAGTTTTAAACAAATCATTTGAAAATATGACAAACCAGAATGAAAATATGAGATATACTAGGATGAAAGTCGAGAAAAAGTGTACCGAGAAGAGCGGTTGAACAATGCGTTGAGCAGCTGCTGAGAATCGGACCAGGGTTTTAATGCTCGGCAAGAGTTCATCGCAAAAGTAGAGATGAACTAGCACGTACTTGCTTGCATACCCTGTCCGCAAAAATGGGTAGATGTCAATGGCAAAGAGAGCAAAGACTTTTGATGAAACCCTTGGTCAGACACGTCTGCAGAGAGAGCAATGGCAAAGAGAGTAGGAAACATTGACAACAAACCCTTCGAAAACTCGACGGTGAAACAAAACCCAAAAAATCAAAGCGGGAAGATGATGGACCTGACCACATTATTAAATTCGATTCACAATTTACCAAAATTGGAAGATGAAAACAAATTCCACCTCCTGACTGGGAAGATAGTGCCGCTAGTTTTAGGGCCTAAACCAAGTTTTGCCCCACATAACCCAAATTGCAAATTGAGGAACCAAACAACAAATTTCATGGAAATCGGGAAGTGTCACCGCCAATTCCGGTCCACTTCCTGCAAACAAATGGGGCCTTATGTAATAAAATCTCTCTGTGAAACCAAATTATAATGGCTCTCTTTTTTATTGTTTTAAGTTTTTCAATGGCTAGGCCCATTAGTTATCAGGTATAGAAAGCCCTTATCTCTAGAAATTCACGCCACTTCTAATAGTGGCATGAACACCATTAGAAGTGGAAAATATATGACATTATGGAAGGAAAAGCGACCACATTGAAGAGGGTAAATAATGCAGAATGAATGCATTTGAGTTCCAAGTCCAAAGATTAGGGTTTCAAACCCGTTACCAACTCAACTACAAAGAAAACACAAATGAAAACAATTTGAAATAAAAAAAATATACCCTTGATTAAGCAAATGCCAAAAACATCGAATCTCTTACCAAGACTACAATGAAATGGTTGGAGTTGAATGCCTATTCCTCTTGATGCTTGCTCGGGTTTGAGAATAGTAATGTGAAAGAGAAGGAGATGCCAGAACTTACAGGCTAGATGCGTATAGGCAGTGTTAATAGATGCACTCCAACTCTCCAACACCACTCCTTTGCTCGCGGACTATACCTACCAAACTTAAATAAAATGAAACCATGATACTTTTTTTAGTTATATTCCCGTGTTGGTCAGAATTCTGACCAACACGGGAATAGAAATTTAAAAAAATCAAATTTTATCTTCTATTAATCGACCAAGAAAAATGATTTTAATGCTTGGTCGAAAATGTTGGTCGAAAATGTTGATCGGAAATGTGGGTCAAATGTACTAGTAGAAGAAGTATCTTTTGACATATATGACCTAGTGATCTTAGTGACATTATTAGCTATCTTCTTTATAATTACTAGTAATACTTGACATCAATCACTTCCATGTTATACATGATTCCCACTGAACCCCTTTGATACCATAGTTAGCCTCAATTATAGCTAGCTACATGGTAAGGAAATTTTTGTCAAGTGGCTAACATATAAGCACATGGATGTTTTCATTTTTGGCAACACTTAGCTCTTAGATCATCATAGGGAAATCTGATACTATTTAAATAATCAATGATGTGAAAAATGCCTAAGTCCATAATCGGTTCTTAACAACCAGTGTCATTATTTTGGTCAACGAACATACTAAAGACAGATCCAATCTATGTGAATTCATATTTGGGTATAAATATGTATGAAGCATACTTAGGAAATATCATAAGCATTTTTTATGTGAGATGAAAGAGATGCAACTCTCTAAGTGCATGCGAAGATAAGAAACAGTGCAACAGGGCAAGCAAAGAAGTATAAGTCTTCGAAGACTTATGTTATGGTATTTATTGTATTTGTTAAGGGGTCAATAATATTGTAACATGGGAAAATCCACACAATGTAATTTGTATTCTCTAAATGTCTAAGGATATGATAGAAGGTCAACATTAGGGATTATAGTCCGAATTGGGCATAAGTATAGGATGATATTTTGTATCTATAGATGGTAGAAGTTGATGTAGACATGATCAGTGAAGTATAGGCTGAGAAAAGAGTGAAAACATAGATTACATGAAATTTGGAGGTGAAGTTCTCATGTATTTATTCTATTATCTTTTGTAATACTAGACAAGAACTCCAATTTTGTAAGTGCGGTGTGCACAAATTTTGTATACCTCTAACAGGATTTATCAGTCCTCTAGAACAAGGGCCTACCTATTGAAATACTTAGCCCCTAATAGGACTAGGGCTCCTAACATGGTCTCAATGCTTATAGTATAGATATTTGTGGGTGTCATCCCCACCAGGGGTTTCCCTTGGCTAGGGTTTCATCAAAAATAAAATATGGTGTTATGAGTTCTCTTGTGTGTGTCTGTACTTGTTATGGATTATTGTATTAACATTGTTATTTGTTAATTGGTTAAGAAAGAATATAAATTGTTGTGATACTGATTCAGCCCCCCTCTTAGTATCACTTAATCCTAATAGAACCTGTGCAACCATTACTGTATCAAATCCTGAATAGCACTAAGAAGTTATTTACCTTTGTGAACTAGATGAATGTTGGCTAATAAAAAAGATACAATAGTAACTATAGGAATCTTACATTAGCATAGTACAATCAGTACTTGCTAACTATTATTGTATTCTATCTAGGGTAGTCTTAGCAACTTCACCTTTGTGAACCACGTGACTACTAGAACTTATCCCTTGTAGTGTCCCTGACATCGATCATTGGCATGGTCCAATGACTATCTTTCATCGCATAAATATTTAGGTGGTTCCTACTAGTAGGGGCCATATATAACAAGAATCAAAGTGTTAAATAAATGGATAAGTATAACACAATATCTTGATTTAGAAGTGTATGCATAGATTCCTATAAGTTAAGGTTAAGCTTCACAAACAAATACCAGACATAGAACCAACACAAGATGGCTTCCTTTAAATCCTACAAAAGAGAGAAGGTCGAATAAATTTAGAAAAAATCCCAAAACCTAGAGTTATTTCTCCCTAGACCCTCCTCGTATAGAGTTGAGGTCACAAGGGTACCCTTAACCTAGTATAAGGTTTCTTCTTCCATAAAGATCAAAATTATACATATTTTGCCTCATAAGATTCCTCAAAGAATGCTTACACACTAATTCTTGAGGTTTCACCATACCAACTTAGAGGTTAGTCTTATTACTCAACAAAAATTACCTTGGTTTGACAACCCTCAAGATAGTAATTCTATTAGAAATTCATATAATAAGTTCAATATGGAGGCTTTTATACTTAAGGGGTCAATAGATATGTTGTAGTAATATAAAAGCCTTTACCCCCAATACCCAAATACCTTTCTTAATTATATAGGATGACATATTATTCCATAAGAAACAAAGATAAAATGATAGTGAATGAGTTTATTACACCTATTACCACTGCAATCGATTTCTTGTGCTTAGTTGTTCAACATTGTCATGTCTAACAATTTCAAACCTCAAAAGTTTGTTAGTCACATATAACAATCATAGGAACATCTCACCATTTAGAATTTCCTACAAGATATGAAATGATACTTTACTTAATGGAAACACACGATAATTTTTGTATCATTTTAAGTTAAGGCCAGGTTGCCTGGAATTTTGTTGACCCAAAATTTAAATTTTTTATGCCAAATTCAAACCCTGGTTTCTCAAAGTCTTTGTGTCACATGTAAACATGTTGGCAACCTGAAGCCCTCTATTTTCAAACTTTTCATGGGTGTTTTGGTACCACTCTAGTTTTCTAGTTTTTCTCAGATTTTATTTTAATTAAGATCATTTATTTTTTATTAAAAAAAATAAAATTAACTTTTAAAATAATTTTAATAAATTTGATTATCTTCAATTATTTACCTTCTAAACAAACGACTCTAAGAAAAAAATAGTTAAAAATCCCTCAAATTATCTCCTCCTACTTAAAATACTAAAAATCTCCAAATGCTAATTTCCTAAGTTAGAAATGCTTAAGAATTGAGCAAACAAAACGAAAAAGATTTGTAGTGTTTAAAAATCGAGCAAACAAAATAAAAAAAGTTTGAATGCTAAAAAATGAAGCACTAAAAACCTAAGGATTGTGAATGCTCAAAAAGTAAACATATCTAATTTCATTAATTAAGGATGCTGAAGATTTGAGCACTTCTGACCTCCATTTCAAGAATTCGCGTAACTACTTGTAAAGAAAAATTTGCAATCTTTGCTAGTTTCCTCCTGCCCATACAAAATTCGAAGCTTTGGGACTGTGTGAACATCCATCAAAGTGTAACAGGGAATAGATTTTGTCCAAAGTCATAATTGCCTGTCCAGTATGACATGTCTACAAAATATGAAGGCACAAACAAGGGAGTGAACAGTTTGATAGAGTACCATAAATAAATGGCATCCCATGGAATAGAGTGGTTGCAGGAACTACTGAAAATGGTTTTATTGAACAAAACTTAGAAAATTTAGAGCAGTGCAATTGGCCTGTTTAAAGTGGAATTCCACGACCTTTGAAAGATTTATTGCAAAGTGGTTAGAAACCATCGAACATGTCTGAATATGTCTTGAGTTTCTTGTGGTTGAGGTGCATACAAATTTGAAAACATAAGCGGAATACAACTGCATGAATACCAATAACTGCATGAATTGTGTAATTTGTATTTGTTGAGGAAGCTTTAGAAATAAACGCCTTTTCCCTGCAAATCAATAGAGCGCATTAAAGTAATGTCAACTCACGAAATGTAATTTTTGTGGAGAGTGCTCTATGCAACTTGTGGAGGGAGTAATTTAACACATTGTGCAGATATCCATAAAAGTACAGATAATAGAGAGCTACTGCTGAATATTTGAACTGCAATAGCTCGCATAGGCATGTTATTTGTAAAATATAGAAGCATACATTGCATAAGAAACATTTGACAAAGTGCTCAAACCATGTGAAATAGGAAAGCATGGACAATGACTATGAAGAGCTTTATAGAATACTTCAAAGAGAGATCACATCTCGTGGAATGGATGATTGCAATCTATGTAGGAAAGAATTTTAATTGAAAGAGTCCTAAAAAATCTCAAGCAAATATAGTTTGCAGGTGTAAAAGGGAGACATTTAAAAAGAGGGCAAATTATGAGTTTTACGAAGAGTGACTGTTATTTTTCATTTTGAAACATTTCGCTCACCCCAGTACAGTTCTTGATAAACAAGTTTAAATGTGGGGTATCTTTGTTTACATGGTTGAGTTTGGAGTCGATATGCTCCTAAATTCCCTCATGGAAGTTGCAAACACAGTTGGGATGTCTCTCCTCAAAGATCAAATTGTTGATGATATCTTATTTGTTATTGTTGGTAATTACACAGAGTCGGTGGATTATGACTACTACGACAATTATTGCAGATTTTGGAGAGGTCATTACAGTGGACAGTGCTTACCTTGGCTGTCTGGCTGGTGATGATACCTGCAAAGCTTCTGATAATGCCAATTTCGAAGTTTGTCACTTGACCAGGACGGCGGGATTTGCTTATGTTATAACCACTGTTATCTGTTATCATCTGTGATGGGAAAATACAGATCTAATAAGACTACCCTTACGAGTCAATGAATAAATAAGGAATTTGATCATTGGACATTGTTGAGATTAGGGTGTAATTTTTAAACAATTTTTGTTAAATAGTTTTAAATAAATCTATTATAGATTAAATTATATTTCAAGTATTTAAATTAAGAAAGGAATCCATTTTAAATTAAGAGAGGAATCTATTTTTTTAATCAAATTTATTCTAATACCATTGCTGTATTTGTGTGAGTGTTTGAAGTTTATTTGGAATCAAGATATTTTAAATGCTACAAATTTGAAGAAAGCTTTAGAGTGTGACATATAATATCACTATCTAAAAGTCTATTTATTTAATGAGTCACGAGATAAATTGTTTAAATCATTTGGTAATTTGAATAAAACTTGTGTTAGAATACATATCATCTCCTTGAAGCACATTTATCTTAGAATTCACAAGACTATTCAAATCAAAAAGTCAATAGACATCAAGTTCATGGTTATTGATTGAAGTTGTGGATGTAAAACTCATATTTATAATTTAAAATTAAATTAAATTTTGTTATGTTTATTTATATAATTAGTCTAAGGAGCCATATTTAACTTTTCATTTTGGTGAATCTAAAAAAACACACCAAATGTTTCAAACCTAATTATATTTTTTAGATATAAAATTTATTTTCTTTTATAGGCTTGTATATCTAAATTATCATTGGTATATGAAAGCTCTATTGATCTATGTTTTTTCTACTATTTTGTTCAATTCAATTTTTAGCCTCTCACAATGTCCTCTACTACCCACCCTCGATATAATCTACATGATATACATATCTTTTAGCATATTTTCATAATAAAATATACTTAGCCCTTCCAAACTTACCATAGATCTTGATCTTTTCTATTCTTACATTTCTTGATTACGGTTAGGGTTGCATTGTGCAATTTAATTTTCACATTTTTTACGCTAATTTTCTATTAGATCATTACACCTTTTAAATTTTCTCATGTACTTGATTTTCTATATTTATATACACTAGTTTAATTTATTTCACATGATATCTACATGTGAAACTCATTCACACAATTATATACTTTGGATATTGACTCCATATTTATAAAAAAATATTTTCATCACACTTTATATTTCCCCTCCTTCACATGTTACTAAAAAAAAATCTAATAGTTTTGGTGATGCTCAGTTTTCTATTGTCATTCCTTTCATGGTGATGACTTGTCATGAGTGAGTAATGATATTGTTTTATGAAGCATCTTTTTTTTAAGAATCATCAACAACTATATTTTATATAATAATAGAAATACAAGTGGGAGTCAAGCTAGTAGAAACCAATTTGAGGGTTGTATTTAGGGCTATTTCAATTATGGTGGTAGGGGATTTTCATCAGCTTTAGTTTGAGACCCTGAAGGATTTGATATAATCTACATTATGTACATATATTTTAGCATAGTTTTAAAATTAAATATACTTACATAGTACTTCCTTAAAGAACTAGCAGGATCTAAGACAAAAAGAAAAAAAAGCACAACAACACAATTTGGAGCCCAATGTCAACCTTCCATAGATTGTAGAAGAAAGATAAATATTCGTGGAGTAAGGGTGCAACAAAGTCCAAGCACGAAAGGATGCAAGAACTAGAGTAGTGGCAAAACAACCCGAGGGTAAAATTACAATAAGTTGTCACCCTTTTACAAAGGAAAAGGCTAACAAAATCAAAGTTGTTCAACTTCAATAGTATAAAAATGACAATTATGTTTGGAATTTGAAGATGATGCAAACT
The DNA here is from genome assembly GCA_027943335.1 of Chamaecyparis obtusa. Taxonomy (NCBI): domain Eukaryota; kingdom Viridiplantae; phylum Streptophyta; class Pinopsida; order Cupressales; family Cupressaceae; genus Chamaecyparis; species Chamaecyparis obtusa. Next base: position 65,726 of record BSBK01005175.1, read on the forward strand.
AGTTAAATGTGATAAAATGGATGAAGTTTATGATTAATATTTTTAATAATTTTTTTGGATAATAATTGATATATTTTTGTAATTTTTAAAGATGATTTTTCAATTGTTTTATAATGTTGAAAATTAGGGGTCTAGTTCCCACCAAAAAATTATATGTAAATAAATATTTTTTCTCCTAATTTTAAAATATGTCATAGATGACATATATAACTAGTGCATGAAAAAATAAAAATTGGTTTGTGACCTAGATTTTCTCTTTTATAACAATTCAAATTCCAACTCACTGAAATTGATAGTTTTCATCTCTCAACATTTTTTTATAACAAATCTATCCCAATCAAAAAAATAAATATATATTCTTGAAGAAGACTCTCTCCTCTAGTGCACCATATGTTTTTCAAATTTATTTAATATGATTTACTATTTTTTTCTTTCTCTGAATCCACATCTCTGGGACTATTAAAATACCTACTTGTAATATTTTTTAATTACAATAAACTGTCTAATTAAAACACTACAAATCTATATGAGGATATTCTTAACTTTGATCTCTACAAAAGGGTATTTTTTTATTTTTAAAAAAAATATCATTAAAAAGATTAGGAGTTATTGAAATGCCACTTTTTTGAAATAATTTTATTTTTATGGTAATTGGACCCAAAGTGGTATAAAACATGCATTTAATAGATATTTTCAATTGGAAAAGTTAAAGAACTTATCTAACTTAGCTAGAATGAATCTAGCTAGACCGTGTGTTTGACCAAAATCAATTTTTAGTTAAAAATACTAAAATTCAGCTGTGTTGATAAGTTAGCCTGAAAGGTGACACCTGATTGTTCTTTTACCCCTAAGAGACTAGGATGATGTGTCAAAATGAAATTGACACATCAATAACATAGACTCCTAAATGTCAATAATCAACTAGATGACTCAACTAGAACATGTCAAATAGGTGGCACCTAACTAGGCTTAATAAAGTCATCTGGAGAATTAAAAATACTAACACCCCCCATTAAGCATATCTTAGGTGGACATGAAAGATATGTGTCCCAATAATAAGGCCTGATAAGGTACTCATTTACAATGCAAATAACTCAGAAACAAGGAGAAATGAGAAAAACCTAGCAGGAACAAAACCTCCCTCTAAAAAAGAGATAAGATTCGATGGCATGTACAAGTGAAGAATAATAGTGATAGATGTAGGACTTATGATAATCCCCAAGGAATAATTCTTTCACAAAGTACAATATGTTCTTCCCATAGTAGAGAAAGTAGAGAAGATGATATGACCCCCCCCAAAAGATATGAAGTAATCAACTCCATGTAGTGCTGGTAGATGCTCGATACTAGATGCTAAAGATGATCCATGAACGTTGAACAATATTCCTCCAATTGGTAAGAAAGAACACTATAAATGTGTGCAAGATTACTTTCCATTCCGGAAAGGAATATGTAGGAAGCATGTTGAATCTCTCTAAGTGTTGCACATAACTCAAAAATTAAAATGATGTCACTAATGCCTTTGGATGATGCTCAAAGATATCCAATTCAATATGATGTGTGATGGATCATGTACCATGAAAGATTTGGGAACATGAAGCATGTAAGTATGGTGATGTCTAGACCAATGAGAATCATGTACTGCTATAGATAAAGATAGTTGTGTTGGATATCAAAGCTTGTGAATGTATGTGTAATCTGCAACAATAGGATCTAATGTAGGTGAGGTAAAAGAAATGCACAAAGATGGAAATGGTGATGCAACTTCATAAAATTCATCACCATATAGATGAATGTCTTCAATGTTGTCATCTAAATCCACAAGATGAGATTCTATAAACAAAGATGCAATGTTTGATAGATATGCATCCCAATGTGGTCGATCTAGTATGACTATAGAAAATACCGGATGGCAAGAATCTATGGAACTCATGAATGAGTGAACAACAAATTCAGATGTAGCAACAAGTGATGGTGTCCCACTAGATGGATAAGTGAGACTGAATGGTATTTTTGTATGAGTTGGAGAATCATGCAAGGCAATACCATGATTGAGAAGAATTTGTTGCATTTTCTCAATGTGGTAAAACCAGCATTCTTCTACCATATGCCTATAATTTCCACAATATCCACATTTGATTTTCTATTTATTTAGAGGATTATGAAGAATACTCGAATGGAAGGGATTATTTGTGAGAGACAATCACTTTGAACCAATAATTTAAAAAATAAAAAATATGAAACATCCCCTTAATTACATCTTTAAGCCCTCTTTAACTTGACACTTTATAGAAATAGTATGTCATAACCACTCCACAAACATTACAAAAAAGGCACTCTATAGAAATGGTGCTTCATTAGACCAGATAATTTGTGGTGAAAAAATAAGTACTTTTGTAAAAAGAAAATGACACCCTAACAAGAATTTCCTCGCAAATGCTTTTATAATTTTTTTCCTAAGAAAATAAGACACCTTTGATAAGGAAATAAAATAATAATCATAAATCACTTCAAAACCAAAGTTCATAAGACCAAAGAAAGGGTAACTTCTTCTTTTTCTTGATGAGTGCAAAGAAAAATGCTGTAAAAAAAATTGATTACAAACCGAGCCCCAAATCTCTCTCACAAAAGATTGAAGATCTATAAGTCTTTCTCTTCGTTGCACATGCAAAGCCGCTACCCAGCCTGCATGCGCCCAAGATAAAAATAGCAGCAGTGACGTGATTAGCTAAATCACTGCTCGTGTGCCTACACCTCAGTAGTTCAAAGCAAAAAAAAAATGCAAAAGACTATCACCTTTTTCCAAGAGCATGCGTAATTTCTTTTCAAAAATGTACATTTTGGGATGGGAATCTTGGTAAAAATGACAGACCATTGCAAAAAAAAACAACAATTCCTACTAAAAAAATGATAGACTCCTCCTTGTGGACTGCAATGCATAGATTGAACAACTTTTTACATGGTTCAAAACTGGAAAAAAAAAAAAAAAAAAACCTCTACACCTGCACGTGTAAGTGATTTTTGCAGCATACAAGGGATGAGGTAAGTGCCATAGGCCGAACTCAAGAAAAACTATGGAAACATGCCCTTTCCCAAAAAAATGCTACTTTTACAAACCAAGAACACCATTTTTTAGACCAAACTTTGTCTGGCCATGTGAAAAGTGTTAATTTAATCAACAGCAATTAATGAAAGATAAAACAACAATATAGAGATTCAACACAAGAAAACACAGATTTATAGTGGTTCGAAAACTGCCTACATTTGTTGAAAACATGTGTCTCAACCTTGCAGTCTTTTTCTGGAAAATTCCAGAATTTGTTTGAGGTAGTTTTCCACATGTTTATGCATTGAAAATGGTTAGTGAGTTGTTAAAAATGAGTCTTGTCCATAGTAGAATATAGGTGGGCCATTTTTAGAGCCCTAATGACTCATTTTGTAATTTTTATGGGGGTCTAAACTAGAGGACAAAATTATGGACGGGATTACTATTTTAACCTGGTTGTTTTTCCATCTTGGAAATATAAATGTAAAAAATGGGCACCATGTGGCATGGCGGTTAAGCCCATGGTTTTGTAAAACCACAAGTGGTTTCCAGGTTGTAAAATCACTATAAAAGGAGAGCTTGGGGAGGTGTTTGTATAATTGAATTTTTTGCAAGACTGGATGCTAGAAGGAGTCTCTCTGAGTTCGAGTTGTGGTGATGTGCTCTTGTAAGAACTTGCATTGCAAGTGTATTGTAATCAGCTTGATTTGATAATACATTGTGCGAGTTTTGGAGGGTGAGGTTTTTCTCCTGGAAGGGTTTCCCCACGATAATCATTGTGTTATGTGTTCATTGCTATTTTGATTATGCTTTATTGTGCATTTCTTGAGATCTTTATGATATTTAAGTTGAAATTTGCATAACCATGCTCTCAAGATTAGTGTAGGAAGCATTTCCACACACCTTTGCTTCCTTACAAGTGGTATCAGAGCCTGGCCAGTTTTGGTTCTATTTGTTGGGTACAGGGTTTTTTGAGCTAATCAAGGTTTGAGTGGGAGCTTGTGCAAAGTATTTCATTTCTATGTTGCAGGATTGAAAAGATGGCAAGCATTTCAGGGAGGATTGATGTAGAGAAGTTTTCTGGCACAAACTTTGAGATGTGGAAGCTAAAGATGGAAGATCTGTTGATTGATCGGGATCTATGGGATGCGATTGATGAGAATAAGCATAGGCCCGCAAATCTGACTTTAGCCGCACAATATGATGTGACTGATAGAAAAGCTAAAGGTCTCATCAGATTGTGTCTTGCAGACTCTATTCTCATAAATGTCCATGAAGAATCTACTGCAAAGAAGCTTTGGAAGAAGCTAAGTGAGATCTATCAAGCAAAATCACTTGTGAACAAGATCTTCTTAAGGAAGAAATTGTATTCTTTGAGAATAGAAGAAGGTGGACGAATTTCTGAGCATCTGGAAAGCTTTAACATGTTGGTGACTCAGTTGACCTCTATTGGGGTGCCGATGGATGAAGAAGAAAGATGCCAAATCTTGCTATGTTCGTTGCCAAACTCATGGGACAGCCTTGTCATGGCCATAGGGAGCACTTCAGTCATCTTGAAGATGGAGGATGTTGTTGGTTCTCTACTTTCTGAAGAGATGAGAAGGAAGGTCTCTCTGAATGCCAAAGAGGCTTTGAGTGTTCGAGGAAGACCAAAAGAAAGAGGCAAGAACGAAAAGCAACATGGCCATTCTAAGTCCAAGAATAAGGGGAGATCAAAATTTCCTGCGAAGTCCAAGGCAATCTGTTGGAATTGTGGCAAACTCGGACACTTCCGAAAGGATTGCAAAGAGGAGAAGAAAAAGAAGAAGAAGAAGCAAGATTTTGATTCTAAGTCCGAGAAGGAAGATGGAGATGCTTTCATCACAGCCTTGGCCACTCGTGCAAGTGACAATGCATGGTTAATAGACTCGGGTGCATCTTTCCACATGACTCCTAATAGAAACTGGTTTAGTAAGTATGAAAATTTTGATGGTGGTAAGGTGTATTTGGGTGATAACTCAGTTCTTGATATTGTTGGTCGTGGAAGTATTCATGTGAAATTTTTAGATGGTAGAATTAGAAGATTTGATGGTGTCTTGCATATCCCGGGACTAGCAAGGAATTTGTTATATGTTAGCAAGCTAATAGATGTGGGTGTGCATGTACAGTTTTCTAAAGCGGGTGTGAAAATGGTGAGAGGTGCTATGGTAATAGCAAGAGGAAGCAAATTGGGTACACTATACCAGCTTGATGCATACACAGTTGAGTGCAATAGTACTTCTAATAAGATTGTGAAAAAGACTACTCAATTGGAAAAGGAGAGGGTTTCTCTTTCAACAGATGGTCGTGGTTTTTGGGTACCCAAGGGTGCTCTGTCTACCGAATCAAAGTTGCCTACACAGAAGACCATGTTATGGCACTAGAGACTCGGCCACATAGGTGAGAAGGGTCTACAAGCCTTGAAGAATAAGAACCTTGTTGATGGGTTGAATGATTGCAATCTTGAATTTGATTTTTGTGAGCATTGTATCTATGGTAAACAAAGCCACATTCAGTTTTACTCGAGTTCTCATAAGTCCTCATGTATTTTGGATCTAATCCATTAGGATGTATTTGGTCTAGTTGATGTTCCTTCTATTGGTAGATCAGTTTATTATGTTTCTTTCATTGATGATTTCAGTAGAAGAACATGGGTTTATTTTCTTAGGAGTAAAGCTGAAGTTTTCAGTCATTTCAAAGAATTTAAAGCAATGGTTGAGTTGCAGATTGGAAAGAAAATAAAATGTTTGAGAACTAATAATGGTGGTGAATTTTGCTCCAATGATTTTGACACATTTTGTAAATATTGTGGTATTAAAAGAGAGAATACAACTTCGTATTCTCCACAACAGAATGGAGTTGCAGAAAGAATGAGCAGGACCCTAATGGAGAAGGCTAGGAGTATGATGAGTGGAGCTGGACTAGAATAAAAGTTCTGGGCTGAAGCTGTAGCCACTACCTGCTACCTAATAAACAAGTCTCCTACATCAGCTCTTGTTGACAAGATGCCAATGGAAGCGTGGTCGGGCCACAAGCCTTCACTTAGACATCTGAGAGTGTTCGGTTGTGAAGCATATGCTCATGTGCCAAAGGAGAAGCGAACAAAATTGGACAACAAAGCTGTTAAATGTATTTTCATCATATAAAATTATGGTGTGAAAGGATACAAGCTTTGGAATCCTATTGAACAAAAGGTATTTTATTCAAGAAGTGTTATTTTTAGAGAAACTAAGCCTTCTTCTATTACAGTGCAACCAGAACAAATAGAACAAAAGAAAGATGTGATTCAACTACCTGCTACACCAGAGAAATTTGAATCGAGGCCCTTAGGAAGACAAGAAGTCGAGGAGAGCTCTATGAGTTCTGAATCATCAAAGGAAGAAGAGGTACCTGAAGCTGAACCTGCTCGAAGGTCTACTAGACAGAGAAAACCACCTGAAAGGTATGGGTATTCTCCTGATGATTGGAGATGTATATTTGCATTAAATGCTAACATTGATGAACTAAGATCTGTAGAAGAGGCTCTTGGTATGAATGATTCAGAGTCCTGGAAAATAGCCATGGATGAAGAAATGGCAGCTCTTAAGAGGAATGAAACATGGGACCTTGTACCATTGCCTAAAGGATGAAAGCCTGTTGGTTGTAAATGGGTGTTCAAAAAGAAGATGGATTCAGATGGAAGCATTGAGAAGTATAAAGCACGTTTGGTTGCAAAAGGTTACTCCTAGGTTAAGGGAGTAGATTATGGTGAGATTTTTTCTCCAGTAGCCAAAATGACATCCATTAGATTTTTGCTTTCTATTGTAGCAGCTTATGATCTAGAGATCGAGCAAATGGATGTGAAAACAGCTTTCCTTCATGGAGATTTGGAGGAAGAAATTTACATGACACAGCTAGAGCACTATGTGGTGAAAGGTAAAAGTCATTTGGTCTGTAAGTTGAAGAAATCCTTGTACGATTTAAAACAGAGTCCTAGGATGTGGTACTAGAAGTTTGATACATATGTGTTGAGTTTGGGATTTGTGCGATCTAAATCTGATCACTGTATATATTTTAAATCTGGTGGTGATCATTTCCTGGTTATTGTCTTGTATGTTGATGACATGTTGTTTATTGGCAAAGGAAAAGGTTTGATTGCAGAGTTAAAATCTCAACTCTCGATAAAGTTTGAAATGAAAGATCTTGGTGCAGCTAGGCACATTCTAGGAATGGAGATTGTAAGAGATAAACAAAATAGAAAGGTTTGGCTAGGCCAAAGCAAGTATGTTGGTACTATTTTGAAAAGATTCAATATGCAGGATTCAAGACCATTGAGTGTTCCTATTACAATGGGAACAAAGCCTTCTAGTTCACAGTGTCCTACATCCCCATTGGAGATGGAAGAGATGAGTCGAGTACCGTACCAAAGTGTTGTTGGAAGTTTGATGTATGCTATGGTCTGTACAAGACCAGACATTGCCCAAGTAGTGGGAGTTCTTTTCCGTTATATGTCTAATCCAGGAAGAGCACATTGGGATGCAGTAAAAAGAGTTTTTAGATACTTGAGGGGTACTTCAAAGTACTCGATATGTTTTCATGGAACAAGAAACGAGCATTCCTTAGATATTTGAGGCTATGTGGATTCAGACTGGGCTGGTGATGTTGATAGAAGAAGATCCACCAGTGCATATGTGTTTACATTATTCGGTGGTGCAATCAGTTGGATGAGAAAGCGACAAGCTATGGTCACTTTATCCACTAATGAGGCAGAGTATATGGCAGCTACTCATGCCTGTAAGGAAGCCATCTGGCTAAAAAGATTGTGTTCAGATATAGAGTTCAAACAGGGTGCAATGACAATTTACAGTGACAGCCAGAGTGCAATCTGCCTAGCGAAGAACCCTACTTTTCATGCCAAGACCAAGCACATTGATGCACAATATCATTTTGTGAGAGATATGATTGAGGATGGCAAGGTGAAGCTGAAAAAGGTAGAAACTTTGGTGAATGTTGCTGATGCATTAACTAAGCCCATGAGCATAGAGAAATTCAGATGGTGTTCAGAGTCTATGGGCCTCTTGGCCCCTAGTAATTAAGTCCACAATATTTTGGATCCCCTAACTCTTGCAAGGTGTTCGACAAGTGGGAGAATGTTGAGAACATGTGTCTCAACCTTGTAGTCTTTTTCTAGAAAATTCCAGAATTTGTTTGAGGTAGTTTTCCACATGTTTATGCATTGGAAAATGGTTAGTGAGTTGTTAAAAATGAGTCTTGTCCATAGTAGAATATAGGTGGGCCATTTTTAGAGCCCTAATGACTCATTTTGTAATTTTTATGGGGGTCTAAACTAGAGGACAAAATTATGGACGGGATTACTATTTTAACCTGGTTGTTTTTCCATCTTGGAAATATAAATGTAAAAAATGGGCACCATGTGGCATGGTGGTTAAGCCCATGGTTTTTTAAAACCACAAGTGGTTTCCAGGTTGTAAAATCACTATAAAAGGAGAGCTTGGGGAAGTGTTTGTATAATTGAGTTTTTTGCAAGACTGGATGCGAGAAGGAGTCTCTCTGAGTTCGAGTTGTGGTGATGCGCTCCTGTAAGAACTTGCATTGCAAGTGTATTATAATCAGCTTGATTTGATAATACATTGTGTGAGTTTTGGAGGGTGGGGTTTTTCTCCTGGAAGGGTTTCCCCACGGTAATCAATATGTTATGTGTTCATTGCTATTTTGATTATGCTTTATTGTGCATTTCTTGAGATCTTTATGATATTTAAGTTGAAATTTGCATAACCGTCCTCTCAAGATTAGTGTAGGAAGCGTTTCCACCCACCTTTGCTTCCTTACAACATTCACTTTTTGATATAAAAATCCTTTTATTATCAACTATCTTCTAATACATATAATGCAACAACATTCTTTTATAGACAAATATTATTTGGAATATGAACAACCAAAAGATTTAGAGGGAAAACTTGACTGTTGGGTTTCATATTTTACAATCTCCCACTTGAAACCCAACCACTGCTACTGTAAACAATCTCACATCAACCTGAGATATTAAAGATACATGATTTTAATATTGCTAAGAAATGTTAACAAACACTTCTAATTAATCTCCTCCAGACCAAATCTGAATTAACAAAACTTATGACTGTTTTACTCTCAGAAATAATAAATCCTTAACCCCTATACTTAATCTTGTCATCTACATTATCTAACATATTCTCTTCTACTTTGTCTTTAATTAGATATGTAACTACTGCATATGCATTACTGTCCTGATACTAACACGATAGAGGCTCTATTATTGCTCCCAAATAAATAGAATTATGCCTTGCCAAATACTTCCCCCACACCTCAGTTCGAGCATCTAACCTTGCTATTGCAAGTGCATCTACCTCTGAAAATTCATCAGTTTCTTTCTTATTTCTCAGAACCATTTCAATACGTGTCCTGAGAGTTTTCTCATTCAATGCATCATCATTAACATTTCCCTCAACTATTCCATTGAGGGCCCTGGTACCGTATTTTTTCTTTCTCCCCATAACACCCATAACCTCCCCACCTCTTTCAGAGCATTCTGAGCAAGTCTCAGTTACAAACATTTTGGATGTCAATGGTAATTCCATCTCTATAAACTGCCCAATCGTTGGTGGCACAAATTGTATATGCTTGACTTTGTCCCGCGCCCTCAGTTCCCTCTTTATATTCTTATGCTCTTCCTTCATGTCGATGAACTCCAACTATTTCTCCAAAGACTTCATCTTGATGTACACGTCCTCTTCCTCCAAGCTCTGTGAAAGGCTCAAACCCTGCATTTTTAAAAACTATATAATCTCTAAGCTTAGAACATTGATTATCTCATTTTGTTTCTCATATTTCTCTAATGGTTTAGATATTGCCATTTTTAATTTCTCATTTTCCACTGTTATTATGTCTTCATTAGGTTCTTCAACATGAGGTTGTGATAGTGGCATAGAACAAGTCAATATGGGATGAATAACTCCCGCTTTAGTGTGACTTTCTACTACATATAACCACCCATTTTACTACCCCTAGTAATCACCAAAGCCCCCTTCTTAACCTTCCATCTTTCTGATTCAAACCCGATTTCACACCCTTGAGAACCAAGTTGTCTAGCTGAAATCAAATCGTGCTTAAGCTACGGAACATATCTAACTTCTTTTAATAGCCAACTATTACCATTCTTTAATTTTAACAACATGTTTCCTTTACCAAAAATATCACAAGATTCATTAATACCCAAAACAACTTTACCAAAGTCACCAATTTGCAGATTTTCAAAATACTCCTTATGCAGAGTCACATGAAATGATGCTCTAGAGTCAAGCACCCAGATATGATTTGCAGTTTCTTCAGTGGTTAGAATAAGAATACCCAGAATCTCTTGGCATGCTACATTGGCTTCCTCTTCTTTTTCAAGATCCAAAACCTTCTTGTATGTCTGATAATTCCTTTTGATGTGGCCTTGCTTGCCACAAAACCAACAACCGGTCTCGCTACTTCTAGATTTTGACCTTGCTTGTGATTTGTCATGATTACTTGGGTTATTCCCTCTTTCTCTCAATCTTCATCTATCATTTGCAATCAAAACATTACCTGTTGTTGAAATCTCACCCTCGCTTTTCATTCTTATTTCCTTGCTTAAAATTACACCAACAACATCATCAAATTTTAAAGTATTAGAACCAGAAATGGAGTTACTAATTGCCATAACCATGTTATTCCAACTTTTAGGTAAATAGGAAAGAATTAATAGAGCCCTAACTTATTCATCAAAATTAATTTTAACAGAAGCTAACTGACTAGTAACAGTATTAAAATTGTTTAAATATTCTTCTACAGAACTTCTTTTAGCCATTTTCACATTAAATAATCGCTTAATCAAAAAAACCTTATTTGATGCTAAAGGTTTCTCATATAGCTTATCCAAATTACTCATTAAATCAGTAGTTATAGTAGCTTTAGATATGTTAAATGCCACATACGGAGATAAGCACAAATGAATTGTTCCCAGTGCTTTTCTATCCAAAATGTCTCAATCTTCATCCAACATGGCTGAGGGTTTCTTTGCTTTACCATGTAATGGATGCCACAAATCTTTTTGGTATAGCAAATCCTCCATCTGCATTTTCCACAATGGATAATTCTGGCCATTAAACCTTTCAACTTTTATTTCTTGAGTTCCCATTGTTCCCACTCAAACTTGAATCTCTCCTATCAAACAATCGAGCACAACATGCTTTGATACCAATTGTTAATTTAATCAACAGTAATTAATGAAAGACAAAACAACAATATAGAGATTCAACACAAGAAGACACAGATTTATAGTGGTTCAGCAACTGCCTACATCCACTCTCTGATATAGCAATCCTTTTATTATCAACTATTTTCTAATACATATAATGCAGCAACAACATTCTTTTATAGACAAATATTATTCGGAATATGAACAGCCAAAAGATTTAGAGGGAAAACTTGACTGTTGGGTTTCATATTTTACAAAAAGAACAACCCAATGCTTCGAATTGCTATGCGCAGGATTGAATATTGTGATGTCTGTGCCTCTCCAACCAAACAAATGTTGCTACAATGCCATGACTCAATCAAAACCACAACCACGACCCATCGATGCACAAACACCCCACAGATGCAATGTGGCAGACGTTTGTGATGAGCCCATCAGCAAAGTAGGGCGCTGACTAGCTATCAATGTTGGGGCTATGGTTGGACAATGGGGGTGACACAAAGGTTCATAGATGTAGGGGCATTGACTGCACCTACATCCATGATCCCAACATACAATTTTCTTCTACAATCTATAGAAGGATGACTTTGGGCACCCCTGAAAGAACTAGCAGGGTCTAAGAGATAAAAAGAAATACAATTTGGAGTCCAAAGTTGACCTATAGATTGTAGAAGAAAGATACATATAGGAGTGAGAGTGCAACCAAGTCCAACAACGAAAGGGGGAAAGAACTAGAGTGATGGCAAAACTGCCTCACAGAGTAGAAATAAAGTGGACACATCTCTAGTAGACTCCTAAATGTCGACAACCAACTAGATAACTCACCCAAAACAAGTCAAATAAGTGATATCTAACTAGGCTTAATAAATCCATATGGAGAATTGAAAACACTAACACTTCCAAACTTATCATAGATTTTGATCTTTATTGTTCTTATATTTCTTGATTAGAATTTAGGGTTGCATTGTGAAACCTAATTTTCATATTTTTTACAGTAATTGTCTATTAGATCATGACACCTTTTAAATTTTCTCATCTACTTTATTTTCTAGATTTTGATATATTAGTTTCATTTATCTCACATGATATGTAAATATAATGTGTCATTAATTTTCACAAGGAATTTGACACAATTTTATGATATGTATTCAGGTTTGAGATATTAGATCCTTTCAAGTTGATTTAGAAATGACATTCTCTAGATTTATTATTTGTAATAAGTTATCATACATAGTAAAATAGATGGCATTTGAAGGTTTCTAAGTGTTAAATAAGATCATAAGAAACTAGAAGAAATCACATCAAATGTACTTTAAGAATATAAAGACTTATTAATTCTCTTATTCTATATTGCTACTTTTTTTTTTATGATAAAATTATCTTGATGTCTCAAGTGATAAGAGCTTTAAAGACAATTTAATATTTTAGTGATAATGCATAATATATTTCAAATTTACATTAAACTTATTTAATTAAGAATTGTAAATTTTTTTTAAAAAAGTTATCCAATATTACTCTTGTACAAAAGAAATTGAAATTATTTTAATTTATATATTTTTATATCTAAACTTTGTCTTGGTGGCACTTTAAAAAAAATTAATTTTATCTTAAATATTGAGTAGAGAATAAAAGATTTATTACCCTATCATCTTTAAAATTCGTTGCTTTCAAATTCAAATTTACAACATTAAAATAAAGATTCACATATTACACTCAATAATAATACCTAGCCTCTTTTCAAAGTATAAGAGTTAGGAACGTGTGTATAGACTAGATTTAAAATTAGATAAAGAAAATATATTAGATAAAATAGTTCTACATTTGTTAATATTGTTATATTATTAATATCTTGCTCTATATTGTTTCATTAGTTTTATATGTTGTTGAAGATTTGAATCTAAAATATTCCAAATAAGTTAATATTGCTTTATATTCCATATTTCATGGTGTGGATGATGAATTATTCTTACTAGTTTTGCCACTCTGGAGGTTTAATATTGCATTCGCTCAGTTCATTAATCCCTTCCTTGGCAGTCAATCAGAAAGAGATATTTTTTTTATTGAAAAGTGTTTGTAATGTTTGATTTGTTTTCGAAACTTTTAACAAACAGTTAATTGCCATGCATTTTGATTGCTGCATTGTGATATATAATCTCAACAAATATTTTGAACAATCTTGTATGGCAAATCAATACTAAACAAGAGATATATAGTTTAGCAGCAGCACAAGAAAATATATAGACAAGATTTATTGATCATAAAAGAGTTGGGTTTGTTGACAGACCTGAGGAAAACACTGTAGATTTCATCCTTCTCACATACACACTTTGAACCCAGCCCGGAATAACATAATGCCTTTTCCTCATGATCAAACTTTGAGCCCACCTAGAATGATGTATTACTCTTTTCTCATGCTCAAATTCTGAATTCCAAATCAAACACCAAAAAATATGTTATTGTGGATGGGATCTAAAATTTGAGCATGAAATTGAAATAATATGACGTTCTACAGGTTGGGTTCAGAACAAAGTAATGTTTCATTCTCGCAAGGATTAAAATCAATTCTTGTGACATTAATGAAATTGACTTAAATTCACTTCACTTCAAAGATTGACTCCCCGGAGGCAAATGGATCTGATTTAAAAAACTAAGAAAATGCGCAAAAACAGAAAGTCATTGAAAAAACATTGCAAAGTGGCTTCCACAAAAACATTCAGATGCCAACAAAATTAAAACTACCATCACAATTTGTTTGGATAACTTAAACTATTTATATTCTTGATTACCTCTATGAATTATGAGCTGTCAAAACACAGATTAATTTTGCTAAATTTAACTGTCAGAAACCCACATTTGTCAAAACACATATGAATTTGCTAAATTTAACTATCCGTAACGCACATTTGTCAAAACACATTAATTTGGTAAATTTAGTTGTCAGTAACGCATATTCACCTGACATGTGACATGCCTCTTAATAAGAAACTGCGCACAATTGTCGATTTGCAGGGATAACTAAAACTCTATATTTTGTTTATTTTTCTGTATGAATCATGGCCTGTCAGAAAACAGATTAATTTTAGTAAATTTAACTGTCAGAAAAACTCATATGTAGAAACACAGATTAATTTGCTGAATTAAACTGTCAGTAATACTGACGCGCTATGTTTGGGAGGTGGTAGCATTGGTTTGGGAGGTGGTAGCATTAGTGTGGATTTGTGTTGAAGATTATTTACGTGTTTGGTTTGTATTATTGTACTTAGTACTATTGAGCGTTATGGAGTATTGATAAGTGGAGATATTTTTCCACAACAAGTCAAATTGTGATATTTCTATCAGGATTCAACTGTGTAGTTTTTTAGTCAAACTCATTGACCCATAATTCATGAATAGTGGTTCACACGAACCCATCTCTCATGAGAATGAATGAAATACTTATCACTCATTGGAATACTACTCCAGCTAGAGCGCGCTTAACTACATAGTTTCCTCCATGGTTAAACCTACTCTACTTGCATCCTCATCTGCAAAACATCCACCAAGTGTTGTGCCTTATGAACCATTCATTAGAAAGCCCCTTAAGCTCCTCAATTGATAAGTAGGAGTAATTAAAAGTTTATGAACAAATTTATGTAGAAGTTTTTATATATTATTATTCTAATTACATTTAGTATAATAGTATGATATTCTTAATATTGTAAATATGTAATATAATAATATAATTAAGTACTTCAAGTTAAAAAGAATTAAAATTATTTAATAAAAATTTAATATTATATTATAATATTAAAAATTTCTTCTATAATATATTAAATTAAATATTGAAAAATATATAATCTCAATATTCTATTATAATAATAAATTTAATATAATATAAATGATCTAAAATTATATATTAGATATTAATGAAATATATTAAGATAATATATAATTATATAGTAAACATAATTTAATAATATAATCTATTTAAATATTAAGAATTTCAAAATTAGAATACTTTAACATATAACATATATAATATTTAATAATTAATATATTATATAATATATAGCAAATATTACTATATTTTGTGGTCAGAAGCCTCCAACTACCAAGAAGACGATTTCTTTCAAAACTTCAGACTAATGTTGTTTTTGATGCGGCTTTGGTTCAGACTATTGTTGTTGTCCCTTCAGATGTTACTACTATTGTTCGCTGGTGTTGTGGGTTCTCCTGTCCACGATTCTCTAGGGGGAATTTGGGGATTGATGTTGGTGTTGTCTCTGTCCCTTTGGTGGATGTTGGTGAGAAGGTGGAGGATGGATGGACAATAGTTAAAGGAAAGAAATCAAAATCTTCCAATCCTTCTTTTGATATGAATTTACGTTCACATAAGGATGGGCCAGTGGGTTGGTTTCTGTTCCGTTAGGTGATGCAACACAATTGTTTTATGGTCTTTCATTGCCCTATCTTTTTCTACTTTTGTAAAATAATTTTGTCCTTTCAAAACTTGTTTTGACTTAATCAAAACAAATATTACTATATAAATTAATATATTATATAATAAAACTTTAGCAATCAATTCAATTTATTTAATGAATAAATTGGGACTAGTTGCACAGTTGATTTTATTTTGATATTTCATGATAGAAATATATGTATGTGTTAAAAATTCTAATACTATATACATGTAATGGAAGGAGTGTGTGGTAGTCACATATTAGTGTAAAATAATCAATGTTGAAAGGAAGAGATTTTTTAATAGGAAATTAATTTCTTACCTTCTCTAATTTTTTGTTGGACACAATATTTTTATCTTTTTTTCAATTAAAATTATAAAAACATCCTAGCCAAAAAAAATCTTAAAGTGTTTATCAATCACATTTTTTAAATATTAGAAACATTAAAAATTTTGTAGCTTGCTTGATATATATTTATGGATGTAGCTCCAAACAAAAAGTATAGAAAAATATTAGGCTAAAATATTGAAAATAACATAAATTTTTACTTTTGGTTGAAGGTTTCCTTAGTTTTGGGGGCTTTTTTTGCCCTTTTCAAATCTTGGTCTTTTCTCCTCTCTTCTTTTTCTTGAGTTATTTTTGTTCATTTCTTGTTTGGTTCCCGCAAGGTTCCTCTGGAGGTGGAGCATCCCCCATTGAGGTGGGGTTTCCAAGTTTTGCTACAATATGGGTTTGGATCTTTTGGCTATATTATTCCTCTTTCTCATATCCTCTAGAGGTGGTGGAATCTTCTATGCATGAGGAGATTTATCTTTTGAGAGAGGAGTTCTAGTCCTCATAGCATTCTACCTTGGTTGGTGGTTTCTTGAAAGTGGGCTAAATCTTGAGATGGTCTCCCAACCATATTTCTCTTTCTTTATTTCTCCTATTGAGGTGGGATTCTTTTATTTTGAGTTGGAGAGGACTCCAACAATTGAGGGATCTTCTTCTAGTTGGGGTGTCTTTTCTTTGGTTGGTTGGTTGGTTGGTTGTGGGTGCCTCTATTTTGCCCACTATGCAATTTTGATGAGCCTCTCAAAAGCCTAGGGTTACCTTATTGGCCATGGTTGTATTAGGAGTTCTTCTTTGTGTGGACTAGACTTCAAGGATTATCTTTGAATTTATTTATTATAGGCTTTTGGGAACCTTACAAAAACCTAATGTCTCTAAGGTTTGGGGAGTCTTTCAAAACCTAATGTCTCTAAGGTTTGGGTAGCCTTTCAAAATGCTTTAGATTTTCCCTTGAGATGGGAGTTTATTATTTTTCCAATTCATGTTCATTGTTCTATCTTGGCACTGGTTAGAATCAAGGTTATTGGAACCTTTTCAAAAACCCATGTTTCAAGTTGAGGGAGCCTAGATAAAAACTTGGTTTTAAATATGTAAGGTTAAAGGGGCCTTGTAAAACCCTACGTATTCTCTAATTGAGGCATTGACTTGCTGATGTTGTAGCTTTTACTTTGTATGCTTCCTTACATCAAGACTATTGATTCTTAGCTATTGCTAGCTTCTATTTTGTAAGATTTCAACTTTTGTAACTAGTTCTTTATGGTGCTCCAAATCCCTCTCAAAATATATTTGTAAAGGCTTTTGGGTCCCTTCAAAATATGTTTTCCCCAAATAAAAAATAAATTAGAATTATGCACTCAAATAAATATTATAATATCAATATTGAATGAATACTTAAATATTTACCTTTTATTTATTTTCTTGATTAACTTACCAAGCTTTAATTTGTAAACTAGGTTTGAATTTTAGTTTGATTCAAGTCCAAATTTGTTGTCCTCTAGGTTCAACCCACATTCCCTTAGTAAGAGCTTGGGTACCTAAGATACACTCGGGTGACCTCACAATTGTGGCTGCCAAAAACTAGACCCAATATACCCTAAAAAAAATTGCACCCTAAAAGAACCTTTTGCAAATACATTTTGAGACTTTAACAAATTATGAATATGATACCCAAGGTATTATAAGCATAAACCTATATTTGATTAACATAATTTTAATTAATGAATAAGTGGAATAAAATGGAAGAATTACCAAATTGAAGACAAATTATAAGAAAATAAATGACAATCTCATTATCTTGGTTAAATTTAGTAACAAAGTTTATAAGAGAAATGTTGAAATTATGAAGTATCAACTGATAAATTTGAGAAATTTTATGAACCCAAGATGCAATTAGAGGATTTAGATTCTTTGGATAAGGGTAAATAGTTCCTTTCAGAGGAGGAAAAAGGCACAACACTCACACATGGTGATCTCAAAAGAGTTGTTGAATAGTCAAATCGAGATCTCCAAGACATTGAAAAGCTCTCTCATAGTATCTTCTAACTTGCACATGCAGTTAAAGAGGCTTTAAAAAGCTTGAATTGCCTCTTGTTTATCTATTTTTTATGTTTTCTTCTTTCTATAGGTTGGCTGCATTTTCCTAGATTGTTTCTTGATGCCAACATCTTTTTATAGGGTTTTGGTTCCATTCAAAACCTATTTGATCTATAATATAAAATATAAAATATAAATTTAATAATAATTCCCTTATGACTACTAACATATAAACTATAAAATAAAACACAAAACACAAAAAAAAAAAACTAGGCCTCAAAACAACACTTACTCAACAATAATTAATGATATTTTTTTCACGTCAAATCTACTAACACATTGTTACAAACATGGACTACTAATCAGCCACTCCCTCTCATAACATATTACCTCAAATCTACACAAGGTTCATCTCTGGCTCCATGCATTGGGTGTTTTGGTGGAACCCTTTGAAGTACTTATTAGTCTTCTACTTGTGTATGCTTGTGTGACAATCATGGAATATTTATATATTTTCTCTTAGATTATTATTATCATTGCACTTATAATCTTGATGTTAATTGTATGTTTAAAAGAAAATTAGTTTAATACATATTTATCCCTATGTTCTGAGGTTCCTTGGCAAGGCATTACATGAAAAGACATTGTACTTCATATAAACACTTTGACTGCAACAATGAATCATATTTTTTATTTATATCAAATCTAGTAACACGTTATTAAAAATATAGTCTATTAATTAGCTTCTCCCTTTCTCTGCATATTACCTCAACTCTACACAAGTTTCTTCTATAGTTGTATTTGTAAATCCTCATCTTCATTGATCCCTAATCTCTTTAATAAATGTTATCCTTTTGATAGTGACCCATCCCTAAATTTTCTACTATTGGGTTGATGCTTCCTCCATATGTAGCATTTGACATGGAATGACCACCACTCACTATGTGAGTACTTCTCTCTTCCCCTGATGTGATCTTCCTAACTTCATGTAGTTAACCCCTCCTTGCTTGATATATCTTTACCTCTCTTAAGTAAATTCCCTATAACATTTTCCAATACTTCTTGAATTCTTTCATGGTTATCTCTTGTCTTTATGGAGGGTTATACTTATGTTTACACAACTCCTTTTCATTTTCTTGTTCATCACAACTTACTTCATTATATTTTGTCTCCTACATTCTTTCTTCATGCTCCCAACAAGTAACACTTAGGTTGTTTCTAGTTCATTTTTAATTGTTTCTTGGTTGTTTCCAACTGATGAATGGATCTTAGAATATTAGAAAAAGGTTTTGTGAATGTTAATTCCAATAGTCATGACCTTTTAGTTGTTTGATCTATTTATTTCAATGATGTGTATCTTCATATTTGAAGAACTAGAAATAGTTGTACAAATATAATTGTAGATAGCATGTAGTATATGTATCAAAAAAATGAATATTAATAATATTGGACCTTTCTTTAATAGTAGACATAGATAATTTAGGTGAGTTGTTATAAATATAATGTTTAGTGTGTTTGTTGGTTTTGAATCTTTCATTCTATTTTAAATTCATTTAGTCGCACTTTTTGATAATTGGTATTAGAGTTGCTTGTATTTAGTAGGAGAGATTTGAGTTTTACTAGGATTGATGTTGATTGATGAAGGAAAGATTAAAATGCTCATAGACCAAAATGATCCATTGTTGAAATATAGGAGGAATTCATATACCCACAACCATGTTGAATGAAGAATGGGATATTCTGTAGACATAGAAAACAAGTGGGAGTGATTCAATTTTTCTTATCTCCATCAATGGTATTCAACATATCTAAAGAAATAATGGTTACCAAGTTAATAGATATTTTTAAAAAGTTTTATAAAAAACCTTCAATGTGAAATAAAGTATTTCTAATGAAATGATTATTTAATATTAAAATGGATGTAGATAGTTTTGTATCAAAATGTTTAAATAATTTTAATACAGTTGCGAGTTTGTTAGCATTTGTTAAAATTAGTTTTGATGAAGAAGTTTGGGCTTTAAACTTATCCTTTGGTCTAGAAATATGGAATAGCATGGTTATGGTAGTCAATAATTCTAGTTTTGGTACAAATAAATTAAAATTTGATGATAATGTTGGTGTAATTCTTAGTAAGGGTGAAATTCCAACAAGACATAATGCTTTGATTGCATATGATAGAACCATATCATTCAAAGAACAAAGTAAGATTCCAAAAGATTGTGAGAAATTAGGAGTAGATGTTCTTTGTTTGTATTATGTTGAGAGAGGCCACATCATTAAGAATGATTGAAATTATAATAAAAATGTTATTTAACCAAAAGAAAATGTAGCCAATGTAGCAAAACAAGACAATAATATTCTTATTTAACCTTGAAAGAAATTATGACTAATATTTGGGTGCTCGATTCGGGAGCATCATTTCATGTTAGTACTCCATGCAAGGAGTTTTTTAAAAATCTATAAAGTAGTGATTTTGGTATGGTTTTCCTTGGTACCAATAGATTTTTTGATATTGTAGTTAAAGGGGATATTTCATTAAAACATAAAAGTGGAAATAGTTGGTTATTGTAGGATGTTAGATATGTTCCCCAACTCAAAAAAAGTTCATTTTTCTACAGTTCATTTACATTCTCAAGGTTGTAAAATCAGTTATAAATCTAATGCATGGAAAATGAAAAAGGATGCCTTAATAATTGATTAAGACAAAAAAAGATTAATTAAATTATGTAGTAGAGAGTTGTGCTAAAATAGGAGATATTTTAACTACTTTAGTTATTGATGATTTCCTTGGTATGTTAGAATTTGGTCCGGTGACAACAAAATTAGTGCACATGGGTATGAGAATAAAGATGGACCTATTCTCAATCATGCAGCTAGTGTTAGTGATGTTGAGGGACTGAAGAATGTCCTATCAAGTGGTGGGGTTAAAGATGGAGTAGATTCAAAGGTAGGACAACTATACAATTTGCAAACTCTTGCTTGAGAAAATTGAAGAGTAATCCATAGTTAGAAGTAGATAGCCTCTAGCTTAAGACAATGAAGATAAGTGAAAAATTAGCACTACCAAATTTGAAAGGTTGTCTAAAAATTAATAGTCAGCCCATAGGGATGAAGGAGAAATCCTAGGTGCATTGCACAGATGTAGGAAAAGAGGATATAGATAAAAAAGAAATTGTGAAAGAAGATGAAGAGGGACAGGCACTCAACAATTTGTGTCCTTCTCTTTCAAATGTCATTCTAGAAAAACACCATCAAATATTTGGTAGCACTAGTAGTCAAGGGAGTGAGGTGCCATGGGGTCATGGTACTATTGGAATTCAATTCAATGGAGATATGAATTATACATTCAATTCAGGAAACTCCCCTCTACACCTAGAAGTTTTATGGAATAAAAACTGAGACTATTTTCAACAATTATTGTAGCCTATATGATGGATGAAATATTCTTTACTAGAACAATGGAACAAATTCATAGGACTAAACATTGGATTCAAATGGTTTTTTTAAGCTTTCTACTTGTTTTTCTTAAAAAATGTTACAAGAATGATTGGATGTCGAGTTACAGCTGGTTGGAGAGTATGGTCTTTGTAACAAGATATAACTCAAGAAAATTTAGTTTATCTTGAGCTATTTTAATAATGTTGTGAATAACTATCATTATTTTGAGGGTAAGGCTCTATTGTATCATGGAAATAGGCATGGACTCATTGACAAAAGCCAAAAAAAGAAAAAGGTCAATTATGTTTTGGTACTAATGGTTGAGAACTTTCTTAAGAGCTAACTCTAGACACTTTTATTCAAGTCTAGGATGGTCAAGTCAATCTATTGTGCTCATGTCCTGGTCAAAGAAATGTAGATTGAATGCAAGAATCCAGTTGTATTGAATAGTGGAACAAGGGATAGGGGAGAGGACCAAGTACATGAATGAGTTCTAATGGTTGTGACAATAGTTGCTAATTGAATAATCATATTTTTGGAGTTAATATCCAATATTTTTTACAACATTATTCCAATAGTTGTGACTTTAAAGTTTCTTTTTCTAATGATGACTACCCATATTCGAATTAAATGTGTTCCTTATTCTAAAAAACAACCGATCATGTGATGCCACATCAACTGCACAAGTATGGTTGTCCCTAATGCACTACAATGGATCTCAGTTTATTTTTGAGCTATTTTGGACACCTTGGCAAAAAACATGCTAATGTGGCATCATATTTGATGATGTGGCCTTACAACCTTAGATATAAGAAGGGGACTTTCTAGGTAAGCTACTGTGAAAAAATGGGAGCGATTTGAAATTTCTATCTACGATTTTGAGAAGGGTAAAGTTAGGGTACTCAACTACTAGATCCTCTCCCTTAACATGAAAGGCATCCATGATGTCAAGGTTTGTGAGAGGAGAAATAACATGAAAACTTTATTAGTTGGTGAGAAGGATTTGGATAGAAAATTGGATGTTGATAAAGAAGGGTTGACTCTAAAGGGACTTCTTGGATGCGAGGTCATAGAGGATACAATTAGAGGTTATAAGGGTGACATTGAGATCTATAGCTCAATAGAGAAAATGTGAGTTTCATTCTTGAGGTGTTTATACAAAGAGGATTGTATACTGGTTTAGGATATGACACTAAATAGTGATGTTGAAACCTTTAAATACATATAAATAGTTAAGATTGTGAGAGGTGTAGGTGCATTAGCTACAGACACTAAGGGTTCTATTATGATTTGGAATGTTACCCATTTGGTAAGTTTTACTGATTCTAATTTGGCTTGAAGCAGACTTATTGGAAGTATTTTTTAAAAGAATTTGGAGAAGCTTAAGTTACATAACTTTTTTACATTTTGATTAAAATATGAAATTACAAGCAAAAGGTAGGGGATATTTTTGTGTGTAGTCATGTGTGTTATATTTCAACTAGGAAATTGTTGTGAAGGTGAAGTTCAATGATCATGACCTTTCAGTTGTTTAATCTGTTCATTTCACTAATGCTCCTTCGTATTCAAAGAGCTAAATAATTATATAAATATCACTACAGATTGGATATAGATTGGATGCATTTGATGTGTCGAAGAAATGAATAAAATTAATATTGCCCTTCTTGAAGAGAGGACATAACCAATTTTGGAGAGCCACTATAAATATGGTGTTTAGTGTGTTTTCTATTTTGAATCTCTTTATGATGCCAATTTAATGGCTTGAAAATTCTTATAATCTAATCAACTAATTCGGCTTGTGCATAGTCTCCAATCATTGCACTGCATGAGACGACACCTCTTAGTAAACAATTAGGTTGTGTTGTCTATTTTTCCACATTTCTATATTTTGCATACATATCAACAACAACAGTGGCAATTACAACATCTCATAAATTTCTTGTTGGTGGATGGCCATACTCTATTCTAAATCTTAGTTAATTGAAACAAATAAATGAGAAAATATTTTTAGTTGATATCAATCTGACATCCAAAACACTCTTGCATCATAATCACTTTTCATATCTTCATTAAACAATTATTTTTAAAATTTCTTTTCTTCATTTTTAAAATAAATTTAACAACATAAAATGAATAATCTTAAAATAATTTGCATGCCTTTATAGTATATTTATTTTTAATGACGCTTACCAGCCACATAAAAAAAAAGATATAGAAGAGTATTTGAAAAAAAGGAAAAAGTAATATTCTTCATCTTTTTAAGTCCCATTTTCTACTTAAAATAAATCAACATCGTATTTCACGACTATACACTTAGGACGCCATCAAAAGTGATTAAAAAGATAATTGTTCATCAGCTATTGTTTTCTGTGGATGTGGCTGAGTTCGGCAATGAATTGTGGGAGATTAAGTTTAGACCTTTTTTACTTAATTTGTAATTTGATACTTTTGAGTATATTCATTTCAGTCTCAGAGACACGAATTCAAAGACAGAAAGGTGTCATATGTTGCCTCTTATTGCTATCTCTTATAATTGCCATTGTCATTGCATCAGATTCAGACCCTTACAAGATTTTTGCTATGCCAATTTATCTACAGATAAACTTTAGTGACCTTATGAATTTATTACATGTATGCATGTCATCTTTGTATTTACCATTTATCAGAGTTTCATACTCTTTTTAAGAATAAGAATTAAAAATAAGTACATAGAGGTTTTATAAATTTTCTTGTATTTACGAAAAAGAAATTAGATCCAATTAAATCTCACTGAGAAAAAGTCTATATGATTATATACATTCTGAGAAAAATGAACACCTACATGTAGAGAGCATGAACAATACATTCAGAACCAAAACATTGTTTTTCAAGCAGTCTTATTGAAGGAGTCTCAGATGAGCCCTTCAAGCATGTCTGTGTTAATTTCTTATATTAAATTTATTGAGCTGTTTAGAATTCACAATGAAAAAGTTTTTCCTCCAAAAATTATATGCTTATTCCAAATACATTGAAAAATTTGAATAAATCACAAGCTGTTCTCCAAAAAACAATTGTGTAATCACATTCTATTCTCTAAATATATACTTTCAACAAAAGGTGTTGCTAATTATCACATGTTATTAGATTTGATGTTTCACAGAGCTGGCCTATTGATTTATTTAGAATTTGATGCATTGCAGAGAAAGTTAAGTTGAATGGGTTTGTAGAAACAAATCCCAAGTCAGTAATACTGTCACATATCCTGTTCAAAGTACTGTGTAAACCAGGCTTAACCAATAGTACAATTAGCAACAGCATTGAGAATAAGACAATCCACAAAGTTGAATGACATATGATTTGTTTCTTATGTTGAAATTGGGAAACCCATCTCGAATGACATACGTCTTTCTTTTTATATTCAAACTGTAAACCCCCATCCAAAGTGATGTATTATTGCATTACTTTCTTCTCGTGCTAAAACAATGAATCCGATCAAGACTGACACAAACTGCCATTGTCATACTTGAACCCTAAAGCCCACTCAGAATGATATATTACATCATTCTCATGTTAAAAATCTGAACTCCACCCAGAATAATGTGTTACTTCCATCTCGTCCTCAAATTTTTCACCCCACCCAAAACGATGTATTTCTTCTTTCGCATACTGAAACTTTTTACCCCATCTAGAATGACATGATATTCTTTCTTTCTCATGCTCAAACTTTGAACGCCAACCGAAATTTCGTATTACTTCCTTCTAATCCTCAAATTCTGAACCCCAACAGGAAACTTCAAACTCTTCTCTGGTGCACGCGTCATTGGCATTCTGAATCCTTTTGACGAGAAATCAACCTTCCAGTGATTAAGAAGTTGAGGTTGAGCAGTATACAGGTCAACAACTTTGCAAATAACAGTACGTGCTTCACGAATTTCAGGAAAGTAGATCTGCCCATATCCGAAAGGCCTTTCCCTCCATTGGCTTTTATTCTTTTCATACCTCTCCCTCTCAGATGTTATGTCTTGATATAATGTTGGCAAACATTCCATCTCGAAACAACTTTTTTCATTTTCAAAATCACGGCCATTTCCCTCTGCCCAATTCCAATCAATTTCATCAATGTATGCATTGGAATCAACTTCCTGTATTTCACAACGACTGCCATTAATCTTTGCAAAGTACCTTTGCTTGGCAAGATGAAAAGCCTCTTCTCCTGCAGAATCATTCCACTTCTCTATTTTTGGAAAGAAAATCGTATATCGCTTTAGCTCACAAATCTTTTTCCATGGAAGGCCAACAGATTGCTCGCAGAACTCTTTTTCCCATGACGGTATAGATGGCACTGACATATCTAGACCATTCAAACATGAGTTAGAAAATGTATTATGCATACAAATAGACTGTAAACTAGATCTATATTAAAACCATAATCTCCTTGTGAGTTAAATACGGCTGTTTGCATTGTGGACCACCTTACCTGATTGGTTTGTTCTGTGATCACCCATATCTCCAACTCCTCAGATATTCTGAAAAAGATAAAGCGTTAAGTTCAGCAAGGCAACAAAATATTCAAGTCATGATACTATGAAAAAAATATTTGAGATCAAGATGATATAAAAAATACTCAATAAACTTATTTATTTGAACAAATAGACAATCCAAACTTGAAAATAAATTTTCAACTAAAAAGACCTAACGAATGGTCGTCTATTATAAAAAGAAATTCATTCATAAAGTATTTCAAAGTGTATTCAATTAAAACTACCATCAGTGATTTGCTTGGACAACTAAAACTATATATATTATTGCTCTCTTTTACTCTTTCGTGAATTGGGCTGTCAAAAATAACAAATTAATTTGCTAAATTGAACTGGCAGAAACGCAGATTGGCCTGCTAAATTTGGGAGGTGCTAGCATTGGATGCTAAATAAACTGTACTGGGAGAAGTGTGGATCAGATTAATGAAATGTGTAACACTTGTATGCCAACTCAATGAGAGAGTTGAAAAGTGTGACCGTGGGCAGGAAATAAATGTTTAGATATTAGCAATGTTTAATATTCTCAATATTGGATAAGAGAGATGCATTGTCTATTCCAAGGAGTTTTAGAGCATTTTCAGCGGAATGCATCCCTGAATTTTTGTTAAATATAAGAATAAAACAAAGAATAAGGTTGATGGTAATAGTACCACAAATAAATAGAGCTATTAGCTTCTTTCGGTTACCTTTTTCCTTAAAGGTTTGAACACCTAATTATCTGTATAGGCTTGCAATGCTTCAAAATTTATCCATTCATGGCTGATTTTATAACTTGTTTTTTAAGAAGGGTTATGTCCCTTCAAAGCATGTCAAGGGTTCTTCAAGTAATATTTTTATTTGTTAAAAATAAAATTAACTAGCAGGTGTACGTTTTTGTATGTGCAACGACGAGTCGATAGGAGTTTTAATTTACAAATAATTTTTTGAAATATTAATAAAAACAATCAAACAAATGGTCTAATACAGAAAAAAATAGTATTATTTTACAAGCCTGATTGCAACTAAAAGATGGAGCTCTCAAAAATCAAAAACCTTATAAAAGGGAACAAAATAAGGTAATTTCCTTTTAGAACTGTTTTTGCTAATTTTCAAAATGAATAAATAAGAAAAAAGACTTGAGTGTTTTCCATAGCGGGAAAAGAAACATTCTAGGGAGAGGGCTGACAACTATCCGGGAGGAAAAATGCATTTACGAGAGCAAAGCTCCCACATAAAGCCTATCGGCTTAATAATAAATTAGAATGCATTGTCAATCATTTTAAACTATTCTTTAATTGCTTTAAAATTATGTTAAAATACTTTTATTGAGTAATTATAATGTCAAGAGTGTATTTCTATTTCAAGTGAATTATTTTGAAAAACATTTAGCAACATTCATAAAATTATGTAAATTTTAATAATATCTTATTCTTGATGTTCTTGGAAGTAAGTTCAATCGGTTTTATACAATGTATCAAATTAATTTCTTATTTAATAAACCAAGAATTATTTTTTTCCATTTCAAACAAACAAACTTGAAAAGTTATATTGATTATTGGTGTTGTTTTATACAATAGCTACCATTCTTCTTAAGCATTTATTTGTACAATGCATATTTATAGAGTAGTAAAAAAATATTTTTTTTCTTTTAACTAAATGGATAATAATTTGATATATATTATGTCTATCAATATATATATGTTTGTATTGAAAGATCTACTTTTAATTTAATATTATAAAGAAAATGACTTCTCTATGGCTCCTATGAAATTTATTTAGGGGTTTCTTTAATGATTGTTTAAAAAGTTCTAATTAAGTTAATTGGGAATGGGCCCAAAATGATCAACACAAATTTAATATCAAGGCACTAGGCAGTTCAAAAGGAATATATGAGAAGTGAATTCAACCAACAAAACCACAAAAGAAAACAACCATCAAGAAAAAAACAAGAGACTAGAACCAACAAACATAGGGCTTGATAGACGAGAGATTATCTCCTTCCAATCCTGATTAAGCTCCTTAAGACTATCCAAAAAAGAAGTTTTCATAGGTTAACACATAATTGAGTCAGTAGAAGGACCCTCTTTCATCAGTTGAAAAACAACCTTCAAATTCTCCTCGCGCTACCTTATTTAAGTTGTCTTGAAGAGTATTTAAGGAAGAAGTAATTTTATCCATCATCTGCTTATTGAGGTTGATCAAATATGTGATCTTTTTGTTTACCTTACTTTGGTTGGCCTTATTTTGGTTGGCCTTAAAATTGGCTAGAGCCCAAAGAATCTCCTATTTCTCTTCATCAGGAGGAATCAAAGTCTTCATATCATGAACTTATTCTTTAATGATTTCCCTATTATCCAATCTTTGAGTCGTCTCTCATTAATGTCCCAAACACTGTCATCTGTATTGGTAAAGGATCAATCCCTTGTTTTGGTCTCTGCCTCAACTATAGCTTCTATCCTATTAAATTTCTTTCTAGTCATGTGTAGATGAGAAATTATCCACTTTATTATGCCATTCAGGTGGTTGTAGAGAATTCATAATTTATCAACTTTATTCCCAATATGTAAATAATCTATAAGTTCATCAATGAGGGTGGGGTTATGGGAGAAGCAAGGAGAGATATTTTATGGGACCTCACAGTATCTTTAATATATGTGGAGTTGAACTAGGGGAAGGGGGATTAGGATTTTGGTTGGAATATTTAATTAGGTTATTTTCTAGGGTCCACTCTAACTCAGCTAACCAAGAGGAAGAAGAATCCTCAGAGACAATGACAGTTTCATCCAACTCATTTTCCTTACCTAAAGCTTTAAACTTGGATTACCTTAGGGGGTTAACCATAGTTGAGATAGGAGGGGTAGAGATTATTAAATAAGGGGAAGCCTTAAAACTATCCACCTAGCTACTTAATTCAACAATTAATAGCGGATTATTTGGGACTACGTCAAGGGTCAAAGCCAAATGAAAGTTATAAAGGTGGAGGATTAAACCTTGATGCAAAGGGGGCGTAATTATTTTTGGATTTCATCACAAACTAAGATATGGAAGACTAAATTTGAAAAGAAAAGGTGTGCTTGATATTTTGAAAAAAATGACTAAGCATAGGAAAAAGGTAAGAGTGTGAGTGTTTAAACCTAACTTCTAGAGTGATAAACTTGATCAACACAAGAGCCACATCTTTCCATTCACTAAGGATTTCTTCACAGTTGAAGTCATTCTACAAATGAGGTAATTTTTTACCTAGGCTGAGGAATTTCTTAAGGTCCTATTTAAAATAAGAATTGGAACTTCTAGAAATGGAATTTCCTTCCATAATCAACCTAGTAGTGGCCACAATTGATTCCACTGGTACCACAAAGGAAACACTCTTAATATCACCTTTTCTTAGTCCTATGACATGTAAAACTTCTCATAAATTTCAGTATTGAAACCCTTCATACCTTCAATGTAATTATCCCCATGACCATCTTACAGAACAGGCCAAAGGGTATTATTTTTCTTAAAATCATCACAATTATAAGTCTTTGTCGAAATAAGATCTTCTCCCATGGATTTGTTACAAATATTCTTGATAAAGAAGGCAATAGAGGATATAGAAATTCTAAAAAGGACTATGACAAAAATAGAGGTACAATCTCAATAAATCTCCTAGCCATTGGGTAATAATTGTCTTTCATCATAATAAATGCCTTGTGGGAATTGTGCACCCTTTTGCAAGTGTGGAAATATCTTGTTTGATAGCCTAATGTGTCTCTTAAGATAATTCATGAGCTTCAAACTAGGTATGAATTGAGTATGTAAAATGACTCATGGCCACCAACCTATTAGTGGCCCTATTACCTTCACGATAAGTGTGATGGCATTTAACATTATCTAGCATGTCCATGAAGCCTTTACATTTGATAATTTAATATTTATTTTTCCATCTTGGTTTAACTTCTCTTGTCAAGAACATGATGAAATTGAGGGCACCCCCTCAATTATTAGCTTACTGTGATCCCGGTTAATGGCCAACTAAATACAGTAAAAATTCATTGCTACCTCTGCCACATGTGCAGTTTGTAACCCTAAGTTAACTATATAGGCTAAAAGGATTTAGCCATACCTTTCTCTAATTAGACCACCCCCACCCACCTGACCCAAGTTCCTAGTAGATGATACATCAAAATGGAGTTTAACTATCTAGAATTTGGGGGAGCATTTAATATTTCTTTTGAATCACAAAGGAGGGGATTTCTAGCCTTCAACATTGATGCAGGGGCATTCTAGGGTACTTAGTGAATATGCATGGAGGTGTGTTGTTTTAGTTTTGTGGTACTCAGTTATAGCTTTAACTGACGGTCTTGATTATTGAAGGAAGCTCGGTCGCTGAAGGACTCAGTGAAACCTCTTGTGTTCGGTGGAACTTGTGCTCAATGTTGCTTGCCTTCGTCGGTTGTTTCACTGATGCTCAGGTGTTTCCTTGGCACTCAATAATTTTGGTTTACCGATTGGAGTTCTTGGAAATTTGGTTGGCCGACTTGGTGAATTTATTATTGGTAGCTTTTGTTGTATTCTCCTATGTAGATCTAGATGCCGACATGGAGAATTAAATGTTTGTAAGGCTATTTGAGAGCCGACTCTTGTTGCATTTAATATTTGTTTGTAATAGGAACCAACTTGGCTTAGGATTTAATTGTTTCTTCCAGCCGACTTGTGGCTGAAGATTAGTATTTAAGGAGTGTTTGGGTAGTAGTTTAGAGGTAGATTTAGTGGAAGAGGTAGATTGATAAAGTTTAGAGCTAGATCCTGTGAGATATTGAAGATCATATTGTTATCTGATAGTTTGTAATAGCAGAGCTAGTGGTTTACATGCTTGGAGATAAGGAGATTTATTGGAGGTTTGCGAGCTCAAGTTCAGATCTGCCTTAGGGTTTCCATTAGTTTTTTATTATTTCAGAGCTGAACTAGCTGGAAGTTTGCAAAAATGTTTCTGATTGTATTTGGCCCTAACCTAGAAGGCCTTATAGTCGGGCATGTTAATGAAAATTTAGTTGAAAACATTATCTTGTTGTGTTATTCTACATTGTGGTGTTTGGTTTCTTGTAAGGAATGTCCTTGATTGGATCCTCCTTACCTTTCCTACGTCAAGTGGTATCAGAGCTTGAAGATCTTGATTGTGTAAACTAATCTCTAATTGAGGTTGTTTGCACCAGGACCTTGTTGGTGACTTATTGCTTTAGGTTTTCAAAAATCTTGAAGGATGCCTCCAAGAAGATTAGACCCTAGAGTGGTTGCAGATCTTTGTGATGCTATGGAATTGAAGATTACAGAGAAGGTTAAAGTTGATTTCAAATATAAGATGGAATTGATGAAGAATGACATGATTGCTGAGGTCATGAGAGCTATTGCTAGTACACTAAGGAATCTTGGTACTGATGATGGTTATGAGGAAGCTGTTGAAGACTTTGAAGCTACTAGATCTAGTGGTGATGACCGGAGAGACATATCTGGTGAAGACATAACTGGTCAATTACATAGATCTGGAGCTCGGTTAAGTACTAGTTATTGAATGGAAGTTTCTACTTTCTCTGGTACTTTGATACCCGAGGACTTGATTGATTGGATTAATGAATTAGAAGACTTCTTCAAGCTTGAAGAAATTGAAGATCCTCATAGAGTAAGATTAGCATAGACTAAGTTGAAAGGACACGCTGCTCTTTGGTGGAAGGAATTACAAAGAGATAGAGTAGATGAAGGTGAAATGAAGATCAATCGGTGGAGGTTGATGGTGACTAAATTGAAAGCTAAGTTCATACCTAGTGACTATGAGCTTGAATTGTATAAGATGTTGCAGAATCTGAAGCAAAAAGATTTAACTATGGAGGACTATACCCAGGAGTTCTATAAATTGACTATTCAGTCTGGACACAGAGAACTTGGTAAAGAAAAGGTTGCTCGATATGTGAATGGTTTGAGATTTAATATTCAGGATGAGCTTGGTATGTTGAAGATTGATTCGGTTGAATATGCTTATCAATATGCTTTGAAGGAAGAAGATAAGTTGAAAAGGAGACAACATAGTAATCCCTGAGGGAAGGAAAAGATTGATCACTTGGCAAAGGATAAACTGACTGTTGAAGATGAAACGAAACCTGTGGAATTGAAAAAGAAGACAGGTAGAGTTATCTTTAAGGGTACTTGTTATAACTGTGGTGAAGAAGGGCATTGTTCTTTTGAGTGTACACTGAAGAAGTTTGGTGACCGACGGACTATTGTGATAAATGAGAATATTTAGAATGAACCTAAATCTGAGAACTTGCTGGTTTAGAGAACATTTCTTGGTGCAAAGGAGGAACCTTGTCAGAGGAGTAACTTGTTCAAAACTCAGTGCAAGTCTAGAGGTAAACTTTGTGATGTAATTGTTGATAGTGGTAGTACTGGTAACCTTGTTGTTGAGGACATGGTTTAGAAACTTGGTTTGAATAGAATGAAACATCTGCATCCTTATACAATTGGCTAGTTACAAAATGTTCATGCTTTGGAAGTGAGGGAGAAGTGCTTTGTTGATTTTCAGATTGGCCAGTATAAGGATCTAGTGTTGTGTGATATTGTGGAGATGAATAGTTGTCATATGTTGCTCAGTAGACCTTGGCAATATGATTGCAAAGCTATGTATGATTGCATGAAGAATGTATTTACTATTGAGAAGAATAACGGGAAGCTTTCCCTGATGCCTTTGCTGGATACAACACTCGGTAGAAGAAACGTAAGCTTTAGTAGCCGAGATGAGTTGGGAAATTCTGAAAGGATTGATTAGTATGGGGAACAGACCTGTGTGTTATCAAGGAAAGACTTGAATAGATAGATGAAACAAAAGTGGAAGAGTATGCAAGGTGAAGAGTTGAAGGACTTGTATCTGAAGAACTAGATCGGGGTTTATGTGCTAAATCCCTGAAGATGTTCTTCCATCCTATCAAAGCATCTTTTCGAACCTGGGGTGTCTGATGCAGGGGCATTCTAGGGTACAAAATGAATCTACATGGAGGTGTATTTTTTTGGTTCTGTGGTACTCAGCTACAGCTTTAACTGATGATCTCAGTTATTGAAGGAAGCTCAGTCATTGAAGGACTCGATGAAACCTCTTGTGCTTGGTGGAGCTTGTTCTCAGTGTTGCTTGCCTTGGTCAGTTGTTTCACTGATGCTCGGGTGTTTCCCTAGTGCTCGATAGTTCTGATTTACTAATTTGGTTCTTGGAGATTTGGTTGGCCGAATTGGTGTATTTATTATTGGTAGCTTTTGTTGTATTCTCCTATGTAGATCTAGAGGCTGACATGGAGAATTAAATGTTTGTAAGGCTATTTGAGAGCCGACTATTGTTGTATTTAATATTTGTTTGTAATAGAAGCCGACTTGGCCTAGGAGTTAATTGTTTCTTCTAGCCGACTTGTGGTTGAAGATTAGTATTTAAGGAGTGTTTGGGTAGTAGTTTAGAGGTAGATTCAGTGGAAGAGGCAGATTGATAGAGTTTAGATCTAGATCCTGTGAGATCTTGAAGATTAGATTGTTATCTAATAGTTTGTAATAGCAGAGCTAGTGGTTTACATGCTTGCGAACAAGGAGATTTCTTGGAGGTTTGCGAGCTCAAGTTCAAATCTGCCTTAGGGTTTCCATCAATTGTTGATTGTTTCAGAGCTAGACTAGCTGGAAGTTTGCAGAAGTACTTCTAATTGTAGGGTAAAAGTACAAACCTGTGTCACACTTTTATAAAAGAAAAGATCGACAACATGCAAATTTTTCAACTTCAATGACATAAAAGTGGCATTTGTGTTTAGAATTTGAAGATGATGTAAACAAATGAAACGTGTAAAATTTGATGAAGTTTATGCTTATAATTTTTTCAAAAAAAATTAAACAAAAATTGACATAGTTTTTAATTTTTGAAGTCCATTTTTTTATTGTTGAAATATGATGAAAATCTAGGGTCTAGATCCCACAGAAAAACTATATGCAAATAATATTTTTTTCCTCTGATTTCAAAATATGTTTTAGATGACATGTATAGCTAGTGAATAAAAAAAGAAAAATTGGATTTCGGTATATATTTTGTCTGTTATAACTATCCAAAGTCGGTGTTATCTGAAATTTACAGTTTTTTGTTCCCACTAAATTTTCCCTATCAAATCTACACCATTTTCAAAAAAATTTATATATTCTTGAAGAGGACTCTCTCCTCTACTGTTAAATATAAGGTTTAAATTTTTCTGACATGATTTTCTTTTCTTTTCTTTTTTCCAACAAGCATGTTGTTAAATATTAAAATACCTACTCGAAGAATTTTCAACTTATAATATATTATATGAAATCAAAACATAATAAAAATTAAATGACCATAATCTTGACTCCAAGCTCTAGAAAATGGTATTTTTAGATTTTCAAGAAAATTAAATTTTGAGAAAGAATTGAGATCCAGAAGTGAGAACTTTTGATAGTCACATTTTTTTGCTTATTTGGCTGCCACATGGGTTCGACCAAACCTGTTCCAGGTTCAGCTGGAACTAGTTTGGCTGAACCCATGGCTGACCAAACACGGTCCCATGGATGACCATGCCCCTCGAATCTCATATTTTTAAATATGATTTTTCAAATTAAAATAATTGAGAATTTTATAAAATCTGGCCAGGAATAAATGGTTTTGTAAATAAAATCATTTTTTAAAGAGTTTTAATACTTTTTTCAAATTTATTAATTTTTTTAATTTTTTTTAATTAAAACATTCTTCAATTAATAAGTTTGAATTATGAACTTATTAATATTATTTTTTATTTTTTGGGGGAAGAATTATTTTTTAAATTAAAAAATTTGACAAATTGATAAAATCCATCAAGAATAAATGATTTTTTAAATAAAAACATTTTTTATAGAGTTTTAATGGTTTTTTTCAAATTTATTAATTGCTTTAGTTTTTTTTGTGTTTTTAATTAAAGCATTGTTCAATTAATGCTTGAATTGAAGCTAAAGTAGTACTTGAATTATATGGTTTTGTGTTTGCAGGTGAATTGAAGCTCTCAATCTGAACAGTTTTTGCAGGTAAATTGAAGCTTTCAATCTGAAGAGTTTTTGCAGGTGAATTGAAGTTCTCAATCTAAACAGATTTTGTAATGGAGAATAAAAGGAATAGAGCAAAAAATAATGGATGACAAACTGAAAGGTCATACAAAATGTAATCAAGATCGACCTGTTGAAGTTCAAGAAGAACCTATTGATATTCAAGAAGATGCAATTCAAGCAGGAGAACAAATTGGTAGTTTTGGAGGTGGAAATATATCTTTTGGCATGGGCAATTTGATGGAGATGAATGAGGATTCACTTTTCAATCAAATTTCATCTAAACAAATATTATCTAAAAGTACAATTAAAACCCATTGCAAAACACTTTGGGATAAATGTTTTTAAAATAAAAGTATGGTTGGAAGAGCTCAATTATTTGTTAGGTTATTCAGGAAAAAAGAAATGACTCTTTTTTTGGAGTTGTTGGGTGTTGATAACAAGAAAAAATTAGGAGACAATGTAAATCGAATAATAGTTCAAAATTTGCAAGATGCATTAAACAACATTAATAACTCAAGTTGAGGAGCTAATTTAAGTGTTGCACATAGAGCATTGATGACTACTTTATCTAGTAGGAGGTTGACACAGAGAAAACAAGTGCATGCAATTTTTGATTTATTGAATGTATCTAGAAGAACTATTCAAATATATACCAGGAAGAGAAATATGTTAGATGAAAACATTGAAAAAATTGGGTAAATATTTGTAGGCTTCCTCGAAAAGACAAAATTTATGAAGATGCAAAAAAGATGGTCATTGAATATTGGACCGTTCACTCTCGTGTTTCTTCTAATAGAAGGGATACAATACAGATGAAATATGAAGAGACTGGTATGAAAACTACACATCCAAAACATTTTATAGATACAACACAAAGTGAATTATTTGAAGCATTCAAGCAAGAATTTTTAGATGTGAAAATATGTCAAAGAATGTTTCAGAGGTTGCACCCTTTCTTTGTACGCATAAATAAGGTTCGTGAAACTTGTTTTTATCGAAATCGTGTTGAGTTTCATCTATACTTGCAATCATATAAAAAAGTTATGGTTGTTTTTTACTCAAAAATGGTCATTCCTGGAAGTACGACACAATTTGTGAAGTCTATTTTATGTGATAAATTAGAATATTCAAATGAGTTCAAAGTACATTGTATAAAGAATGCATGCAATGATTGTGGAGATTTGCATAAATTTTTATTGCAAATTGAGAATATTAATGTTTCAACACCAGTTTTGTGGAAAATATTTGAATATGAGACATATCGAACAAAGACCGGAGATGAATCCAAAAAAATTGTATTGAAGGAGAGTGAATTGTCCTACCTTGAGTTTATGACCAGATTTCATACTCTAGTTTATCCACATATCCAGCATTGTCATGGTGCACGATGGCAAGCTAAATAGTTTTGTGATTCCAAATATTGTTTTCCACCTGGTTGTATTCTTTCAATTGTAGATTTCTCTAAGAACTATATATTTTCCCCTCAAACAGAACTTCAAGCTCAATATTATCATTCTGATCAGGTTGCAATATTTGTGCAAGTGACCTATAGACATGCACAATTTGATTTGGATTGGGTAGAAAGTACCGATCCAAATGAATGCATTATCATCAAGGAGGTTCATTTCTATATCAGTGATGATAATGTTCATTATAGGAGCTATGTGGCTCATTGTTTTACAATATTTTTTGAAGATATTGTGAATCGCAGGATAAAGGCTTCACAACATTGGATTTGGTTTGATGGTTATGCAGGTATGTGTATAGATACTTTAATTTATTTTCATTGTCATTTAATTATTTGTTAAATTATTAAAGGATGACATGTATGTATGTATGTACAACTTAATTTTGCAGGACAATTTAAATATACAAAAGCCTTTAATTGGCTAGCCATGCAACATGCTAGATGCAATGTTAAGTTTTTGTGGAACTTCTTTGAAAGTGAACATGGAAAAGGAGAGCACAATGGAGTAGGAGCATGTGTGAAGTGTGTACTTCGCTAACATGAACTTGCAGGTACAAATGGTGTTTTATATATATATATATATATATATATATATATATATATATATATATATATATATATATATATATATATATATATATATATATATATATATATAATTTAGAAATGTACAAGTAACATGATAGAGAATTCAAAAAAAATTGTTGAATGGTGTCAAAGTCATTTTGCTCCTCAGGACACCAAATACAACAAATGATATTTTTGGAAAGTGAAAGGCAATTTATATTTTGTTGTAAAATTTTTAATTAGATTTTGATTTCGTGTTCATGTCTATCTTTTCATAATTTTTGATCTAAAAATGTGCAACTTCCATTTCATATTTGTAACAGATATAGACCGATCTAATCCTTACAATTGTCAAAGAATTGTTGGTATTAGAAGTTTACATCAATTGATCACTACAAGACAACACAAGCCTCTTTTGATTCAAGTAAGAGAAAAACCATGTTTTTGTGCTCACTCCATTGAGGACAATCCATTGAATCAATGTGAGAATATTACAAATGGATATGTTTCACGATGGGATATGAAGGAGTTAATCAAAATGCCTCCTTATGAAGATGATGACATTGACATAAACATTCATGATCCTATATATTCAGCTGATTATGAGCGTGTTTCTAATTTAGTTGTTACAGGTGCCTGCACATACATGTTCTTTTATTTAATTATAAATTATTGTACAAGTGATGTTTAATTTTAATAGAATCCATTTGTATAAGTGATATTTTTGTTGTAGTTGCAGATCGTGATAATGAAAAAAGTGTAGATTATTATCTACTAAGATGCATGAAAGCAAAATACAAGTTGAC
The DNA here is from genome assembly GCA_027943335.1 of Chamaecyparis obtusa. Classification (NCBI taxonomy): domain Eukaryota; kingdom Viridiplantae; phylum Streptophyta; class Pinopsida; order Cupressales; family Cupressaceae; genus Chamaecyparis; species Chamaecyparis obtusa. The sequence goes on from BSBK01005175.1 coordinate 103,715, forward strand.
AGAAGAAACTGTAGATGATGATGGACAGACATATCCAACTGGTTTAGTTTTTATTGAAGAAACCTATTATCAGCAAATAAAGGTCGACAAAAATGGTGTTCAATTTATTGAATACATGTGTGGCCAAAAAGTTCTACATTAAAGTCATTTGGTTATAGCAACAAAGTTGCAATTCGAGACATCGCAAAAAAGAGGACGTGGTAATTAGAAGTGGAGGTTGTCTATTGAAGAACATGAAAAACTTTTGGAGATAATAAAAGATAGAGAGGATCAAGACTATATGTATCAGGAGCTTTAGAATAAACTTCCTTTTGTAGCTCTTATACTTTCATATTTGAACTCTATAGTTTGAACTTTCATGTTTGAACTCATATATATTGTATGTTTTTATGTATGTTAGTTAATTAATTGTATGCTTTGATTAATTAGTTAGTTAATTAAATGTATGCTTTGATTAATGTTTTTAGTCATTATGCTTTAGTTAATTATGTTAGTTAGTTAATTAATTATATGCTTTGATGCATTACCTCCCCTTAAGACATTAGTTAGTTACTTATTTAATTGTTTTTTACTTACATGACATTAGTTAGATTACTTAATTATGTTAGTTAATTATGTTAGTTAGATTACTTAATTATATAAGTTAATTATGTCAGTTACCTACTTAATTAATTATCCTAATTGTTAGTTCGTTAATTATGTTACTTTATTTATGCTTTTCCTAATTTTGTTAATTAATTATGCTTTAGTTAATTATGTTAGTTACTTAATTAATTGGTAATTGTTAGTTAGTTACTTAATTAATTGTATGATTTGATGCATTACCTCCCCTTAAGACCTCCCCTTAAGACATTAGTTAGTTACTTATTTAATTTTTTTTTACTTACATGACATTAGTTAGATTACTTAATTTTTAGAAATATCTAAAATAACATTAGTACATGGCATAACATAATGTATACATAACATGTATAAAAATAAGTCTAAAAGATGAAATAACACACGAACATATTACATGTAATGTATAAAATATGTAACATGTAATGTCCGAAATATGTAATGTCATGTATAAAATATGAAATAACACACAACCATATACCATGTACATATATGAAATGACTAAAATATCTACATGTATATATGAAATGTCACATGAAATATCTAAAATAACATGGTCCCTCAACTAGGGCCATGTCCTGATCCGTGACCTGATGGCGGTGCACCTCCTCCTGATGTCTGTGTACAATAAACAAAATATCTCATGCATACATACATGTATAATAAATTTTAAATACTTATGATCATAGAAAAATTAAATTTTTGAGCAAACATCTCAATGTACCTGTGTATCATGATGGATAGGATCGCGTGGAGTCTATAAATCTCCATATGGTGCAGCATCCTTGTCGATAACCTCCTGGAGTACACACATATATAACATATATTAATCAAAATTCAAATATATGTGTAAGTTTTTTAAATAAATAAAAATTTAATTTAATTATATATGCAATAGCAGCCTCTAATGCTCTCCCAAAAGCGCTCAAATCTTACTCATGTAATGACATCTATGCAGGATCACTCTAGTCGTCTGTAAGAAATGTAGTAAAAATTTTACAACTTGGACGTCATGAAGTGGCCTGTGTGATCTGATGATGAGCTGTAGGTGGTGCAGTCTGCGGAGGAGCTGTGGTGGTGTAGTCTATTGAGGACCTATCAGTGGTGTAGTCTGCTAAGAACCTGATCCAGTAGATCTAGTAAGAAAGGTCATGAAAAATGATGGAACCTCCCTGATAGGAACCCCACCAAGCATTTGTATGGCCTGATATGCACAAAGTAGATCATTGGATAATAATGTGCTCATACGTCGCAAATGGTCCATATCTGATATAGTTGTAACCTCCAGGGGAGATGGTATGTCGACTATATCATATGGATCACCACTAGAGGATGCATCTTGTGCAGGTGGAGGAATGTTGGAATGAGAATGTAACATGTATCTCCCCACATAATCAGATGACATCTCCTGACCCTGTGTGGTGATACTCACTATACTAGAATAAACCTCCCTCCTCATCCTGTCATATGGCACACTCTCTCCTACAACTACCATTTCCAAACCTTTTGGTACGACCAAAAGGTTTGGATCCACCCTTGCTCGCTTATTAGCGGGCATAGGGGCATTAGGTGCTCTGAACCTATCAGATAATCTCCCTCTCCCCTGCCCAACATGATCAGGATAATCTATATAATCAACATCATGTTGCAAATTAAATTCTACAAACAATTGTTTGCAGAAATATAGTGGAAGCTCATCCTTTTGGGGCCACCTATAATGAACAGCCAACCATAGAAGATATATAAATGGTGCCACAAGGTCATCCTCACATCTTGTGACCATGTTCCCTCTCACCTTAGCCATGTATCGATAATGAGGAAACATGCTCTTCACCATAGCGGTGGAAACATCTGTATCAATCTGCTTATACTTCACAGTGCCAGTAACACTGTGAGACAAAGAAGTATAGAATGTATCAATGTTGATAGTATCATATGGGTTGTATGATTGAACTATGTCAATCATACGCAACAAATCATCTCTAATAATGTTCACCCTATCCCTATTAGGAATGGTGATGGATGAAGCTAAGGTCTAATCCAAAACCTCTAAGGCTCGTCTCAATCTGTCAATAGTAGAAGAAAATAGCTTCTCTCTAGCCTCTGCAGAATCGGTCGATGTATGTGAAGAGTGGCCACTACCACTACCACCCCCCATGTAGATTAGGCTCTCCTGAATCCATTGACCCTCTACCCAATTCCATGTCATAGATAAACAAGAATATATATAGATCTCTGAACATGTACATTATAATCATCTAGTTTAAATGATATATATATATATATATATATATATATATATATATATATATATATATATATATATATATATATATATATATATATATATATATATATATATATAGACACACACACACATACACATGTACATATAAATTTAAGAAACATACATGTTACAAATTTAATCATCTAGTTTAGAAATGAAATATATATACACATGTACATACAAATTTAAGAAATATACATGTTACGTGCATAGATGAACTACAAATTTAAGAAACATACATGTTACAAATTTAAACACATACATGTTACAAATTTAAGATCATCTAGTCTAAAAATGAAATCTATATATACATGTACATGCAAATTTAATAAACATATTAATCCTATTAAGTCTTAAGGGGTTGTATTAATCATGCTACCTATATTAATTGGTCATATTAGTCACATGTTAAGTATTGATTAGTCTTAATTGGTCAATTAATAGGTCCTAATTGGTCAAGTATTAGTCACATGTTAAGTCTTAATTAGTAGGAGTATTAGGTCTTAATAGGTCATATTGGACCTAATTGGTCAAGTATAGGTCCTATTAGTTCTTAAGGGAGGACTATTAGGTCTTATTAGTAGGTATTAGGTCTTATTAGGTCGTATTAATCAATTTAGGTGTTATTAGTCATATTAGTCACATGTTAAGTCTTAATTGGTCAATTAATAGGTCCTAATTGGTCAAATATTAGTCACTTGTTAGGTCTTAATTGGTCATATTAGGTCTTAATCAGTTTAGGTGTTATTAGTCATATTAGTCACATGTTAAGTCTTAATTGGTTAATTAATAGGTCCTAATTGGTCAAATATTAGTCACTTGTTAGGTCTTAATAGGTCATATTAGTCACATGTTAAGTCTTAATTAGTCTTAATTGGTCAATTAATAGGTCCTAATTGGTCAAGTATTAGTCAAATGTTAGTTCTTAATTGGTAGGACTATTAGGTCTTAATAGGTCATATTGGACCTAATTGGTCAAGTATAGGTCCTATTAGTTCTTAAGGGTGGACTATTAGGTCTTATTAGTAGGTATTAGGTCTTATAAGGTAGTATTAATCAATTTAGGTGTTATTAGTCATATTAGTCACATGTTAAAAGTCTTAATTGCTCAATTAATAGGTCCTAATTGGTAAAATATTAGTCACTTGTTAGGTCTTAATAGATTTTATTAGTTCTTAAGGGTCCTATTAGGTCTTATTAGTAGGTATTAGGTCTTATTACTCATGCTAGGTCTTAAGGGGTCCTATTATGTCTTATTAACATGTTAAGTCTTAATTAGTCTTAATCGGTCAATTAATAGGTCCTAATTAGTCTTGAGTATTAGTCACATGTTAGGTCTTATTAGATCATATTAATCAATTTAAGGGTCTTATTAGGTCTTATTAATCATGTTAGGTCTTAATAGAAAATATTACATGTCTTATTATTCACGTTAGCTCTTAAGGGGTCCTATTACATCTTGTTAATCATGTTAGGTCTTAATTGGTCAGAGAGAAAGAGAAAAAGTTCATGTTGGTTTCTAGTATTTTTGTTTATGTTAGTTTCTAGTGTTAGAGTTTAATAGAAAATACTAATCATGTTAAGGGTCTTATTAGGTTTTATTAGCTCTTAAAGGGTCCTATTACATCTTGTTAATTTCATGTTAGGTCTTAATTGGTTAGAGAGAGAGAAAGTTTATGTTGGTTTCTACTGTTAGAGTTTATGTTGCTTCATGTTCTAGTTTCATGTTGGTTTAATGTTAAGGTTCAAGTACGTTTCATATTAGGGTGGCTGCAAGAAGTTGGGTCCCACTTTTGGCCAAAAAGTGGAAGTGTTTTCATTGTTTTTCAAAATTTCTGTCAATTGATGTCCAAATTTGAAGCACTTAAAGATTGAATCTTGAAAAACTTTAGAAATATAAAATTTAGTGCTCGGAATCTAGTTTTCAAATATGTAATTTATTTCAATACCCACATGTTATAAATTGAATTTTAGTATGCATGTCTAAAAACCACTTTTTCAAAATGTCTGTTTCAGGACCACACCTCACGCGTGTACAGACACCCTTTTTTGAAGTAAATGAATGTATTTTTGGGAATCATTTTGGGAAAAGGTACCTAAAATATTGAAGATTGGTCAGAATATTTTATCTTATTTTTTAATGGAATATTTTTTTATTAATTTTTAATTGACTATAAAGTACATTTTTGAAACCTTTGGTGTACGGACACCATAATTTGATGATAACTTCACTTTTTTTCAATTTTGTTTTTTTAAATTGAAAAGAATTCTATCTAGTTTGGTCACATATAACTCATTTTTCAAAAAATTAAAAATTAAAAAGGTTATTAAAGTTTTAGTTAACCTTGGTATTTCAAGTTTAGGTACCACGTTGGCTTAATAAATATTGTATAAATATTAAAACTCATCATATCACTATAAAATTTATATTTGTATAATCTACATAATAAGAGCTAAAATGGGTTTCCGTTTGATCGAAAAATTTAATCAGGAAGTTGTCCTAAAAATTATGGCAAGATAGACATTTTAGTCTATAATGTCTTAGCCATTTTTTTTCAAGGCCAAGCACAGGCTTGGTGGGACCAAGCCTATCCCGAACCAAAACCCAAGCCAAGAGGTAAGGCTCCCACCCATAGGTTTACAAATTGGGTGCTCATTTTTTAAATTTAAAAAATGGGTGCCCGTTTTGTAAATCTAAAAACGGGCGCCTGTTTTTTGAAACTAAAAACGGGCACTCATTTGTTAAAAAGCTGTTGCAACAAAAAAAACCAAACTATGGGCCTGATCTAATGATTGATGACTTTTCACTTTGTTTTCTATCGATTTGCAGCAGAGAAAGAGAATATTTCTACCAACATTCCTTTTTTTTGTCTTTTTTTGGATCTGACATTCAGAAAAGATTGTTTGAACTCAAATTTTGGTGCAAAAATGGGATCAAACCAACGTAGAAAGAGGTCAATGAAAGTTCTAACACCTAAGAAGATTGCAGAAAATAGAGAGAAGGAGGCAAAACAACAACGAGAAAGAAGAGAAAGACTTCGAAACCCAAATAATGTTGGAGCATCGAGTTCAACAATTATTTTAGAAGAGGAGGAAAATGAAGACACCATAATGGATGTAGAGGTTGAAGAAGCAAAATCAGGTGCATCTTCTAATCCAGTATTGGATACAGGTATGTCTTCGCATCCAATTGTTACAACTTATTCTGATAAAGATGTTCATGATTTGCTAGAAGCAAGTTACAATAGAAATGATTTAAATTTTGTTCCTGAAAATAGATTAACAAGTTTAATTGCACGTGAAATTTTAGAAATTAGTAATGTTAATCATAATGATAAAGGAACTGAAAGTCAAACTCCAATTGAAACTGAAAATCAAACACCAATTTAAATTGAAATCAACAATGTAAATGTAGACATAGAAACACTGATTGAGAAAGAAACTCATTTGAATGATAATGAAATAAATGAACAATTTCAATTAAAAATTGATGTGTTAGACAATCTACGTGGTTTGGTTTCATCGAGACAGATTAGGACACACGTGAGCAGATTGTTTAGACAATTTTTTTATAATAAGAAATTTGGGTTTCAATGTCAATTAATGTTACAATTAATTAAAATGTCTAAAATGCAAAAAGTGATGAAGAGGTTAGGCATTTATGTGAAAACTAAGAAGAAGGATGAGTCTCTAAAACAAGTTGTATCAACTGTTGCTAGTGCCTTTGACACAATTGGAAAGAAAATTCGTTCTAAAGATAGTAATGCGGCACGTCGAGAAATAACAACAGCTTTAGTAAACAGAACTACTACTGATAAAAGAACGATTTCAAACATAAGTGGATATCTTAATATTAATCGTAAAACTTTAACAAGAGTTGTAAAGAGAAGAGTTAACTTTGAAAGTGATCTGGCAAACCATTTATGGACCTTCAATGGCAGACTCCTGAGGTCTGACATGAAACTTACTGGTGAAGTCAAAACTTTGATTGAAAAATTTTGGCACAATAATACAAGAGTATCCCCTAATGACAGAGATGTTCTTAGATTAAGAGTCGGTTCAAAAGTTCATGATCCACATCCAAAACACCTTTTAGGGGTAAAAGCACAAAGCTGTGTCACGTTTCAGGACAACTTATCAGCACAGCTGAATTTGAGTATTTCTAACTAAAATTATTTTTTGTCAAACATATGGTCTAGCTAGATTCATTCTAGCTAAGTTAGATAAGTTCTTCACCTTTTCCAATTGGAAATATCTATTAAATGCATGTTTTATAACAATTACTAAAGAAATAAAATTATTTCAAAAAAATGATGTTTCAATAACTCTTACTCTTTTTAATGATATGTTTTTACAAATATAAAAATACCCTTTTTTAGAGCACAGAGTCAAGATTATCATCATATAATTTTTATAGTATTTTAATTAGATCTAATATATTATAATTTTAAAATACTGCAAGTAGGTATTTTAACATTCGAGAACAAGATGCTTCAAAAATAGAAAAAAATAGTAAAGCTTGTCAAAAAAATTGAAAATTTATATTTAACACTAGAGGAGAGAGTTATCTTCAAGAGTGTGTAATTTATTTTCTGAATGGTGTAGATTTGATAGGGGAAATTTGACGCGAGATGAAAACTGTTGATTTCAGGTATGTTCGGCTTTGAGTAGTTATAACAGAGAAAATATACATTGAAAACTAATTTTTCTTCCTTTCTGCACTAGCTATACATTTTATCTATGACATATTTTGAAATCAAAGGAAAAAAAGATTATTTGCATATACTTTTTTGGTGCGAACAAGACCCTTATTTTTCAACAAGTAAAAAATAGACTTAAAAAATTTAAAAACTATGTGAATTCTTGTTCAAAAAAAATTAAAAAAATTATAGCCATAAACTTCATCCACTTTTACACATTTCATTAGTTTACATCATCTCCAAATTTTAAACATAAATGCCATTTTTATGTTGTTAAAGTTAAATTTTTTGTGTGTTGTTGACCTTTTCCTTTATAAAAGTGTGACACAGCTTTGTACTTTTACCCTTAGATATGACTCAAATAGAATTGTATAAAAAATTTGTGGATGATAAGGTGTTAACTATTAGTATTAGTCAAAGATCTTTTGAAAAATGTAAACCATGGTATGTAAGGATTAACAAAGAAAGAATCACCTGTTGTTGCAAAACTCATGTTCAATTTTGTTATCATTATGATATTTTTTGATCTATACGTTCTACTATGCATACTAATGAAATGTTGTAGGAATGTGGTATAAATATACCACCTGAAACTGTAAAGAAGTTTATATCAAATTTGTTTTGCAACCCACCTAATGAGCAATTTTATCTTTTGAATGTATGTGTTTCTGGTGTATGTGATGTATGTGGCAATCTTACATTATTAGATGAATGTTTGCATGAAAATATTTCATTTGATTTTGGAAAAAAATTAATTGATGTACAAAGATTTAAAACTATTGAGTATCCATTAAAGGATGGAAAAGTTGGAAAAAGGTGCGACCTAATAACTGAAAAACTTAGTGTTAATGCTTTTATGAATGAATTCAAGAGTAAGGTCGTACCTAAATATGTGAAACACTCTCACAAATCTAGATGGCTTGATGGACAATTTCGCATATGCAAGAATACATTTCCAATTGGTAGTATACTGTCAGTTGTTGACTTTGCAGAGAACTACACGCTTGCACCACAAGATGAGATCCAACCACAATATTATAATTCAGTGCAAGTAACAATTTTTGTTCATATTGTCTATAGACATACACCTGATAGTACAGAAGAGGATCGGAAAATATTGAGAGAGTACCATTTCTATATGAGTGATAATAAGTTACACTCATCAGAGTTTGTCCAATATTGCTTTAATACCTTTTATGAAAATTTAAGGGAGAGAGAAATTCATATAACACAACATCTAATATGGTTAGATAATTGCATAGGACAATTCAAGAATGCTAGAATGTTTTATTGGTTGAGTAGGATGTACAAGAAAATAAATATCCAACATATCTGGAGTTTTTTTGAGGTTGGACATGGGAAGGGAGAACATGATGGTGCTGGTGCATGTGTTAAGAGAGCCCTTTGTAGAGAGCAACTCAAATTTGAGGAAAAATCAAATTTAAAGATGCATGTGCAATTGTCGAATGGTGTAAAACAAGTTTGTCTACAAGATCAAGTCAGAACTTTATAATCAGACATTTTTTCTAGTTAGTTGAAGAGAAGAATATCCTTTCAAGATATGATTGTAATACAATCAGCGGATCGGCTAAATGGCATTCATTTAGGAGTTCTAATTCTAACACTTGGACTATATGGACTAGGGAGCTTGCATGTTTTTGTCAATTTTGTGTTGCAGGTGAATGGGAAGAATGCAAGAATATAGAATGGGTTGAAGAATGGCAACAAAAATCCTTAACACCTAGTGAGACACAAGATGAAGATGTTATAATAAATGAAGACCTAGATCATTGATCAGGATTAAAGTGGGAAAATACTGAAATCTAATTTTTTCCAAAATTTCATATGTTTTAGTAAATTGCAATTTACTAAAACATATGAAATTTTGGAAAAAATTAGATTTCAGTATTTTCCCACTTTAATCCTGATCAATCATGCCTTTGCATTAGAAGATTATGATCGTGTTTCAGATCTCATACAACCTAGTAATTTAATACAATTTATTGAAAAACTTTAAATTATATATTAGTTACATGTGTATGTCATATAATTTAAGATTATATATATTTGAATTATAAACCTTTAAACAAGTTTTATTTACAGTGCACATGTACTTAATTTTGTTTTGCAGGACATGTGTATGCTATTGTTGCACCTAAGGATAATGAAGAGCAGACAGAGTATTGGTTAGCTTGATGTGTAGAACCCAAGAAAAAGTTGATATGTCATCAAGTAGATGATGATAATTTTCAGTATCCAATTGGGTCTATTGTGGTAGTTGGTACATGGCTACGCAAATACCTAACAAGAAGGAATGGTTTACCAGCTTTTGAAGACTAACAATCAGAAAAGAAGATTATACACTATTCCCATTTGGTAGTGGCAACAAATATCAAATTGGAAAGATACAAAGGGAGACCTGCTAATAAAATTTTATGGACATTTTCAATGGAAGAGCATGAGGCAATCATAGACACATTGCAGAAAAGAGAGGATGTTGATGTACATTAGGTTGAATCAAATTTATACATGTAAGTTTTTATCCAATTGTCTTATTAACTTTAAAATTAAAATTAACTTTAAATAAACTCGAGTACATAAATTCTAACATTTCAACATGTTTATTCTTATGATGCAAGATGTCGGGAAGAACATAGATGCATTGCAGAAAAGAGAGGATGTTGATGGTACATTATGTTGAATCAAATTTATACATGTAAGTTTTTGTTCAATTGTCATATTAATTTTAAAATTAAAATTAACTTTAAATGAACTCGAGTACACAAATTCTAACATTTCAACATGTTTATTTTGATGATGCAGGATGTCAGGAAGAACATAGATCTGCATTGCAGAAAAGAGAGGATGTTGATGGTACATTAGGTTGAATCAAATTTATACATGTAAGTTTTTATTCAATTGTCATATAATTTGTATATGTTTTCTACATGTCTTCTTTGAAGTGTCATAATTTATAATTTAGAGATATAGATTTGAAATGAAAATTAAAATTAACTTTAAATGAATTTTTATAAATTCTAACATTTCAACATGTTTATTTTTATGATGCAGGATGTCTATTTCAAAATTGTATTCGTACAATTTTGGGTTTATAATTTAAGATCACTTGTATTCGTACAATTTTGGGTTTATACTTAAAAGTTAAATTCATAACTTTGTATTCACCTAATTTTGTTGTAAATATTAAACTATGCACATTGGTCAGATTATGTTCACTTAATAGATCTCATTGTTTAATAGTTATTAAGTTTGTAACATCCATATTGTTCTTGTCAATTACATGTATTAATAAATGTCATTGTTAGATGATCTAGATGATTTTTTTTTATAGTTAATCAAAGTGTTCATATTACTTGTAACACGTATCTAGATATTGTACTTCGATCAATTACACATGAATTAATAAATCTCATTGTTAGATAGATGTTTTTTTTAAAGATAAATTGATAAATTACATAGCAAGTCCTGATTAAGATAAATTGATAAATTACATAACAACTCATGATTAAGATAAATAACATAACAAGTCCTGAAATAATTTACATGTATCATAATGTCCATCATATCAACTCATGATATATACATACAATCACAAAACAAAGTCCTACTCTAAAAACAAATCCAAGTACAATATATGATAACAAGTGGACTAGTATATAATGCAAGTCCTACTCTAACAAGTAAAAATAATATGAACAAGTCTAAACAAGCCCAAATAGTCATCATAAAACAAGTCTAAATAGTCATCAAAAATAATATGAACAAGTCCAAATAGTCATCAAAAATAAAATGAACAAGTCCAAATAGTCATCATAAAACAAGTCCAAATAGTCATCATAATCTAACTCTACTCATCTAGCTGATCTACAATCCTCTTCACTCCACGTGAAGAGGACTGTGATGCATCAACATGTTCTGTCTGGTCTTGAGTGTTAGCACCTGTAAAAGTTTTTCATGGCTATAAATTTTTCCCTGGTCCCTGCAATGTCTTTCGCTGTCCCTGGCCCTCAAACCCTAGCTCAAATTTTCAAATTTCTAGCCCTTGGTGAGAAGAAACCCTAGGCCAACCTATGATCTATTATTTTTGAGCATTACTTTTTGCTCATTAACTTTCCTAATTAAGCATGTGTTATATTAGAGCCTTTTATAATGACCATCTCACATGTTATGTGGTTAGGTTTTAATATCGGGGCCCCCTTTAATATTTTCTGCTATGCCTAAGTCTCCCAGCAAATTTTCCTAAGTGTCAACCCTTTAAAAATGTGTGGCTGTCATTACATCTCAAGCTTCCTATTGTCATAATTTCTGACATGCGGTATAGCGACCAATAGCCATCTGTCCAGGTGGGCCCATCTGTAAAGGGGGTTTGCTCGTAGTTAAACAGTGGATAGCATCAACGGCTGTCGTTATACCATTGGACTGAGTTGATGCCTTTTTAAGTGTCATGGTATAGAGACAACCATCTGATGCAAAGGTAGATGAGATGGTGGGTGGGGCCTTGAACTACCAAGTCACACTCACATGTATGTTTCTGATTGGTTGAAGTAAAGGTGATGTGGCGGCTGACAATACCTTGCTATTAAAGATGAGTTCAGGAGGGGGCCCGCTCTGTGCAGCGTGGTAGTTTTTGATTCGATGTAAAGGTAAGTGATGTGTCACTATGGGACCTATCTTTTCTGGAGGATTAATGTGCGACAAGATCTTGCGGTTATCGCTATACCATTGATAGAAGATGCATGAGGTTTAACCATGCAGTATAGCGACGACCGTTCAATCTTCCAGATGGTTGTAGAGTGCTAGGTGGGTCCTCTACCACCAGGTCACGCTGAGGTGCTCGTGCTTCATTGGTCGAACTTGATGGTGACAGGGATGATTTCAGTAGGGCCGGCCTTCTTGGATGGTTAAGTATTGACAAGATCTCATGGCTGTCGTTATACCACTGGGATGAGATGCATGTTTTTTTAGTGTCATAGTACAGCGACAACCGTGGATTTTGTTTGAGAGATGGGGACCATTTGGTGTGTCCTTTATCACTAACTCATTATGATATTGGCGAATGGTTTGATGGCATGTGGATCCAGGTGGGCTTAAGTTTTCTCTTCAGTCACATGGTCTTTGATTGTAACTGTGGTTAGAGATGATGTCTTGCGATTTCGCGACTAAGGCACAAATGTAAACCAGGATTCCTATTAAGGTTAATCTAAGATGCCCGGGAAAAGTGAAGGATTTGACGGTTGTGTTTTAAAGTGGGCCTAGATTTGAATTCTGACTGTCGATATGCTATCTCATGCCATGATGTAGTCATTTTCTTCTAGGTTTAAACATTTGAAGGGTTTTTCAACCACCAGAGGACTGGAATTCAATGTTGGAGCAGCTGGATCAAGTGGATTTGATTTTTTTTTCTATTGCAATGTGGTCCAAAGGCATGATGATTGATTGTAGAGGGTTTGTACCATAAGGAACGGGTAAAGGTTGCTCGAGGCATGTTGCAGGTGGGTGATCAGACTGGTTAACGTGGTGGATTCATGGTCCTCGGTACAAATCAGGAGATTTCTCATTAATGAAGATCATTCTAGGATTTGTTTTCTCCAAGTTGCTTGGTTTTCCTCCCATGTAGTAAATTCTGATTGAATCCAGTTGGTTTGGTGGGTGAAAACCCTAACCCTTGCCTCAGTCATCCGTAGCTTGTTGCATCCTGAATTTTTGGGATTCCAAGATGACTAGTGGTATATATTGATGTAGTTTTGATTTTGTGGGTGTTCCAAGTCTTTTGGTCCCAACGGTTGTTGTTGATGTTATGTTGATAGTCAATGTAAAAGACTGAACAAGGAGAGCTTGGATTTTGGGTCTGTTTCCTAGCATTGTGTTGTTGGTAATGTATAGATTCTGCAAATTTTAATGTGAATACACTTGAATTCCAATCTCAAATTTATGATTGTCTTCTTGTTTTGATCTTGGGCTCATATATGGTGATGTCACAAAGTGAGTTAGCATATGGTAAACAAAGAGTATTGTGGAATTATCTTTGAGTTCCCAACAAAGTTAGGATTAAAGTCTTTAAGGTAGTTTCAATGAGTTCATGGTTGGATAGGAATTTGATGATCAGGTTTGGGAGTGAGAGGGATAATAAGCAAAGCACTTATTCTGAGTTCAAGGGTGTTTGAGTTAGGATTCTCAATTGATATATGTCATTGAGTGACTCTATGCCCTAGGTTAAGGCACTGATCCATTCTCTGGAAGCAGTTCATCATCATCAATCACACAAATATAGATGATAAAATCTTTAAACCAGTTAGTAAAGGGTATAAATGTATAATATTTAGTGATTCCTTTCAAGAAGTGAATCAAGGGTACACCCAACTGAGCATCTAGGCTCAAAGTGTAGGAGGATCCTCGTTGATCCTTGTTAATTGGCCCTTTTCCTTGTAGACTTTGGAGTGGTGATAGAGTCAGTGACATTAGTTTGTCAATCATAGTGTAAGCCTGCAAGTAGAAAGAGAAGGGGAACCAACACTGAGTACCCTCATCCTACCCTGTCTAGTCCTGAGTACCCTCATCCTGCTCTGTCTGGTCTCGAGTATCCTCATCCTCAACTACATGAAAAGTGGATGAAGCCAAGTCCTGTAAAAACATTTAAAGTACAAATTAAAAATTACTTAAATTAATCATCTAAGATCTAGATACACATAGGACATTGAAAAATTACTTAAATTAATCATCACCTGAAAGGATAGTGTCGATGGATGCATTTGGCTTAATCCTGTAGCCATGCCAAGACTCATGGTAGTGTCAACCTGAACGACATATATAAAGCATTAATAAAACTAATATAGTACATATATACATAAATTATAAAGTATATATAACTTGATTATATATAAATATCGAATAAAAACATGTGTACATTACCTGTGTCTGACACGTAGCTAATGTCACCGATGAGTCAGGATGTAAATGTGATTGTGCAACATGAGACAATCCAAAAGCCTATAATTACAAAAAAAATAAGTGTGAATCAAAGTTGTACATAAATTAGTAAGATACAAATACTTAAAATTAATAAATGAAAAACATACTACAGAGAGAGAGAGACAGAGACAGAGACAGAGAGACAGAGACAGAGACAAAGATAGAGACAGAGAGATGGAGAGACAGACAGACAGACAGACAGAGACAGAGACACACACACACACACACACACACACACACACACACACACACACAGAGCATGAACTAAATTTATGTTTTGGTTTTCTAAATTTATATTAAATGATTTTCTAAGTTTTGGTTTTCTAAGATAATAAAAAACAATAGTACGTAGAGAGGAGAGAGAGAGAGAGTGTGTGTGTGTGTGTGTCTGTGTTTTTAAATTTATGTTTTGGTTGAACTAAATTTATGTTTTGGTTTTCTAAATTTATATTTTGATTTTCTAAGTTTAGGGTTTCGTTAATTTATTTTTTATCTAGGTTTACGTTTTTTTTTAATTATCTAGGGTTTTGGTTTTCTATGTAGGGTTTTGCAATGTAATTTTGTATGTACCTAAATTTTACTAGTTTTCTACTTTAGTATGATAATTTACAAAGTAATTTGAAATAAAAAAATAATTACAACTTTGAAAGATAAAATATAATTAAATTTATGCAATAATTTTGAAAATAACATGAAACTTTACATTTTTAAATTAAAAATAACCTGAAACTACAATTTTTAAAGACAAAAATCATAAAAAAAAGAATAGTACGTACCTGGAAGATGAAAAAAATGGTAGATGGGGTCGACAAGGGAAGCTAAATCAGGTGCCCGAGCTGTACCAAATGTGACTTCATTTTCGTTGTAGATGAAAATGACAAGAATTTCATTTAAAAGAAAAAATATATAGATTTTCAAAACGAACGCCCGTTTTGCTTTGGGTGCCTGATCCTAAACGGGCACCTGATTTTTGAACGGGCGCCCGATTTCTCAAATTGCTTTGAGCTCCCAAACCAAAATGAACACCCGATTTGTAAAAATCAGGCGCCCCTTTTGTATTGCTAATTCTCCATCACTGCGGACTTTCGTAGAATTGGCCCCCAACTCTGAACTCTTACCCATTAAGGTTTATTTTTTAAATATGTTAAGGGATCTTTTTTTGAATTAGGTTTCTGGTTAGGGTTCATGTTTATTTAATGTTAAGGTTTATGTTGGTTCATGTTTTAATATCATGTTTCTAATAATTTATATACGTTTTCCAAATATTTTGTAACATTTTCGTAATATTTTAAAACATATCTAATAAAAATTAATTAATTAACTAACTAACACATTTTATTAACTGAAAAAATGTTATATTAATTAAATTACTAAATCTACATAAAATCATATAATTTAATTTCTACAATTAAAAATAATAAAATTACATGAACAAAAACAACTATTAAATTAACATTTTTATTTAAATTATAATTATTTAATCTTAAATAAATAAAAACAACTATTAAATTAATATTTTTATTTAAATTACAATTATTTAATATTAAATAAACAAAAACAACTTTAAAAAAAAATTTAAAATATTAAAAAATGTTAAAATTAAAAAATTAAAAAATGGCCTACCTCTTTCAGTTGAAATCCTCCTTTAGGTCTCCTAAAATTCCGCAAGCCACTCAATACAAATGAGCCTTCCCATTGGATTTTTTGGTTTATATAGATTTTGGGGGTTTCGGCCGGAACCATTTCGGCTGAAACGGTTCCAGTCAGAACCCTTGTGCCACATAGACACCACATGGCGCCTAGTGGGTGCTACATAGTTCCAGTCGGAACCCTTCCAGCCGTAACCATTTCGGCTAGAACCATAAAATTTGTCCTCTAGTGCGACACAACTTTGTACTTTTACCATGACATATTTGGCCCTAACCCGGAAGGCCTTACAGTTGGGCATATTAATGAAAATTCAGTTAAAAACATTATCTTGTTGTGTTATTCTGCATTCTGGTGTTTGGTTGCTTGTAAGGACTATCCTTAATTGGATCCTCCTTACTTGTACTGTGTCAAACATAAGAGGAAAGACCCCAATTCGTTGCAATTTCCCAATCTAAAGAGTAAAAAGGGGATTTATGTTTAATTTTAACAATATTTATCATATTTTCCTTGATATTACTAACATTAGCAAAGAATATTATCTCCTAGTTTGTAGATTTTTCTCTAAAAATATGATTGTTACGTTCTTTCCATAAGGCATAGCTCACATAAAGAAGAGAATTCCACCATAGCTCCTAAGTGAAAGGTTGAGAGGTGGATGGACACCAACTTGAGGAGATTATTTTTAGGTACTTAGACCATATCCACTTTCTAGCAAAGAGAGACATAATTTTATACTCGAGCTGCCAAGAATATTGACACATAAACATAAGGTGAGAAATAGATTCCAAATTATTTTCACATAAAGAACATCTATTGACTAGTTGGATTCCTTTTTCTAAATGTTGTCTAATGTTAGGATTTTTTGATGGCAAACCATTCACTAGAGAATCAAATTTTAGTAATCAATTTAGAGTTCCACAATTTAGACTACTTAAACTCCTGGGGTCATTGAAGAGAATGTAACTTATAACCAGATTTAACAAAATAATTCCCATCCAAAAAGTGACTCCAAATGATTTTATCATGCTAGTCCAATGTATAGAATCTCAAATACTTAATAAGTTGAAGTAATTGAACTGTCATCACCCTAAGAGGTCTCTAAAATCATAAAGGGTCAATTATCCAAGGGGATTAGAAGATTTTCTAAGGGCTAAAGATGACTTACCAACCACCCAGGGTGCCCCATAGAGAAGATTCGAGACATATTCAACACAAGAGAAAGTAAAGGAAAAAAAACCCTTTTGCCATTACAAAAACCTCAACCTAGCTTTTTAACTTCCATTTTCTACTCACAAAAGCTCTAACCATTTCAATATTAGGCTAAGGGGTACATGCACAAAGATGAGGGGCCAAAAAGGTGTCACTTTCCTTTTTGGCCCCCAAACGGCCATAGTGCATATGCACTAAAGCACGTTTGCCCTATAGGGTGCATGCACTATGGTTTGGGCAATTCAAAACATAGCATGTGTGCCCTATCACCATAGGGCACATGATCTATGCAAAAAGATAACTTCTGTGCACCCTATGCAAAAATAAGAAAACCGTAACATGCATAGTCTTGCATAGCGCTAGCGCACTATAGCATGTGTGCCCTTTGAAAGAAACAAAAAATTGGTGAGAGAGAGAGAGAGAGAGCAGGTGATGAGAGAGAGAGGGTGATGTGTGAGAGAGAGAGAGAGAGGGTAGGAAGGCGGGAGAGAGCATATGTGTGTGCGAGAGAGAGAGAGAGAGGGGGGGATAGAGGGTAATAATGGAAAATATAGAGGATAGGAAGGTGGGAGACTATGTATGTGTGTGTGTGTGGGAGAGAGACAGAGAGACAGAGAGACAGAGAGAGGGGGGGGTAATATAGAGGGTAGGAAGGTGGGAGAGAGCATATCTATGTACGAAAGAGAGGGTGGGGAGAGCGTATGTGTGTGTGTATGAGAGAGAAAGAGAGAGAGCTATGCGGAGTTGAGGACTTACTCTATGATGTTTTATAAGATCATTGTTAAGAGTGCATATGGAAACTCATTTATTCATGACAGTTATTTTTAATTCAGTGGAAACTGTATTCAGGCAGTGTTCCTAAGTAGCGGTTTGTGGAAATCGGTTGATATCTCCTAATCAGGATTGAATCTAAGCATGCGAAGTTGAATAGATGATGAAGACATGATAATTATGATGTGGACATGACAACATGGTCATAGGTTGCACAAGTGAAGAGTTATCTTAATTGGAAGCTACAAGATTTATGTAATTATGGAATTTTATGTAACGTGTGGAAGATTTTATTTTGTAATTTGTATGCTGACTCATTTGTAATTATTTGAGTGTGGTATAAAGGAAACAATGTTTTCCTTATTGTAATATGAATATGGAATGTGGAATGTGAGATTATGAAAGTGAATCACGGAATTGTGCAATACTTGTTGAAAAAGGATATGCAAAGTATAAAGATCTGGTACTAAGATCTGATGAAGTAGTTGGTGCAGTTTGGCACAGTCAGAGAAAAAGTGTTAAGTTGTTGAGATCATTAATCTTTTCATATTATTCTATTGAGTAATGCAAAGATCAGTTGGATAGTGTGTTCAGTGATCTTTCCCTTGAAGTTGTTTGGACAGTGGATCCTTATGTCTTCCATAACTCCTAACAGAGTTAGAATCTCTTAACAGGGATTCAAAGTCTCCTAGCAGGTATTGATATGTACTGAATGGTTAAAATATATTAAATTTGGTAAAATTTGTATTTATCTGATAACTGATTCAACCCCCCCCCCTCTCAGTTATCTTGGTGGACTTTACTTTCTAACAATTGGTATCAGAGCAGCAGGTCCTTGAAGGAAAATTTTAACAACTTGAGGATATCCTCGGTGAGTCATTTCAAGAAACAAAGCCCTAAGTTTGATGGAGTAAATTTTGACAGGTGGAAAGAAAAGATGAAGACACATTTACTTTGTTTAGGACCAAGATATTTGTTAATCACAAAGAACAAGAAGTCTATCATTGATGAAGA
The DNA here is from genome assembly GCA_027943335.1 of Chamaecyparis obtusa. Taxonomy (NCBI): domain Eukaryota; kingdom Viridiplantae; phylum Streptophyta; class Pinopsida; order Cupressales; family Cupressaceae; genus Chamaecyparis; species Chamaecyparis obtusa. Next base: position 122,954 of record BSBK01005175.1, read on the forward strand.
CAAAATTGAAGAATGTACTAATGAGGAAAGAGATCAGTAATCTTTTGGTTTATTCTATTGATTAATACAGAGATCAGTTGGACAGTGTGTTCAGTGATCTTGCCCTTGAAGCTGTTTGGATAGTGGGTCCTTCTACCTTCCATAACTCCTAACAGGGTTAGAATATTTTAACAGGGATTCAAATTCTCCTAATAGAGATTCATATGTATTGAATGTATTTCATAAGACTCCTAATAAATTCCATCCTCTCACAAGGAACTTTCATATTAGTGCATCTTTTGTGGGCATCATTCCCACCAAGGTTTACTCTTTGATCAAGAGGTTCCCTAGTCAACATATCTTGTGTTATTGTGTTGTTGTGTATGTATATATTTATATGGTTTTTGATTATATTTCTTACATGGTTGAAATCTATTAAGGATGATTAAAGTTACATTTATATGATAATTGATTCACCCCCCCTCTTAGTTATCTTGGTGGACTTTAATTTCTAACAATTGGTATCAGAGTCGCAGGTCCTTGAAGGAAAAGTTTAAGAACTTAAGGAGATCCATGGAGAATCATTTCAGGAAAGAAAGCCCTAAGTTTGATGGAGTAAACTTTGACAACTGGAAAGAAAAGATGAAGACACGTTTGCTTTGTTTAGGACCAGGATATTGGTTAATCATGAAGAACATGAAGACTATCATTGATGAAAACAAAATTGAAGAATGTACTAATTAGGAGAGATATATATTCATGTGTAACATACTTGCTAGAGAAGCACTCTTGTCAGCCCTTCCGAAAAATGAGTACAGTCAGGTAAAATATCTAAAAATATCTCATAATTTGGTTAGCTTTACAATCTACTTTTGAAGGTGATGAACATGCAAATAAAGTTAGATTACATAATTGGATATGTGCATTTGAAGATATAAGAATGATGGAAGAGGAATCTGTTAGAAGCTATATTAGTAGAATGTTAGAGATTGTTGTAGGTATAAAATCTTGTGAAGGAACCAAGATAGAGGATGAAGTGATATGGAAAATTCTGAGGACACTAACTCCTACATTTAAGTAGACAATGCAGATGATTGAGCAAGCTATACCTTGTACTAAAAACTTCACCAGAGAAACTCTTCTTGGTAGATTAGAAGCAATAGAAATGAATTTGAGACAATCAGAAGATTTACCTAGAATGGAGACAACATTTAGCGCACTTAATATTTACCCTACTTTGTCAAGAAGCATGAGTGTGAGAGGAGATTATGCTAGTAGCAGCAAAACCAGGAATGAAGAAGACAAGAATATTGAAGAAGGTATTTCATTACTTATGAAAAAAGAACCAAACGGTAAGAAATTTTTTAAATGTTAAACTTGTCAAGAATATGGTCATTTTGCATCTAAATGTCCTAAGAGAGTAAAGAAGTATAGAAATAACTTTAAACCTAGAAGATTTAAAGAATGTATTTATGCTAATAATGAAGAATTTGAAGCTAGTATGGAGAAATCTCCAAGTAAGAGTGATAATGAGAATGATGATATAGGGTTTGTAGCAATAAAAGAAGAAAATCCTAAAATAAAAGTTAAGGAAGAAAAAGCTTTAGTTTCTCAAGTAGAAAAGAAATCTGATTGGATTATAGACAGTGGTTGTTCACATCATATGACTGGAGACATGAAGAAATTCATAAAGTTTAACAATTATGATGGAGGAATTGTTAGAGTTGGAAACAATGCACCTTATTTGATAAAACGTATAGGATCTATTACTCTTGATGGAAAGACTAATACTGATGATGTTTACTTTGTGGATGGATTGAAACATAATCTTTTGAGTGTTGGATAGCTATTTGATAAGGGATATCAAGTGATGAAGGGTGCTCCCCTTTATACCACAAACATATAACAGAAACAGAGAAACAACAACAATATGCAAGAACATAAAATTGACTTCTTATTATCCCCACAAATGTGGAATTACAAACTTTCAGAATTATAATATGCAAAGCCACATGGGCATTCCCTTACAATATTCTGTAGGACAAGCCTCGAATCATTACCCAAATCTACCTAGAACTGCCCTAGACAACACTACGGGCCTTCTTTATATAGGCAATTTCCACCGCCCGAGAAGGTTCCAGAAATTTAGCCCTTAGGGCCAACCAAACTTGGAATTATTTTATTTTACAATTTATTACATCAAAGTCAGCTCAAAATGACTTTTGAAACCAAACAGAAATTTTGAAGGAAAATTATTTTCCGCCATTTCAGGTGACCCAACTTTCGAAGACCATAAGTCTTCGCCAGTTGACTTGATTGACTATTATAACCCCATTTTGGAAATGCCACGAAGTGCTCTATAGGCTTTACTAGCACAAGCGCTCGTCACCTAAATTGTCGACCTCATCCAAGGCCTCTAAAGCCTTCAAAACTGAGTTTGTTCAGTTTTTGTACCCTGCTGCCAATACCAAAAATCTTTAATATCTTCAAAACTGGACCTGATCTAGCCATGAAACTTTACGGGTATGCTGATATGACTGAGATGAACCTCCACATGTGAAATCAGAACATTCTAAGATCATATGACCAACTTAGTAAAAATAGCAAGTTTCCATAAATAGCAGCCCTACACAAGATAGCCCTTATTGGATTCAAAAATAGAAATATTTTTGGATGATGCAAGATTGCTCTTACACCTAGTATGCTCCTACATCAAACACCCGGGGTAATTTGAGAAGTGACCCTATCATGACTCAGGTGTGCAGAGGAAAACCAAGATGGTTAACCTCCTCCTTTGTCAACCATGATGAATCTTTAATAGGTCATCCTTTCCACTTGACCATATATTTTTCATATGTCATGTTCGTTGTACTTTTGCCAACACAACTGTCCAGTATGTCTTCAATCTCCTTGGTATCTAAACTACTTGCTGGAATACTCCACTATGCCACTATGATCTCATCTTCAACACTTCCTTCATGATACTCTGTCAAATCTGAAATGTTAAACACTGGTGAAATATTCAGCTCACTAGGCAATTCTACCTCATATGCATTTCTTAAATCATGCTTCTTCAGTATCTTACATGGTCCAAACTTCTTCATTTTCAACTTGTTATACGTACCAACTGGAAACCGCTCCTTCCGCAAATGAACCATGACTTCATCCCCAACCTGAAATTTCTTATGCGTCATTTTTTCATCTGCCTTAGCCTTATACTGTGCGTTCATCTTGGTAATGTGCTTCCTCACCTCCCCATGGATGTTCTTCAAATATTCTGCAAAATCCTCAACTTCAGCACTACTTATTTCTCTTTTATCTATCTTTCTCAATTCAGATGCATTTCTTGGACTATTTCTATATACAATCTGGAATGGTGATTTACCAGTGCTCCTATTGATAGAATTATTGTATGCAAATTTTGTTTATGGTAAAATCAAATCCCATCTTATTGGCTTGTATCCAACCAAACATCTCAACAAATTTTCCAAACTTCTATTCACCACCTTTGTCTGTTCATCAATCTGTGGATGATGTGATGAACTAAACTTCAAATTTTTCTTCAACTTTTTCCACAATGTCTGCTAGAAATATCCAACAAACTTAGTATCTCAATCTAAAACTATGGTCTTTGGCAAACCATGTAGTCTCACCACTTCTCTGAAAAACAATTCTGCTATATGAACAACATCATTAGTCTTCTTGCAGGGAATGAAATGTGTCATCTTCAAAAATTTGTCAACCACCACAAAAATTGAATCATGTCCCATTGAGTTCTCAGTAAACCAAGAACAAAGTACATACTGATATCCTAGCAAGGCTTCTCTGGTATAGGTAATGGCTGATATAACCCTATATTCTACTTCACTTCTTTCGCCATCTGACATACTCTACAACTCTGTACAAACTTCTTCACATCTTGCTGCAATTGTGGCCAATAATAATTCTCACCAACCAAAGCAAGGGTTTTATCACAACCAAAATGTCTAGCCAATCCTCCACTATGCTTCTCTTTGATGAGATTCTCCCTCATAGAACTTCGTGGAATGCACAACTAACTCCCTTTAAATAGCATATCATCCCAGATGATGAAATCCAGCCATTTCATCCTGTCTAGAGTAACAGGTTCTATACAAGCTTTCCAAGCTTCACCAAAATTAGGATCCTCTAGATACAAATTCTTGAGTTCCTTGAATCCAACCACTTCAATCTACATTTCTGTCAACAATAGTTGCCTTCTGCTAAGAGCATCCGCAACCCTGTTAGACTTTCCACTCCTGTGTTTTAAAATAAATGTATAACTCTACAAAAACTCAACCCATTTCAAATGCCTCTGATTCAACTTTCCTTGACTATTCAAATATTGTAAAGCTTGATGATCAGTATACAAAACAAACTCCTTAGGAAGTAGATAATGTCTCCACTTCTTTAATGCCTAAACTATAGCATAAAATTCCTGATCATAAACATAATACTTCCTCTTAGCATCATTTAACTTCTCACTAAAATAAGCAACAGGTTTACCTTCTTGGCTCATAAAAACTCCTATTGTAGTACCACTAGCATCACAATCTACTTGAAACACCTTATTAAAATCTGGAAGTGCTAAAATAGGTTGTTCTGTAACTTTTTGTTTCAACAATTGAAAACTCTTTTCTACCCCATTAGTCCACTTAAACTCTTTTCTATCCCCTCTCATTGTTTCAGTCAAGGGTCCACAAATACTGCTAAATTTTTTTATAAAAGCTAGCCAAACCATGAAAAGATCTTACCTCAGTAGCACTCCTTGGAGTAGGCCATTCAAGGATAGCACGTACCTTCTTTGGGTCCATTTTTAGACCTTCTGCTGAAACTAAAAATCCCAAATACACTAACTCTTTCTTCACAAAACTGCACTTCTTCAAATTAATCAACAATTTCTCATCTCTCAGATTCTCAAACACCATATGAATATACATCATATGTTCCTCCAATGTCTTGCTAAAGATCAAAATATCATCTACGTAAACAATGACAAACTTACCCAAAAATTCTTTCAGAACCTCATTCATGACCCGCATGAAAGTGCTCGGTGCATTGGTTATCCCAAAAGACATGACTAACCACTCATACAATCCTTCCTTTGTCTTGAAGGTAGTCTTCCATTCATCTCCTTCTCTGATCCAAATCTGATGATATCCACACTTTAGATCTATCTTTGAAAAATACACAGCTCCACTCAAACAGTCCATAATATCATCCATTTGTGGCAATGGAAACCTGCACTTGATTGTGATCTTGTTTATTGCTCTGGAATTTGTACACATCCTCCACTCTCCATTCTTCTTTGGTGCTAATACCACTGGTATAGCATAGGGACTCAGACTCTCACGAATCAATCTTTTCTACAACAACTCATGTACTTGTCTGTTCAATTCCTCACTTTCTGCAAGTGTCATTCTGTGTGTTGCCTTATTCGGAAAACTCGCTCTTGGAATCAAGTCCATCTGATGACTGATCTTCCTGACTGGTGGTAATCCATCAGGCACATTATTGGATACAATATCCTGAAACTCATCCAATAAATCTGCAACTTCTACAGGAACATCTTCTACTTCCTCCTTACCAGCTTTTGGAATTAAAGCAAAACACACATGCTTATGCCTCATACCATCTAGGAACTTTCTTCCATCAAAAAAAGTTATTCTTGCACTACCACATACCTTTTCTTTTGTGTCATTCAATGACTTTAGCTTATGTCACATTCCATCCTTTATCAGGGAATAGGTATTTGCACGACCATCATGTACAACACATCTGTCAAACTACCATGGTCTACCCAACAACATATGACATACATCCATAGATATGATATCACACAATACCTCATCTTGGTACCTACCAATCTTGAATTTCACTAGGCATTGTTCATTGACCATGACCTTGTGGTCATCCTTTACCCAGGCAATTCGATATGGATGTGGGTGCTTCTGTCTCTTGAGTTTCAGCTTTGTCACCATCTCTTCTGACACCAAATTGTTAGTGCTTCCACTATCAATAATCACATCACAACACTTACCCTCACACTTGCACTTGGTGTGAAACAAGCTCCTCCTTTGTTCAGGTTCATTCTCACCACTCAGCAGGACTCTTTTGTTAATCAATGTTTCTCCTCTTTCAGCATCTTCAGAATGTGACGATCTGGCATCTTCATCTACATGTACAACTCTGGCCTGGTCTTCATTTCTCTTATCTATCCTTCCTTGGTGTTGAGGACATTCAAATGCCCTATGACCTTCACAATGAAAACATGTTCCATGGAAGCCTCCTCTTCCAGATCCTTGTCATCTTCCTCTTCCTCTCTGATCTCTATTACTCTGATCCTAGAAGCGATTGGAATTATTTCCTCTTTGATTCTGGCTGCTACTGGCCTCATCCTTCTTTTTTGGATCTTCATTTTGGCCACCGTATGACTGTCCACCAGATCTTCCACCACAACCTCTTCCATTTTGTTTGCTCTTAAACTTCTTGTTCAACTTTTCCTCTACTTTTAGGGAAAACTGGTATGCCTCCTCAATACTGTTCATTCAAACTAGATTCAACTCCTCCTAAATGCTTGGCCTTAACCCATTAAGATATCGGGCAACTTTCTCCTTATCAACTTCTACATGGCCTATTCTGATGAGGAGTCGATAGAACTCCTTTGTATACTCTTGAATAGATCTTCCTGCTTACTTCAAATTTTTCATTTTCTTTAGTAGGTCAAGCTCATAATTAATAGGAATGAACTGTCACTTCAATTTATCCACCATCCGATCCCATCTTGTGATTTTATCTTTCCGTCTTCTATTTCACTCCAATTGAATTTCTTGCCACCAGATCTTCGCATGACCTTTCAGTCTGGCCTTTGCAAATTTGACCCTATCAAGATCCTCAACATCTTCATACTCAAAATATTCCTCACATTTATTGATCTAGTCGATCAATTCCTCTGGGTTAAGATTTCTAAAAAATGTAGGAACCTCAATCTTAGGTCTTTTCCCAATCTTGGAAATGGCCCGAAAAAGTCTTTCTTCCTCCTGGTTCACAATTTTGGCTTCTCCTTCTTGATATTCTTCTTTGGTTTCATCCTCGCTTTCATCTTTGACATTAAGATTCATTCCTTTACGAATCTCTTTTTGCAATGCTTGCACTTGTCTCTACAGCTCTCTAACCTTAGGTGTCACAACACTAGCTCTTCTGCCACGTTCTCTTCATGGAGGCATTTTCACGATGCATGCTGAAACCCTAACCATAGTCCTGGTGCAAACTACCTCACAGTCGGTGATCTATTTACACACTCAGGAACTCTTACTCTGATACCACTTGATGAAGGGTGCTCCCCTTTATACCACAAACATATAACAGAAACAGAGAAACAACAACAATATGCAAGAACAGAAAATTGGCTTCTTATTATCTCCACAAATGTGGAATTACAAACTTTCAAAATTACAATATGCAAAGCCACATGGGCATTCCCTTACAATATTATGTAGGACAAGCCTCGAATCATTACCCAAATCTACCTAGAACTACCCTAGACAACACTACGGGCCTTATTTATATAGGCAATTTCCACCACCTAAGAAGGTTCCAGAAATTTAGCCCTTAGGGCCGACCAAACTTGGAATTATTTTATTTTACAATTTATTACATCAAAGTCGACTCAAAATGACTTTTGAAACCCAAACAAAAATTTTGAAGGAAAATTATTTTTCACCATTTCAGGTGACCCAACTTTTGAAGACCATAAGTCATCGCCAGTTGACTCGATTGACTATTATAACCCCATTTTGGAAATGCCACAAAGCGCTCTATAGGCCTTGCTAATGCAAGTGCCCGTCACCCAAATTTTCGACCTCATCCGGGGCCTCTAAAGCCTTCAAAACTGAGTTCGAAGTTTTTGTACCCTGCTGCCAATACCAAAAATCTTCAATATCTTCAAAATTGGACCTGATCTAGCCATGAAACTTTACCGGTAGGCTGATACGATTGAGATGAACCTCCACATGTGAAATCAGAACATTCCGAGATCGTATGACCAACTTACTAAAAATAGCAAGTTTCCATAAATAGTAGCCCTACACAAGATAGCCCTTATTGAATTCAAAAACAGAAATATTTTTGGGTGATGCAAGATTGCTCTTACACCCAGGATGCTCCTGCATCATCAAGTTTGGTTTACTGAGAAAACTTGTGTAATCAAAGACAAGGATGGTAATTTGATTGGTACTGGATCGAGAACCAGAGGTAATGTATTTCAATTGAATCCTACTGAGATGACATGCTTGATTACTAAGATTGATGACAATTGGTTATGGCACATAATATTTTGTCATATAAACTTTGATAATATTGTGAAAGTGAGTACTACACTTGCAGTAAGAGATTTTCTTAAAATTATGAAATCTACTAACATGATTTGCAAGGAATGTATGATGGCTAAGCAGAAGAGAAGCTCATTTCACAACAAGAAGTTTACAACAACAGAGAAGTTGGAAATTGTTCATACAGATTTGAGCGGTCCCATAAGGACTAGAGGATTCTATGGAGAAAGGTATTTTACGATTCTTGTTGATGATTTTACAAGAATGATGTGGATTGCATTTCTTAAAGAAAAGTATGAAGCATTTGATAAGTTTAAAATTATTAAGAATAGAGTTGAGAATGAATCTGGAATGAAGATTAAATGTCTGAGATTAGATAGAGGTGGATAATTTACTTCAAATTAATTTAACATTTTTTGTAAAGTGAATGGTATTAAGAGATAGTTTTCAGCCCCTAGAACACCTAAACAAAATGGTATTGCAGAAAGAAGAAACAGGTCAGTGACTGAAGTAGCAAGAGCCATGTTATTCAAAAATGATTCGGTGAAGATATTCTAGAGAGAAGCAGTGAACACAATAGTGTATACAATGAACAGAGTACAGATCAGAACCGATACAGACAAGACACCTTATGAACTATGGTTTGGACATGCACCATCAATTAAGTATTTTAGAATTTTTGGAAGCAAATCTTATATTAAGAGAGATGATCACATTGGAAAGTTTGATCCTAGAAGTGATGAAGGTATATTACTTAGATATTCATTGAAGAGAAAAGCTTATAGATGTTATAATAAAAGAACTAAGACTATTGTTGAGAGCACAAATGTTAAAGTTGATGAAAAGTTCAAAATTCAAGAAAGAATTCTTGATTATGAATCAGATGAAGGAACCCATCCTAGAACTAATCCAGAGAATGCATAATTATTCTATGAAATTGAAAGTGAATTGCAGAATGAAAGCTTCATTGAAGAAATCACAGAAGAACCTATAGCTGAAGTGAGGACTGAGACAGTGACACCTAACATAAATCTATCAAGGAATCATCCCGCTAAGAAGATTATTGGAAGCATAGACAGAGGAGTTCTGACATGAAATAAGGTACAAGAACAGTTGTGTTTAATTTCTCAAATTGAACCTAAGTCTACTAGTGAAACTTGTGAAGATGAACATTGGATTAAAGATATGAAGGAAGAACTAGATCAAATTGAAAAGAATAAGACTTGAGAATTGGTCCCTAGACCTAAAGATAAGAATGTTATAGGAACTAAATGGGTATTCAGAAGCAAGATGAATGAACAAGGAGAATTTGTAAGAAATAAAGAAAGATTGGTATGTAAAGGATACTCACACCGAAAAGGAATTGAATTTGAAGAAACTTTTGCACCTGTAGCTAGAATTGAAGCAGTAAGAAGGTTTTTGGCTTATGCAACCTATAAGAAGTTCAAAGTGTATCAGATGGATGTGAAGTCAACATTTCTAAATGGAGAGTTAGAAGAAGTTTACATTGAGAAGCCTGAAGGTTTTCCTTTAACTTGTGAAGGAGATATGGTATGTAAATTGAAGAAAGCTTTATATGGACTAAAACAAACACCTAGAACTTGGTATGCAAAAATGAATAAGTATTTGATAAAATTAAGATTTACTAAAGGCACTGCAGATAACAACTTGTACACAAAAGAAATTGAAAATGGTTTGTTGGTTGTAGTTATCTTTTTTGATGATATTATCTTTGGAGGAGAAGATGAAGCTAGTGATAAATTTGCAGATGAAATGAAAACTGAATTTGAAATGAGTATGATTGGTGAGATGAAATATTTTTTAGGATTGCAAATAACACAGAATAGTGATGGTATCTTCATAAGTCAAACAAAGTACTTGAATGACTTGTTGAAGAGATTTGGAATGGAGAACTATAAACCAGCTGGCACACCTATGGTAACTAGACACAAGTTATCTAGCACAGATGAGACTCCTGTAGTAGAATAGAAGAAGTAAAGATCTATGATTAGAGGATTGCAATATTTAACTCATACAAGACCTGATATATCACATGCAGTTGGAATTGTAGCAAGATTTCAAGCTGAACCTAGAGAATCACATTATGCAGCAGTAAAAAGGATATTGGGGTACTTAAGAGGCACAATTGAATATGGATTGTGGTATGAAAAATCTGATGAGTTTACCCTATGTGCATATATAGATGCAAATTGGGGAGGCAGTGTTGATGACAAAAAGAGCACAAGTGGTGGAGCTTTTTTCCTTGGAGGAAGAATAGTTTCTTGGCTAAGCCAGAAGTAGAACTGTATTTCACAAAGCACAACAGAAGCAGAGTATGTAGCAGCAGCTAACAATTGTAATTAGATAATTTGGATGAAACAAATGTTGAACAATGTTGGAATAAAATTTGTTGAGCCTATTGTTATACATTGTGATAACACCAGCATAGTTAGTATGTCTAAGAATCATGTACTACATTCTAAGACAAAGCATATAGAGATAAAGTATCATGTAGTGAGAGAGAAAGTGGTAGAGAAAGAAGTCAAATTGGATTATATAAGCACAAAAAAGAAGATTGCAGATATATTCACAAAGCCTTTTCCTAAGGATACATTTGAGTATCTGTGAGGTATGCTTGGGGTTATGCCCCAGCCTACTTTTGAGAAGTGATGCAGATGGTTGCATTCATCCAATGGTATGTGAGTCTTATCTTTCTTCTAGACTGGATGTTGGTACTTCCTCTATGGGGGAGTATGTGTATCTGAGCTGAGTCATGAGGACTCTAGTGAATATATTTTTTGAAAAGTTTATTTTGACATTGAGGTTGTTGTTGACATAGCGATGAAGCATTTGTCATTGATGTCAATGGGGGAGAAGGATACATGAAAAAACTATCTATTAGAGAATTTGATGGAAAAGGTTACAGGGAAACGAAGCAAGATTTGATTGAACAAGAGGAATTGAAAGCATTTCAGAGCAGTAGTGTTGCAGTGTTGGTATTCATGGAACTTGGATGTTTTTTCATCTATGTTGCCATCAATGTCAATGGGGGAGATTTTCAGGAATGAATGCTGAATATATCTTATGGGAGAGTATTTGCAACCATTTTGTAGCAGTTGTTGTTGGATTCATGACTATGATTGTCATTGATGTCAACGTAGTGATCTACTGAAGTTTAGTAGAGAAGCAGACAATGTTTGAGTTCTAGCACACATGGGATATTGAAGATCAAGCTATGTAGAGTTGAGGACTTACTCTATGATGTTTTATAAGATTGTGGTTAAGAGCGCATGTACACAAATTTATTTATTCATGACAGTTATGTGTAATTCAGTGGAAGTAATATTCAAGTAGTGTTCCTGAGTAGCGGTTTGTGGAAATCAGATGATATCTCCTAATTAGGATTGAATCTGAGCATGTGAAGTTGAAGAGATGATGAAGACATGATAATTATGATGTGGACATGATAGAAAGTTTTAGAGGTCACACGAGTGAAGGTTTATCTTAATTGGAAGCCGACAGTTTTATGGAATTATGGAATTTTATGCAACGTGTGGAAGATTTTATTTTGTAATTTGTATGCTGACTCATTTGTAATTATTTTAGTGTGGTATAAAGGAAAGAATGTTTTCCTTATTTTAATATGAATATGGAATGTGGAATGTGAGATTGTGAAAGTGAATTGTGGAATTGTGCAATACTTGTTGAAAGAGGATATGCGAAGTATATAAATCTGGTATTGAGATCTGATGAAGCAGTTGGTGTGGTTTGGCACAATCGGAGGAAAAGTGTTAAGTTGTTGAGATCAGTAATCTTTTTGTATTATTCTGTTGATTAATACAAAGATCAGTTAGACAGTGTGTTCAGTGATCTTGCCCTTGAAGTTGTTTGGACAGTGGGTCCTTATGTCTTCCATAACTCCTAATAGAGTTAGAATATTTTAGTAGGGATTCAAAGTCACCTAGAAGGGACTAATATGTACTAAATGTATTTCATAAGACTCCTAATAGAGTCCATCCTCTCACAAGGAGCTTTCATATTAGTGCATCTTTTGTGGGCATCATTCCCATTGGGGTTTACTCTTTGATCAAGAGGTTCCCTAGTCAACATATCTTGTATTATTGTGTTGTTGTGTATGTATATCTTTTTATGGTTGTTGATGACATTGATTACATGGTTAAAATCTATTAAAGTCAGTAAAAGTTGTATTTATCTGATAACTGATTCACCCCCCTCCCTCAGTTATTTTGGTAGAATTTAATTTCTAAGAGCTCTCTCTCTCTCTCTCTCTCAATCTTTCTCTCACTCTTTCTCTCACTCAACACTCAAGCCCTTTTTGGATGTTACATAGCGTGTATGCGCTATAGGGTGTGTGCACTATAGCGCGTGCACTCTATTCAAGTCATAAATTTGAATAGTGTGCTCTCTCTCTCTCTCTCCCCATCCTTCTAACCTTTTCAATCTTTCTCTCACTCAAGCCTTTTTGGATGTTACATAGTGCATACACATTATAGGGCATGCACGCTATAGCGTGTGCAATCTATTCAAGTCATAAATTTGAGTAGTGTGTGTGCTATAGCACGTGCGCGCTATTCAAGTCATAAATTTGAATAGTGCTAGTTTGCTTTGTAATGCATTGGAATGCACCAAGCTTGAGGCTTGTATTTGCTTTGGAGATTCATCCCAAAGGCTTAAAGGATTCAAATAAGCCTGAGATGTGTTTTCCAGTAGACATACAAAAAATTCACATATTTTCTTGTGTGCTCCTTGTCAAGTTTACTTGTGGTTCAATAACGTCAAAATTAGATGACGTGATATTGTAGATCTCTCTATTAGCTATCTAACCATATAATTTATTTTGAATTCTGATTATGTTAAGCTTTTCATCTCTAATTTCTTTTGTATGTGTGTTTGATTTTTGTCAAAAACCAATGTGTAGTATTTTGGGCATAGATTTTGCCTCGATCGTTGAATTTTACAACAAGTTACTTTTTTATAAACTAGACTCCATTATATACACTTTAAAAAAAATTTTAAAATGATTTTCGATTAGTTTTCAATGATTTCTAAGGGGGGCACAGATAAATTTCACGTTTTCAGGATGTGTGCACTTCGTAAATTCATAAAAAATTATACATTCATCAAAAAATTAGCACTTACTTTTTTAGATGTGTGCCTCGTTCGTTGAATTTTACAAATTATAAAAAATTATATATTCATCAAAAAATTATAAATTATAGTTTTCAAGATGTGTGCCTCATTCGTTGAATTTTACAAGTTACTTTTTTAGAAACTAGACTCCATTATATACACTATAAAAAATAAAAAAAAATGATTTTCGATTAGTTTTCAATGATTTCTAGGGGGAGCACAAATAAATTTCACATTTTCAGGATGTGTGGACTTCGTAAATTCATAAAAAATTATACATTTATCAAAAAATTAGTAGAAAAATCTAAGATAAACTACGTGGTGTTAGCTAACTTCTCACTGAAGCAATTAAAAAAATTCAAAAAAAAAGTTAACATTTTAGGGGGAGCACACCAGACTCTATGTTATGTTTTACAAAAAAAATGGACCACTTTTTGTGCTCTCCCTTTTTGAGGCCTTAATCTGCACCATTTTTTTTTAAAAATAGTAGTTTAGAAACTAGATTTAGATTATTACAACTCTTGTTCTTGTCGCATCTTAAAATTTTAAGTCTAACTATCTTCAAATTCACGTTGAAGTTCAGAGTTTTCTGATTTCAGAAAAAAAGTGGCATCTTATACCCCCTTTTTGGTCCCCCATCTTTGTGCACTTACCCCGAGGGCCCATAAATTTTCCAACCAAAAATAAAGCCATGATATAAATATTATGATTAATAACTTGATCTAGGACCAAGATTGCAAACTTAACACTATTACGGTGAGAGATATCAGTGATGGGAGGGAAAACAAATTTACCAGTAGGTTTGACTTCAAAAAGTGATGCCCATTATTTTCCCTTATCCCTATGTTGTTGGTCCCCCATAGAAGGAATCTTATTCATGAGGGTCCCACCTCCAGAGTCAACCTTAGACCTAATCTCGTGACATTGGATAGACTAATAGACCCTAGCATTCGTATCTAAAGAAGGAATCTTATTTCCAAGGGAACCAGCAACCAGGTCAACCTATTACCCTAAGCCTTGACCAAGGTGGAAACCATCCTTCAAATCATCTTCCCCCTGCCCTTCTCCCGCAACACATTCTAAGATATGACCAAAAATCTATCTAGTTAGTGATCCATCCACTAGAATTCACAATACCTGCCTAAACCATGTTTGAAACCCTTTCTTTGCACCATTTCACTGCACTGCTCTTGCTTCTGCTCTTCTCTACTCCATTCATATGAGCTATAAAAATTATAAATATGGATTTGTTTCAATTAGGAGGATAGATATAGTTCTAATCCTATTTTTTTTAAGTGTCACAATTTAAGATTTTTGGTAATTTCTTTTTGAAGTCATTTTCAATTAGATCAAATATTATTTTCCACTAAATTTAAGCATTTCAAACTAACTACATAATTATTTGCAAATCATTGAATAAATTTGAAAAGGAAAAAATAGATGATGGTTTTACGGATTGTTTCAAATTGAATAATTGATTATTTATTAATTTATTTTATATTTGTATTTAATCCAATTACAAAATAAAATTAGAATTACAATAGCTTAAAATTTAATTCCAATTGTACAAGGATTTTTTTAATACAAATATATATTAATTTACGTAAATATTTCTTCATCCAAAATATTCATGATTTGAAGAGTATGTTTAATAAATTGTTGATTGTTTTGTCGAATTAAATTTATATATTTTGACATTCATTTTAATTTTTTAAAATGGACTGTAAATCAACGTCTCCATTGTAAAGTGTACCATCTTGCAACACAACTCTAGGAGAATAAATCATGCCATAATGTATCATACTTATGGAATCTGTGACCATTTTTATAGAGATTGTGTTGCACTTGTCTAAGTTATTTAGAGCATGAATGGTCAAAATGAGGTCTTTATATAGGACAACTAGGTCTTTATTTAGGACAACTAAAGTAATATTTTTTAACTTAAAATTAATTTATACTTTTAAGTAAACATTTGAATAATTAATCTAACTAATTTTATGTAAAAATCATTTTATTTTCTACATAATAAAAATAATAAAAGAAATATCAAATTGATAGGTGTATCATCTTAAAATAGAAGCACTTCCATGTTAAGAGCATTTAGCCCTCCGAGTAAGTGGTCTGGGGTCATGTCAAGTGCTTTGATCGGGTCTTTGCATGGATCTGGTTGTTTCCCCCTTGTTTTGCTTCTCTCTCCCTGTTTCTAACCTATTTTCTGGCAACTTTCTCTGAGAATCTGAAGATTTTGACTTTCTAGGTCAAAGACGACCTGAAGGGTCAAGGATGAGCTAATCCCTAACCTAGGTTAGAGACAACCTCGACCTTGACCTAGGGTAGAGACTACCTCATCCTTGACCCCATGTCCAATTTTCAAATTCCATAAGTTTTGGGATGTCGAGTTTCAAAAAGTTTTATTTTCCCGCTTCCAGGTCAGTTGTTTCAGGTTTCGAAATGGTAAATCCTTAACTTGTATTTAATCTAGGTCCATTTCTAGGGGTTAAAGTTAATTGGAATTTAATTCTCCCATGTCGGCCTTCTCTAAGGGGTTGTGCCCTAGATCACTATAAAAGGAAGCCTTCCTCTCTCATTTTGTCCATCCATTATCAACCATCTCATCTCATAATCTCTCGAGAAAGTGAAATCAAGTAGTAAGAAAGAAGGAGAAGGAAATCAAGCAAGAATTCATTCATCTTCAAGCCAAGCATTCAAGAAATCATCCATTCAAGCATTCATCAAGGAGATCCATTGTTAGCTATTGAAAGATTCAATCTCTTTGGAGCCCCCTTGAAGATTTCTCCATCCACATTCATCCAAGCCTCTTCCTATGCAAAGATACATTCAAGATTGGTGTTGAAGATCTAATGCCATTTATTTGAGACATCCTACATATTTCTACATTCATTTAGAGCATCCATATTTGTGGATTTAAGGATTCATATCCTCTATAAGGACTTCAACATAAGCAAGGTGAATTATTCCATTTACTTTGTTTATTCCAACAATTTCAATTCAATTTCAAGGTTAATTCCTAAATTTGGGTTTGACCAAGGCAAACCCCCCATCCAAACAACAAAAACTATTTTTCTTGCAGGTACAAGTACAAGATAGTGAATCAAAGTGCAGATCCAGATACCCTATTCGGTGAACTTTCGAGATTCGTGAACAGATTTTCCGTTGGAGTTGTTTTGCGTCAGGGACAACCTTCAATGAGGGGTAGGATCTTGGCCTGGGGTAAGATCTTTCCCCGCTATCTAGGTCAAGGATGACCTACTTCCATAAAGACAAAATTTTTCTAGGTTTTCTCTGTCTCAATATTCAAGTCCAAAACAGGTTGCAAAATTTCTCGAAACTATGCACAGACATAAAAAATCAGCATTTTCCAGATTTGCCCTATTTTGAGGTTAGTATTTGCCTTCTATTCATTTGAGATTTCAAGTACATACTTTCTATAGTGGATTATAAGGTTTTTCTCCTTTCTTCATGTTCTCCATTGTTTGATTCAATTGTGCATTGATCACTTCTTTGTGATTAATCCATTTGGATCTCTCCTTTTGGGAATTTGGATTAAGGATAGGTCCTATATTTCCCCCTTTTCATATCATATTATCTTATCTACCCTATAATTACCCCCCTCATAATGGTGGATCCAATTCACCATTATTCAATACACTAGTAGAATTTGGGCAATAAATGACCAAGTGACTAAAACTTTTAGTCACGTGACTAAAAATTTTAGTCACATGACTAAGACTGATCATGTTCTACCCATTTTTTGCAATTCACAAATATAAATGACTAAATAAATGACCAATTTGGTCATTAGGTAAAATCACAACTAAAATGACTAAATAAATGACCAATTTGGTCATCAGGTAAAATGACTAAATAAATGACCAATTTGGTCATCGGGTAAAATGACCAAATAAATGACTAAATAATTAGTCACCCTAATAATAAAAATGACTAAATGAATGATTAATACTCCTTTACACATTAACATTTGATAATATCATATACTTATATTCTTAGAAGTTGCATTTCAACAATAATGTGTGTTCGCCAATAGACTTATTATGTGAACATTATTCTGTGTGCTCTAATATTCTGTTCACCAATAGACTTATTGTTGCATTTCACATTAACTATTCTATGTGCTCTATAATTTTTAGATGTTTCATTATTTTGTTTGTATCCCAAGGTGAACTTTTAAAGTAGTTATGCCATTATTCAAATATTGTTGATACATATGTTTAATTTTCAGGCAAGGTCGAGCCAGCCAAAAGATTATTCATGGTTAGAATGTGCCAAGTGTGGCTATTCATGTGTTATTGCTAAAAGTTTGAATTTAATTATCTGTTATATATTTATTCAGATCACTAGTAGAATTTGGCAAATAAATGACAATGTGACTAAAATGCTTAGTCACGTGAATAAAATATTTAGTCACATGACTAAAAATGATCAAATGACTAAATAAATGACTAATTTGGTCATTAGGTAACATCACAACTAAATAATTGGTCAGAAAAATAAAAATGACTAATTAAATGACTAAATAAATGACTATTACCCCTCTATTATTTTTTCTTTCAAATTTGATCATAATCTAAAGAGCTTAAGCCCCCCTCATGGGTGTTGGAAATATTCAAGAATTAACCAAGTTACTGAGAGGGGAGGGGTGAATCAGTAACTTCAAAATTTTCTTTCAATATCAGATGTATTAACATATAGTTCACTTTATCCTTTTGCATATAGAAAGCATGAAACTTAAAAGCATTCACAACAATGACACATAGATTTGGTTACCCAGAAACCTTCCAAAAGAAAGTAAAACTGGGGTGGGGATGAAACCCACAAAGCTTTAATACTGCAGTATAAAGTTGGCCGGTTAAGGCTTACATTGATCACTTCTGATGATCTGCCCTGCTAGGAGCAATAAGGATTGCTAAATCCACCCTGTTAAAGGATTTTTACGAACTTACAAAAGAAGTATGTACTCGGTAAAGAGATTTTACAAAAGACTGTTAAGTCTACCTGGTTAGAGGATTTTAGTACTGATTCACTGGTTAAAATGAAACAGTGTATCTCTTACTTTGCAACTGGATTGCTGAATGAGATTCGCTGATGTACTGATCACCTTTTGTGATGAATTTGCCTTTGCTGCTCCTTATGTATAGTAGCCCTTTGTAATTTACTAGTTTCTGCCTTTTATCTCTTTTTTTTTTTTTTTTTCACATTCATACTACTTGGTATTTGTACAACATTGTTTATATACAAGTCTAAACAATTAATTACAATTAAAAGTCGGCTTAACAAATAAACATAAGTGCTACTAAGTCGGCCCAAGTATGGTTACACGGTTCCTGCAAACTAACTCGGTGACTTTCTGATACTCGACGTCCACTGCATTACTCGGCATCATCATGCACTCGGTAGAAGTGAAGGCTCGGTTCATACTAACCACTCGGTAAGTTTCAAACTCGGTAAATACTTGTGACTTGGTAGACATAATGTTACTCGGTTTGCACTGTCCTGCTCGGTTTGCACTGTTCTGCTCGGTTTGCACTGTTCTGCTCGGTTTGCACTGTTCTGCTCGGTTTGCACTGAGGATGCAAATAAGTGTTGTCACTAGTGGCAATCCTGCTTAATGCCAACAATGGGACCCTACCTAAGTGGCCCATTTGGCCACCCAGGTTGCTTAGTGGACCAAAAATACCTATTGTGTGGAAGACAATATTGCCTCTTAGTACAGTCTTAAGGCCTTCACACATTTTATTAAAAAAATTATCATTTACATTTTTTAACTTTCATAACACATTATGTTAATGAAATATTAATGTTTTAACTATGATTTAAAGCTAGTTTAATTTCCCTATTGTGTTATCATGTCAAATATGTGTGTCTATGTGTGTGTTACAGCTTGAGTTGGCCTAGTGGCAAAGAACTTGTACTCTTGAAACATAGGTCACAAGTTCAAATTCCACAAGGGGGTAGGGTATGTACGCCTTGTTTGTAGCGCAGTTAGGTGCCTCCTAAAAAGAGTATGAGGTAGTCCCATATCATTTTCACCATATGTAGACCCAATAAAAACTATTATGTTTATAATTAGTTTTATAAAAATATTTTATTTGTATAATATTGAGTGTGTATATATGTATATATATAATAAAATTTATTATTAATTATATATGTAATATTTTTATTATTATAATATAAGAGTTATTCAAAATTTAAAAATAAAAATACTATTTAAATTTTTTCTTAATATATAATTAACTGTTTATAAATTTGTACATATTTTTATATATTATATGTTATAATTCTTTTTTTTATTATTGGTAAAAGGCTGAAGCCAACAATTTATTAATCTCTAAATCAAAATTACAAAAAAGATGTCCCGCTCTGTGCAGGCGTTGGTAGGAACGAGTGGGGTTGAGAAAACCTCCAGCCTTGTCTGGGACCATAGTCCAAAATCTGATACATAACAGTTTTAGGTGGGCACACCCACCATTAACTAATACAACATAAAATGAGCCATGCTTAGTACATGACTAATCTAAAACATAATATTTTGTAGAAATCGTAAGATCCTTGTGGGCCTTCCTTTGGATATTATTATTATTGATTTTGACTCTAGCTTCTCTCCTGAGGACACTCTTATGTGGGAGCTTGAATTTGTCTTAGGGATGTCTTCCCTAGTAGCTCATCTGAGAGATGCTTCCAAAAGGTGATTCTTGAACCTGACAATTCAGAGTTCTACCTACTATCCTTGTTAGTATGTCCACATAATATTTGGTAATCCGAGCTTTGGAGAACTTATTAATAGGGGAATTAATTATTTAGAAAGGAAATATATGCTAGAAGAAAGAAGATACTTATACCTCTACCTGTGATACCTGTTTCAGCGTAGAGAGTAGAGTTGTAGCCCTATTTCCTAAATATGATCTAAAAAGTGCTATCTACATACAATGTTGAATATATCTCCCTTATAACAATGCACTTATTAATCCAATGCTTAAGAGATATGCTATTTAACTTGACAATAAATGCTTTATCCATAAAACATAAAAACATAATTGTACATTCTAATAGACAATTTACATGGGTGGTTTGAATTCAGAGGGTCATCCAAACTCCAAACTTGGAAAGAAAATAAACATATAATAAACAGAGCTTCTAGATATGTTTACTTAATCTATCAATCTAGATGAAACATCTTCAATGGAATTTATTAATCCAAAATAGATTGATCTACCAATAATTAGAATGATCTTAAGAGTCCATAATAACAGATAGGGCTAAGTAAATGAAATCCTGAATCCACAAAACATAAAATTTCAATAGGATATCAAAACATCTGTAATTGAAAAAGGATCTAAACCTTGGGCACTGGTCATGATCAATTCTAAACTTATATTGCCAAAAATATCATGAGGTAGGATATTACAATATTATATTAATAAAATTAAATATAAAGTATATATTTTTTTAATGTAAATCAACTATTATATTTTCAAATCTACATTAAATAATTGAGCCTAACATTAAATTTATACAATTTTATTTCACTTAAGCTATGCATCCCTAGCATAACTAGGATAATTTAATTTTATTAAAAAAACACACATAATTATATTTATAAAATGAATATAAGATTTGAACATTGATGAATTCTTCTCCCACACTAAATCGATAACATGAAACCTCTTCAAAATATCATTTTGGTTCTACTTTTACGAACATTGTTTGCTTCATATTTTCTTTGATATTAGCAATTTATATTCAATGTGAATCATGCTTGTCCCAAATAGATAGAATTAATCTAATAAGAAGGTCTTCAATGATCGAATGGGCATGCCAGTGCTACCACAATCCAACACTCATGAAAGACATGAGAAGACCATGTCATGGAACACATTGCAAAAAGTAGAGTAGGTTTTATTGTAAGTCATGTAATCATGTTCAATGAGATATTCTAACCCACTGAGATTAAACACAACTTCATCTTCTTACAACCAAGAATTTTATGTGTGTTTATTGATCCTATAATTATATTTTAACCTTCCTCTTCAATCAATTTTTATTTGAATCATGTTTGAATCTTCTTGTACTACAAAATTATATGAAAAAATAAATTGATTTTATTGATTAACCTTCTAAACCTCTTCACGTATAAGACCATCGTGCCAAAACCCCCGCCCTAATCCATTTAACAAAAATGGGAAATGGCGGGAAGTTGTAAGCACAAAGAATAAACTTCCTGAAAAATAAAAACCTCATACCATCTACGCAGATTGTGAAGGCTCTAAAAAAGGCCCATTCAATAGTAGAAATGAAACCAGAGATACTCCATATAGATATAACCACAAGCCATAATTTACAGGCTTGAATAGGTTCCATGTTGAAACCGAAAAGGGTACCATGGATGGGATATAAAAGAAAGAGGTAATCTGAAGAATGGGGAAAGAGAAAATAATTGTAACCCTACAATAATCCACAGGAATACCCCAAGGAAGTTATGGGTAATCTCACTTCCATCCTCTGTACCTTCATTTTCTACGGGAGAAAACCATATTAATCTAGGAAAATAAGAAAGCGAGTTGCGGTATATATCATGGTCCAAACATGCAGATGGGATTCGAGCCCTAACTCTAGGGCTTTCTAAAGCTATTGACAAAAAATCAACAGAAGGTAACAAAGAGCCACGAACTTCTCAATGAATAACATTGGAGATTAGCCCAGACATCATCAATCTGGTCCAAGAAAAAATTGAAAGTTTGGGGATTTTAGCAATGTGGTGTGGCCCCATTTTGTAAAGATGGGAATTAACGAAATAGTGGGATGATCTTCTTCCAGACAGGTAAGTACCATTTCTCTTAAGGGCAAATTTTTCATGGTTGACTGCAATAATGTAGAAATAAAAAATAAACTACTATATCTAGTAAACCACTAGTCTTTTAGGGTTATTGTTTTCAGTTTTTCAAATGGTACCCTAATTTTAATTCTAAGACCTATTATCCACCTAGAATGCCTAATTAGATTAGCCTAGATTACCTACCAGTGGAATATCAAAACATCAATGCCGTATAAAATATAGGCAACAAGATGGTTTTCTTTATAGGGTATGAAAATCCTAATTTTGACACCGGGGAGATTAAAATTTTAGTTGAAACAGATAAAATGGAGATCAAACCTAGCATAGAAGGCATAACCATCAGCCTGAGGTTTTATTTCAGCCCTATTTACAAATATAGAGTTATTCTAAAAGATAGAATGAGATTCAAAAAATAGAGCGTAGATAACAAAGATAGGAATAAAGCATGAAATCTCCCAAAACTAGACTCAAATGTGAATATTATTCTTAACAATGAATGTATAAAATAAATAAAGGTGAGATTAAAAATGGTTGGATATTGACCATAATTCAGTCAATGAAAAAACATCATTTAAGTCTCTTTGGTGGAAAAAATCTTAAAACTAGACATACACCCTCTGATTTTCATTCAAGTGGGCGAAATTCTTGTGGAATACAAAGACGTAAGATTAGAAGATGCCAATTTGCCGCATCTTTCATGATGCAACAATACATTAATAAAATCAGAACACAAAAACATTTTACTTGGTTGTATTTTGTTGTACTGGGAGAAGATTGATATTAACTATCAAATTGCCACCAACATGAGAAGAAACTAAGTTGAAACATCAGCAAAAATATGACACTATTGATATGTTTAAAAAAATGAATTTGTTTTATCTTTTATGTCACCTGCAATGTTGTCTTAAATTTTTGATGATCAATATTTCAAATGCTTGTCTATTTATTCTTATCCACCCTGAAATTGTAGGAGACAATTTATTCTGAAATCCATCTTTGGAATATGAATTCACTCTCTTAACACCACACTATTTATCAATCAAGGCATGTTGGTGAGGGATTGATACTATTTGACTGTCAAAGTGAAACATGCATAAACAAGCAATATCAAATAATTGGCATTGGTCAGATCCAGACATGAAACAAAATCCGTTTATAAAACAATGAAATCTACTACTCCTTTATAACACATAAACAATTCCATTTGACACTTAGTTCTTAGATAGTACTTAGCCACTAAGAATTTTTGAGTATTTATTTTTAGTTTCATGTTTGTTTATTAATGTCCCTAGCGTATATGATATGTTTAAGTGGAATGTTCCATATGGTGGAAGCTATGACTAGTGGATGATAGTCATCGCAGTTATGGCTATCATCAAATTCATTGGTATGACGTTGAAAAATAACTTGTAAAAATTGAATGCTACAAGTTACTTTTTATAAGTTGCTAGTTTTTTGTCTTTTAGAGTTTAGTATTGTGATTGCATTTTTTATTTTTCCTTTTTGAATTTGTTATCTCCTTCATGTTGGGAAGTTTCTGATGGAAGGATTTTTCTATTAATCTTAATGCACACTTTCTTTGAAACAAGGGAAAGTTTTTAAATAATATTGCATGTTTGCTTGTAGATTTGAGGAATGTAATATCTCACCACTCTGGCTAAGGGCAATCAAAGATGCTGGTTTTGAACGGATGACAATTGTCTAGGAAGAAACTCTTCCTTCTATCCTTAAGGGTACATTCACTTATCATTTCTTTACAAGCTTTCATGTACCAGCATTTAGAAGTAAAGGATTTACAGTCATGAGTTTTTGAGGCAACCCGACTTTTTTGTGTTAGTTGATGTAAATTGATTAATGTCTCTTTTATAGGTTCTGTAAATTCTGTTTTCTTTGTCTCACCTGGCTTGTCTCATGAGAAAGAGGTTCTACTTATTTTTGAGAGAGATGATAGATCATAATAAAAAGAATACATCCCGTTGGGTCTGAATGTGCTTTAGATTTTGAGCTCTAGAAGAGATAGTAAATGAGTGATAGATGAAAACGTGAACAATATATTTGATTCGTAGTTATTGATTCACTAGACTCCATTATATCATAGATATTTGTTACTCATCCCAGCAGCTTCATAAATTTATCTGTGACTATTTAATCATAGCTTTACTGTTACATTTTATAAATTTTCTTGAACACTAATTGATTTTCCTAGTTCATGGGGTTTTCACCATATATTTCCTTCTAATCCATCTTTGTATATCTTGCTTGCACCTGCTTTATTTGCATTGACACAGTTCAATGAGATCCTTAACAAGAATCCCAACAAGCTTGAAAGACTATGGGTGGAAACCTGTTTGGACTTGCTACTATATCTTTATTTAAATTTTAAATAACCCCTGGATCTCATCTTCAGAAATAGATAAAAATAGCTTAATTTTCTCATTAGAAACAATCCTAGGAAGACAATCCAGACACCTAGCTGAATCAAGAGGATCAGAGAGCTCTTGAGCTAAGAAATAGGACTAGTAAAAACAAACTGCTTAATCTGCAATATCATCTTGGGAAGAGAGAGAAACACCTGCAGAGGAGAGAACACTATTGATTTTATTAGCTCGCAACAAACCAAAGTGATAGTGGCAATATCTAGAATTTCTATCCCCATCCTTAACCCATCTATCTATTGATTTTTGACATGAGTATATTTTTTCTTTGCCTGCCACCTGGTCTTGATAAGATATAAAAGTGATCTGCAGAATATGACCCTATGAACAGACCTCAGCCAACTCCCAAGCAGTTGTAGTCATTTATACGAAATTTTTCAAAAGACCTCTTTCGTCCAAGTTAATAAGCATTTATTAACACACTTAATATTTTGGAAAAAAATGACATCTTGAAACCATGCTGCAAAGGACAGGAAGCCCATCAAAATTCTAAGGCTGAAAGAAGATTCTGGCATATTGAGCCACATCTGTTTGATTTTTTATTTTGAAAGGTTACCTTTGAGGTGGGGCAGATATCAAAACATTAGGCTAGACAGGGAAGTAGTCCAATCTGAAACTGGAAGAACAAGAGATTTCGAGCACCAATCTTGCCTAAGCCAGTTGCTGAAACCAATTCCGGGTCAAATGTTCCGCGATATAATAGAAGCTTTATAATCCATTGTTCCAATAGAAAAGGCCTTTATTATTAGGTGCCAGATTAAATAAGTTATTATAGTGTATGAAAGACTTAAAAGTCTACTCTATTGGCCCTTTGAAAGCTCCTAGATTTCTTTGTGGCTCTCGTAATGGCATTGAAGGTCCTTATTAGGTGCCAGATTAAACAAGTTATTACACTGCATGAAAGACTTATTAGTCCACTCTATTGGCCCTTTGAAATCTCCTTCAAAAGGATAATCTTAATTTCAAGAGATGTTCTATTCCAGTAAAAATGAAGTTGCTAAGAATTGCTATTGGTCCTAGAGAAGATCTGCAAACCAGAAGAGGCATATGACTGTACGATTCCAATACAAAAAGTGTCCAACATTTAGAAGAATGGGTGACCTCTCGAGAAGTCCCAGTGCTGCACCTCTATGAGCATCACCTAGATGTAATGAGTACTTAGTGTTCCATTCATTCTCATGAGATATGGGTTCTTGTAAACCACTACTCATAAAACATGGGTCAATGAGTTTGACTCAAAAACTACACAGTTGAATCTTGATAGTAATATCACAATTTGACTTGCTGTGGAAAATATCTCCTACTTATCAATTGATGAGCTTAAGTGGCTTTATAATGAATGGTTCATAAGGCACAAAACTTGCTAAAGATTT
Source organism: Chamaecyparis obtusa (assembly GCA_027943335.1). Lineage (NCBI taxonomy): Eukaryota > Viridiplantae > Streptophyta > Pinopsida > Cupressales > Cupressaceae > Chamaecyparis > Chamaecyparis obtusa. The sequence goes on from BSBK01005175.1 coordinate 149,115, forward strand.
TGCAAATGGGGTTGCAAGAAAAGTTGGTTTAACCTTGGAGGAAACTTCGTGGTTAAGCGTGCTTGAGCTGGAGTAGTACTCGGTTGGGTGACCTCCCAAGAAGTCCCAGTGCTTCACCTCTGTGAGAATCACCTAGATGCAACAAGTGTTAAGTGTTCCATTCATTCTCATGAGAGATAAGTTCTTGTAAAACACTACTCATGAAACATGGGTCAATGAGTTTGACTCAAAAACTACACAGTGATACTGATAGAGCTATCATAATTTAGGAGACATTTTAAACTTTAGGATATATATAATATTATATTATAAATAAAATAAATTTAGGAAACTCGTCTTCCAATCCAACTGAAACCATTTTACTTTTATATGAAACTCTAAATGATGTTTAGACTGAAGTTGTTGTTATGAATTTGTATTCAACATTTGTCTCTAAAACCATAAATTTCCCTAAGAAGTCTATTGTACATTTGAAATCTTCATTTTTTAGGTCTGAATGATTAGAATTTTGTTTTTAAGTTACAGTGAATATGTGAAAACATCATTAATTATGTGTTATTTCAGATTTGAGGTATGAATTTGCAGATAACATTGATTTAGAATTCAGATTTTAGAATATACTTTTTCTATTCAAGATTTCACAATATTCTTAATCACTTTCATTATCAGAAAATTGTTGCTAGAAAATATGTTCAAAAGATAGACTTCTGAAATAGAACTAGATTACACTAATGCAGAAATTTTGTACTTCCCGCAATGTGTCATGCAGAGAATATGTGTCCCTTTCCAACTGCCATCGGAGGACTGTTCTAGATTGGCACCGCCTCTGACTATTATAAAACCTTTAAATCTGTTGCTCCAAAGCTATCCAACGGTTCAGAGAAGTCCATGCCTGCATCCAGACTGGTGAATTAGGTGCATCTCTAAACCTACTCGAAAGTGGAATCTGAGAAATCCATGTATAGATTTTGTGCAAGAGACAATATATTGTGTATGTAGAGTTATAACTAGCACTTGTAGATTTATTATTAAAAAGTGTAGGCAACTATAATGACTCATTGAAGAGACACAATTTGTTATAAAAGTAACAGGTGCTGGCATTTTATGAAAATATTCACAGAACAAAAGCTGAAATTGAAAAGTAAAATATATATGAATCATTTTTTAGTCCGACATGCAGAAAACATTGGAAGTACCTGAGAACTTCAAAAGACTAACTGCCACCAATTGTGCAGAAAATATTTTAATCATGGATACATTATCATTATTATTAAAGATTAGTTTAACACAATTAGTCATTGTGTTTTAAGAAAAGTTTAATCTATAGAGGGAGAATTACAGGCATTTTGATAAAGTTCGTACAAAATGAAGAATTTACTCCAGTATATCTATTAAAAACAGCCAATAGAATGGTTGTTAGGTATGGGAATTCATGTCAAGACTCAGAATGTTGAAAGTTGGAACCTTTGTTAAGTAATTTAAAGTTTTTTGGGTTAAGATAATCAAGCCTTTAGTTGATGAATTTAGAGACACTTACTATAACATATTAAACAAATTCACCAAATATGGAATGAAGAGAGATGATACAATTTAGGAAAGTAGGGAATAATGGAGCATTGGTGGTGAAAGGAGCACCTCTGGAGTGTGTATATTGCTTGATGAACCATTCTTATGCTTCCCTATTCACAGGAATATGATAAATTTGTCTAGAATTGCGGCTCACTCAAGGGAGAGAATAGAGTAAATTATGGTATGTATTTTGATAGCAGAACCCATTGAAGACAATGAAAAAATTGATTACAAAAGCTTCTTCCATTTCAGATTCAGCCCCTATAAAAAATCATTTCATGTTGTTAATTAATAATAGATGTTGCTTAGAATTTAGCAATTAAAATAGAGGAGATTGTTAGAACTTCATTTGGATAGCTGAAGTTTTGGGATATCCAGAATTTTCATGATTTCCTTTTGCATTAGAAGATTGAGCATCTGTGCAATTGGGAAGAGAAGCTCATTTCTAATGTTCTACAGATTTTCACTGTGTATTGGCTTAAGAGCTGTCTAAATTAAGAGAAAAAAAACATTTTTTCTTTTCTCTATTGATAAAAAGGTGTTCAGAAACACATATTTGGAAAAGATATCTTTTAGCCAGCACTAAAAATAAGAGTAAACCTATGCAGTTGTTTACTAAATTAGATAAATAGAGTATAGCACACCACCAAACCGCCATGACCAAAAAACAATAATAAAAAAATAAACTCCATTATGTGAAGAAATCTTATCAAAAGATCAGGACACTATCAAAGCAATCAGAAGTCAAAATACTCAGCATAGACAGAGCATTATCTGCATTTATTAAATTGATTGTCAAATTACTGACCTATTGGAGAGTTTGTCAAAGACACTTTAATAGCCTATCCACTATCTCTTTCTCCCTTTTGTTTTCATTCTTTGATACAGATAATGAAACTATGGGGCTGTCTCTCACTTGTCCCAAGCTCTTGGGCACTTAACAGCTTTCAAATCTGAATCACCCACCCTTTGGACTCTGACGTGACCTCAATTATCTCTAATGCACCTTGTCCTAACTTCTAGAAGAGATCTTTGGAAGAACTGTTTAGAGAGAGTAGAAGGCATTTCCCCAATGTGCTATTAGTTGGACTTGGTGTTGTTCACATTGAGATTTGACAGGCATTTTGAACATTTTTGTTGATCTTAAATACTTTCTATTTTCACTGATACAATTCCTATTATTACAATTCCTACAACAGTAGCGGTAGATATATTACTACAGAGTACACAGATAAGATAATAGAGTTAGAAAAATACTATGGATTGAAATTGCATGTGGGTGGAGCACAAATAATTAATGCTTCCATTGTAAAAAATTTATTCAAATACCTGTGATGATAAATCCTTTAGCTAGTAATTCTGGATCATCTAAGACATTGGTAACTTATTTGGATAATGCAAACTGGATGTTTTAATATATTCTAATTTGAAATCCATTTTCCAGATTCATCAGCTTTCACTTTTCAAACAGTATGAAATTGGATTAGTAGTCATAAGTAAATCCTGTTAGTTTTTTGTGCTTGATAATGTTGGATAGCTGCAGTAATTAATAATATTATTTCCTCTACATTATTTGCAATAATGCCATTTTTCCTAATACTATTTGATGCTAATGTCCAGGCATTGGGGCCCGGGGGTACCTGTGGATAGACTTTTTTAAGTTACTGATTCAGTTTCAGTACATAATGGTTGAATGGTTTTCTTGTTCTAATGATTTTCATATTTTTATGTGTTTATTCAATTGGCATAAATTGATTTTTTACTTCTAGTTTAAAGATACCATCTGTCAGCTTCAATATATTAATGTGTTTCCTATGTAGCGTTTTGGTCTTTTCTAATAACTTCTTGATGTTTGAGTATGCTATGGGTGTATTGAGAATTTTGGATTCTTAATTTCTTCAAAAATTTGATATCTGCATGTCTGAATGCAGATTTTCTTGTCAAAGGGTTTGGGAGCTCCAGTTGGAAGTGTCATTGTGGGTTCACATGAAATTATTGCAAAGGTTTGTGAGTTTTCTTTTTGAGATGCTAAGGCTTAATAAAACCATTACTGACTGCTATTGTAAGCTTTATTAATGAAAATTTCTAGGTCGTACACTTGTTCTTAATTAGTTTACAAATTAAAATATTTACATTTAGTATAAAAATGGAAGACTATCATAAGTTTATTTTGAAACACTTAGATGCAGGCAAAGAAGCTTAGGAAGACCTTAGGTGGAGGTATGAGAGGTTGCAGGACTCATTGCATTGAATGACATGGTTGGTCAGCTAAGAGAGGATCAAAAAAATTATAGAATTTTAGCTGGTAATGTTGATATATCTTCTTTGGAATTCCTATGCTAAGGTTATTAATTAGCGCAATAAAAATAGTTAAACCTTTTCAAGATATTCATAAAATTAATACCAAGTTTTATTTTGATGGTCACTTGGTTAAGGCTGCACCGAGAGGTATTCTGAATTATTGCGCATCTCCTTGTTCACTTCCCTTTTAATTCTTTATAGAAAATTTATTTCCATGATTGCTTATGAAAAATTTTATTTACCTTCACGAAATCCCTTTCTCATTGTCTGTATCCCTACTTTTTGATCACTGACCATAATTAACATGCCTTTGGGAAGGGCATCACAATCAACAAGCTTCCTGTTGTACCTCCTTGATTAGCCATGATTCAAAGAAGCAACCTACATTTTTTCAGCAGTAGCCTTGTCCATAGTTCTTCGAATATAACTATAAGGGTCACAAGATCATGTTATGCTATTTTCAAACTGAATGTTGAACAATAGTATGCATGCATTATGTAGACAATAATTTTGTATCATTTAGCACATAGATATTGAAATTATATAATGGTGTGTATCTATAAAGTATGTAGATATATCTGATGGAAACTTAATGGAACTGGATGAAAACTTCAGGAAAAGTGGAGGAAATATTTTAAAGTCAATTTATCAGCTTATTGTCAATATATTGTCTCTTGTACAGTTGCACTAAAGTGCTTGGTAGAAAAAATCCAATTTTTTCTGGAAATCCATGTATAGATTTTGTGCATTTGTATCACAAATGTCTCTAATAAGTTGTTGATAAAGATATATGATAAAGGCGTATTTGATATGCATGACCTCATCTGAGATATGGGTAGAATCATTGTTGAAGAAAATGAAATCTAACAAAGGGATGTTGATCAGTCAAGTAGCTCATTCAACAACATTATCAATATCTTTGGCCTTCATCTCTATAAAGGTGATTCATAGTGTCTTAAAAAGTTTTGCACACCTAGCCTTCAGTATCTTCATTTGGAGCATATCCGCATAGAAGATGGAATAGACAGTATTCCTCCAATTTTGAGATGGATAAAGGTGGATTCTTGTTCCTTTCCAACTCCTAATAACTTTCACGGTATGGGATTAAGGATCATTTTCTTGACTGACCGCAGATCCTTACAAAACCTCCCTGACAGTATTGGTCATTTATGGGTGTTGCAGTCCTTGAAATTTTCTGGATGTTAGAAGTTTGATTGTCTTCCTAACACCATTTCCAACCTCTCAAAACTTCTATATTTGAATTTGATTTTCTGTGAAGAATTAAGACACCTTTTTGACAATATTGGAAACTTGTCACAGCTAGAGTACTTGAACTTAGCTTTTTGTAAAAAATTAATTAAAATTCCTAATATCATTGGCAACCTATCCTAGCTGAAGCATTCAAGTTTGAGATGGTGCAAAAAATTGCAGTCACTTCCAAAAAGAATTAGCAACTTGTCAAAGCAGAAAAGGTTGAATATGTCAAGTTGATATTTTGCATGGAAATCAATTCCTTATCTCATTTTGATATAGCCAAATCTAATCCTTTTGGGATTACCTCATAAGGTGGACAACTGGTGGAAGACTCCAAAAGAGGAAGGATGTCTAAGGGAGAATGAAGATAAAATGGAGCAGCAGACTTCTGTATAATCTTGTCTACTTTCTAGAGAAGCCATTCTAGAATTTAGGGAAATCTTGGCACCTAAATGTCATAAGTAAATTCTACATATTGGATTTTATTTTGAAAGCTAATAGTCAGTACATTATAGCCTAACTTAGTAACTTGATGGATTGAAATTTTCACTTTTGAAATGGTCTCGTTTGGGTTCCTTCAAGGCCAATAAATTTGTATATGATTCCAGGATTTGCAGAGCTTTCCCTCTTACTTGTAGGCCTTAGAGTTCTTTAGTTGTTCACACTGTAAGAAGGATCATAGTCATTCCTTCAAGGCTAATAAATATTAAATGAGAGCAATTTCAAGTCCTCGACACTTTTTTGGTTTTTCTTTTCCAGGACCTATGATATATTGTTATTTTTTATTTTTTTATGATAAGACAAAGATATGTTTTTTCCTTCAGCCAACTTTTGGATTCCCAGACTCTGTGGCATAGCTTGCACTTTTTGGCATCATCTTGTATTTGCATTAAAGAATTGTACAGAGCTATAACTGTGCAATTTCTTTTCCTTTAGTGCCCAATTTGTTATGTGTCAATGGGGCAAATAGTGCTTGGTCAAAATCTACAAAAAGGTAGAAATAAACAATATTTTTTGGCTATGTCGTCAGTTCAGGTTTGGCAGTTAGCTGTTTTCCCCGCTAGGTTTTCCAATTGAGCCTAGAGGAAATGGACAACCATCTTTTCAGCTCCAAGGTATTTTATTTTTCATTTACTTTCTCTCATGTCATTCTTTTTGGTGTTATTTCTATCTGGATACTTGGGAAATAACTTTTTTCAATCATAATCAGGAATATGTAACAATTTCATCTCTTTTACTAAATCATCCCTGAAAGTTGTCAGTTCTACCTAGTTCTGGAAGCAAAGAAAAAACAGATTCACGTACTTAAAAATTTTCATTAGCCTTCCTACTATTACGAGACAAAAACCTTGTTTATAGAAACAAAGAAGATAAATCTATTCCCAATATGTAACAGAAGGCCTAAAGATAGTTTTCACAATGAGAAAAAAAATGAATTAGAGCCCAACATATATTTTAGATTAGCCCATGGGCAATATGTGGCGTAGCTACCAGTAAAATACACAATAAATATGTAAAATCCACATATTTGAGTATAAGATAAGAATAATAAGATAGAGGAGTATACGAAAGAATAGGGTAATAGATTCTCTATATGCAGATCAAGAGGTATGTTTGATGGGATATGTTCCATCAGTAATAGATTGTATCTCCTAGTGGAAAATTTTAATGACTGGTTGAGATTGATTAGGTCAATAACACAAAGCATTGAAACCTATGGATCAAGCATATAGTTTATGCCCAAAATTGGTAAGTGTCTACGGGTAAATGTACAGAGTTTTAGATTTGCACATTGCCATTACAGAGTTTCAAACCTGAGCATTAGCATGCAGTCTAATTAAATGGATATTAATTCTGCAAGCCAGTCATTCACATTTTTAAAAATAAAAACATATAGCCCAAAAGCATCCGTTACTATCCTTATGTTCTCTTGCATTCTGATGATGGATCGCGGAGTGTGATTTGAAACGTTAATGTTAAAAATTTTGAACACAATCAAACCCAGAAAACAGCATAGCATAAGAAAAAAATTTAAATTTGAAGGTAGCAGCAAGACATTGCAACTGTGTGGATGGACATGTAGCTGCTATGACAAGTAACTCCTTAGTGGAACTAAATCATTTCCAAAGCTAGAAATAGGAAAATGTTAAATTTTCTAGCATCCTGTGATGTTTAGAAAATTAGAAGTTAAGCCTATTTTTACAGGTAATTAATTTTACAGCATTATGAGATCAAGAAGTATAGGGAAGTAATGTACTCTCCGTCTGATTTATAAGTGGAAGAGACTTGTTTTCAGAGTCTTCACAACCCCCAAAAAATACAAGTATATTCTACTGCAAAAATTAAGTGAATTTAAGAAAAATTGTTTATACATTTGGCAATAAATTACATCAATTTGAAGTTTTTGAAAATCTCGGATGAAATTCAAAATTAATTTGATTTTACCTTCCCTCAAACTAGCTCTATTAATTTATTTGTAAAATAATTTTCATGGCCCCCCCCTCCCAATCTCCCGACAATACAAGGAATCTAGGAAATTTGCCCTTTTCAAAACCACATCCCCCCATCCCTGAAACTTAGGGATGCACAAGTACTTAGGGACTCATTTCTGCCATTGACATTAAAATTGCCATAACCTTAGATAGGGGACTCTGACTGCAACGTTTGGTGTTGCAGGCCTTAATCAGACTATCATAATACTAATTCTGTCACATTTTTCAAATGACCCATGGTATCCCCGGAAAATATAACATCCTTGGTTGCTATCCCTAGAAAAATTCCTAGAATTCCTAGAAGCTAATGCACAAATTGATTGTGCAGTAATTTTGTATGTTCTCGCCTTGTACTTTGTAATTGTATCCTAATATGAATTACACAAATACTTTTTATTATAAATTAAGTTGTGACTGATTTTTTTTGACAAGCACATGGGATATTTTGCAATTATGCATAATGAGCTCCTGCATTTCTGTAGATGTGTCACTCTATAAGCACAAGATTGCTGTTAACAACCAGAATTTTAAATAACAAGGGGTTAGAATATTTCGATAGAGAGTTGTGAAAATTTGTAGATCGATGATGTGTTGAGTAAGCATGTTGTGGGTTAGTGTTTCTCTGTCAATGAAGTAAGCAACCAAGATAGATAGAAGACTTAGAGCCAAGAAGTAGTACATAATATATATTAGGCAAACGATCAACATGTATTAGACAGCATTTGTTTATCCAGAGTTTTATAGGGTTCATGAGATTGGCCCATCAAATTGTCAAGGGATGTGGTATAATGCACTCAATATCTTGAATAGACCGGTAAAGCTCTAAATGTTTGTAAATAATATTATTCTGAAGAATTTGTCGAGTAACTTAGATTTTTCATTGCTTAGCATTTCTGATGATGTCATTCAGACCTAGGAGAGAATCTTGGAATAATTCGGTTGAAAAATCTTTCAAATTGATGAGTGACCACACATTTTCCTTGTTTGTATTTAGTCAGTGTTCCAGTAAGATATAGCTTTTAAATAGATCCATTAGGGATCAATTTGATCAAAATGAAGTTTCTTTTTACCATAAAATTTAAGTTTGTGTATTTGATGTATTTTCTATAGGTACAAAGGAACATAAGCTCCAGGGTTGCAACCAAGTGAGCGAAAAAGGATGAGCTACAATGTCATTCAGGTCACAGTCAAGATTTCAAGATGTTGTTGGATATTAATATCTGATCTAGTATGGCCCAGTGATACATGTATGATTTATGCTTATTTTTATGGTCCATCTCAGTAATTTCCACTAAAAAGTATATGTTTCAAGTTTATATTCATTTAGAGCTCATATAATATGAATAAAGTAAAATCAAGCAGTTAAAACTTATAGTATCAGAGATTTAAAATCCAACCTATTTGGAAAGCGGTCTGATTTTTGTTGTGTAAAAATGGATTTTTTTAATGCAATTCCATGAGAACCATCTTCATGGACCTTCCATGGATAAGGAAGAAACCATGTAGGTGGTTAATCGTTGAGCTGCATAACTCATTGGAATTTCGAATTTCAATTCAATAAATTTTTATTGGTCTATATTTTTCCCCATATGACATTTTGTGTACATGCATAAGAGTGAGATGAAGAACCTAGTAGTTGTATGGCAGAATTTTGAGGATGTTGCTTGGCATGGTTCCAGCCAGTTTTTTCTTATTAAGGGCTTTGCTTCAGTTTCCTTTTCCCATGCATCCCAGATTTGGCTGCACTCAACATTCTGGTGACTAAGGCAAGCTTGAGATTTCCCAGGAGTTTGGTTCAGTAAGAACTAATGTTTTCTTTCATGATTTAAAATTTGGCTTTAAGGTTGTGGAGAAAAATGACCTCATTTCAATAAGAATGTTGGTGCTTTAATGGTACAACTTATTTGTCATGATACTCAAGATTTTTTTTGTGTTAAGAGTGGCTATGAACTCTTCCATGCTTGTCTAGTTTCACAGTTCTACGCTAAATATTAATAGAAATGGTTATATGTACAGCTGACATGCTATTCTCAAACATAGAAATGATGGGATTTTTGGAAAGTTCTGTGAGAGGGACCATCTAAAAATTTCCTCGATGAAGAGGATATACTGTTATTTCTTGCTCATGAGCTCCTCTTCCTTTCCACAACTATAAAAGCCTTAGAGATAATATTTGTCTTTGTAGTCAGATGGCGCTTAAATTTTTTCCATATTAAATGTCGATTGGATTCAAACTTTTTCTCCTTTCAACAGTAAGAACATCTTTTTCTCAAATTAGGGTCGGTGGTTTGTTGGCACAATTTGACATGCAATTTCAGATTGTACCTGTATTTAAATGTAGCTCTAAGAGGATCAGTAACTAGCTATCTCATTGTTTTGTTTTTCTAATTGGGCATATGTTAATTCATATTTTTCATCTTTTGTAGCTTCCTATCAAACACTAGCCTATAGTGTGCCACCTACTCCATTTTTTCCGATAGATGATGATCTGAAGAAAACAATAGTAAGTAACCATATGTAAGTCATTTGTAGACATTTATACATTTTCATATCATTTTATTTCCAAGAAATCAGTACTTTTCTAGGTTGATCAAAGAGTCCAAAGCATTTTTATAATGTTTTTTTGAAATTTATAACATTTCTAAATTCTCTTAGGATTGAGATTCTGGGTACTTTAGAGAAACCCCTAGTTTGGTCTTTTGGTGCAGATTACAATATGCAAGAAAATGCTTGTGGGATCATTTGCTTTGTAGCTTCTACCTATCATAATTAGCCCTCATCATGTCTGTGCTCCAACATTTATAGCTTTTCGTTGCTAAATGTTATTGTTTTCTCTGGGCAATTTGGCATTTCTGTTATGCTTCTAATTATGTTGTTAGCTTGGCTCCTTTTATGCGTCTTCTCTCTCTTCTTACTAGCGCTTTTCTCTATCATTTAATTTGTTGTGTGCTGGCAATGCTTACCTTGATCTTCATGATTATCTCACATAATTATGAATGAAAGAATGAAATAAATGCATTTCCAAAATGAACTACGTCATTTTATGAATGCAGGCTGAAAGCCTTTTAGTGGCAGAGACAAAATTCAATAACAAAACTGATGCATGGAAGAGCTTAGAGGTTAGTTTTCTTGAGTCTTCGTTTCTTTTAGGTCTTGGTCTTGATGTGGACTTTTCTACTTTGGTTGCTCCAAACTTACGGAACATACTTAATTGAAGGATGAAACCCCATGTAAATCAATGAGCATGGAGGATTTTTTCTTTTTTCAGGCGTATGTTTTTCTTGTCCTTCACTATTATTAGGGTAATGTGACACTGCTACACGTTGGGCCCAAATCTGATGCACTTTACTATTATTGGAGCTATTTGTTAGTGCTATAATCGAGCCCAAAATTGATGAACATTACTAATTGTCTTAATCCTATTTTTTATATTTTTTCTAAAAAAAATAACTGTATGCAGGTTTGCTCTGCAGTTTAGGTCACTGATTTATTGCTTTGTCTGTTGGGAGCTGCAAGGAATATATCATACAGAGCTCAAGGATCCATCTCCATGACAACTAGGTACCATGTTGTTCATGAAGACCAAACATGCCAACATCTCCATTGCTCATGTTGGAAAATGAAACACACCCAATTTGAAGATGGAACAGTCACAAAGGAGGCAAATAGCTAAATGCTGGAGCAACCCAGCAACAAATAATACTCCACTCATGTTAGAAGAGAAAGTAAGACATAGCAGGGTTTATTTTGACAGATTTGATAAACAAATGAAAAGTTTCTAACACAAGGCCAAACTATCTATTACTTCAATATCGCCTAGGTTTGCCCCACCCTTTTTCATTTATTTAATAGAGGGTAGCGGGCTATGCCTATTGATTTGGAAGAGATGCTACTAGAGGTTATCAATCTCGATATGTAAGGGATGTAAGCTATGGCTCTGCCTTTGTCTCTACTTCCTACTTTAGAACCTGCCATACCTTTCAATTGTCTGTCCCAATCACTTACCTTTAATGTTTACTTTCACCCATTTTTTTTCTTGTTTTGTTGTTAGTTGCGCCGCGCTTTTTCTGTCTGCGATCACTCTACTACTACTTGTCCTTGCCTAGATGGACTAAGAAATGGCTACTGGGTCATGTGCGGTACAAAGCAAAGATTTGGATGGGTAGGTGAATGGATATCGATGAGTGCCTTGCTAAAGAACTGGTACTTATACTGGGTATCAATCTCAATATGCCTACCTAAGCTACCTGTGCCTCTGCTACTGGAGGGTGTGGATTTGTATTTGCACCTAAAATGGGATCTAAAACAGGGCCGGATCAAATGGTTTTGTTTCTACCTTATATACTGACTTTGCTGCATCTATATCCGCCTTTGCCCCGACCACCTGTGCTATGCTCTAGCTGCCACTTACTCTCGAACGGAAGGATCTTAAACTACTAGCTTTCAAACTTAAATGGGTGTTGTTTCACTGGCACCATAAATTGGCGCATTCACTGATTCCGGGTCAACAAAGTAAACTAGCTCTACTTTCTATGCATTCACTTTCCATAAACAATGAGGGATCTAATCTGCAGGGCACAAGTTCAGTCGGTGCTACAATTAGACTTTATGTGGAGTAGTATGAGCAAGATGTTACTAAGCATGATATGAATGCACAGGAAGCCTTGAAACCTTTAATTGGTGAGTTTTCTGGTCTGCAAAATAGTATCAGGTAATCTATCAAAGATTGTATCTAACAAGAGTAATTTGTGTCTTTGTTAGAATTTTTTAATTTAACATACTTTCTTTGTTAGAATTTTAAAAATTTGTCTTTGTTAGAATTTTTTAAAACATTTTTTATAAATTTGTTTGATTATCAAAGAAACCAGTTAATATTGTATTTTAAAAAAGTAACGTTGAACTAGTCGATTTAGTTATTTTAATTATTATTTTTTTGTGACTTAGGTATTTGGTCATAATTGGCAAACTAAAGTGTTCAAACAATGATTAGTGATTCCAATGCATTATTGACTTGTGGCATCCTTAAGTAGTTTCAAGGTCAATATTTAATATTTTGTGTTTTCCAGCTATGATAAGAAAGATGCTATGTTATTAGTTATTAATGTATCTTAAGGATTAGTATATACCACAAATAGGAGATCTTGGAAAATGGCTATCGATTTTTATAAGTTGAATTTAGTGTGTATCAAATTTCCTTAATAATATTAATTTTATGATTGATGTATTGGATAAAAGTGCAATAGATTGGTAGGTTATCAGGAGTGTGGACTTCTAAAGCAGTAATACTTTTGATGGGTTAATTATGAGTTAAAATGTAGAAGGTATGATCATTGGTACATATTTTATCTCTATTTAATGTGGCTGGTTTCTCTTAAAGATATATGCTTGTCATTATAATAAGGGGAACAAGCCACATGTAATGTATTTTTCAATGACATCATTCACTTCATTCTTATATTGCACATTGAAAAATTTCACCATTGAGTTTAAAGTATCACTAATCATCCTCCCCTTAAGCTTTGCTACCCTTGAACTATAGATGGAAAAACTTGAAATCTTGTTTTGTGGAAAGTATTAGTATACATGGTATGATTATTCTTTAAAGGGTACTAGCTCAATGGAAGAGCATCTACTTTACAAGTAGGAGGATGATGGTTTGATTCCATCATGCCCTAATATGACTAAATATATGACTAAATTAATGACTAAATATATGACTAAATATATGATCAAATAAACAATTAAATAAATGATCAAATAAATGACTAAATAAATAACTAAATAAATGATTAAATAAACTACCAAATGACCAAAAAAATAACCAAATGACCAAATAAATGACCAAATAAACTACCAAATGACCAAATACACGACTAAATAAATGACTAAATATATGACCAAATAAATGACTAAAATAGTTTAGTCATAAATTTGGTCACGAGATAAATGACCGACAATAAACTACCATTGGTCACGTGACCAAATTTGCTCATTTATTTACAATTTTTGGTAGTTTATTTGGTCATATATTGTTGTTTTTGTACTAGTGATAAGATGTCTTTAAGATATATGTTTTTAATATTTCTAAGATACTAGGTCTTTTTTGAAATTTTTTTTCTTATCCTATAATATCTACTACTTTGCCTGGGTGTTTAATAACTACCAGATTCTTGAAATTCAGAAGGCCATTAGGAATTTCCTCTGGTCAGATGGCAAGGGACACAAAAAACTCCACGTGGTCAAATGGGAATGGTGTCACACTGACAAGCTCCTTGGTGGGTTGGGTCTTAAGGACCTTAGAGTGAAAGGGATGGCCCTTGTGGCCAAATGGATTTTTCACTCCCTTGAAGGTGACGAACCTTGGAAAATCCTTATTATAAATAATATTGAAAGAGATTACCCCAAGCATGCTAAATCTTGGAAGAATCTCCCTCTCTGTGATCTTATTGGGGGAGACTTCCCTGTCATTATGCAAGGCTATGTTGTCTTTAAATCCATATGGAAAGCTTAGGATCATATTAGGTGTTTCTTGCTTAATGGGGATTTTCATGATTCTTGTCATCTTCATGGTGAAAGATCCATTTGGTGGAATCTTCAACTTGTTGGCAATCCTCTTGCCCTCTCCCAAGGATGCTCTGCTAAATCTTGGACCTTCTAGGGTATCTCCCAATTTATCAATCTTTTTGAGCATGATTGTCTTATCAACTGGGTGGATCTCAGCTCAAAATTTGGTATTCCTGGTCCTCAAAAGAGGACTTACAACATGATATCCAAAGTTTGTAGTGGGCTTCCTACAGAATGTCATTTGGACTCCAACAAATTTCTTCTTTTCAAATGGCCCGATGGTACTGTTATGACTAAAATCAAGGCTAAAAACATCTACAATGTTATTGCTTACAATGACTCCATTATTCAACATGTGAATAACTTATGGTATTCCGAGTTGGATATTTGTGCTTGAAAAAAAAAAAAAAGATCCTAAAGTTAAACGTTTTAAATGGATGTTGACTCTTGACAGACTTCCTCTTACGAAGGATCATTCTTCAGCTGAGTATTGCAATATTTGTGGCATTCCTGATACCTGTAGGCATATTTTCTTTGATTGTATTGTGGCTAAGAAAATTTGGTTAATGTTTGGAATCACTTATCCTAAAGCTATTAATATTTTTGAAATCATATCTAGTCATATCTGTGGTTTAAAGAAAGATACTAACCTGCTTTGGTTCATTCTTTCATCTTATATCATTTGGTAGATTTGGAAAATTAGAAATGAAGAGAGATATCAAAGTAGTTCTAGATCTCTTACTGAGTCTTTTCTTAGGCTCACATATTTTAAAATTTCCTCCCAGGTTTATGTAAACATGATGTTAGATCAGGGGAAGCTCAAGAGATTTTTCAAAACGGGGTATGCCACTATGTTTACGTTTGAGATGAAAGATGGATACGAGTGGGGGAAGAACCTTGATAATCTTAAGGCCTTTGAGGAAACTTTGGAAAAGGTTAACCAGGAGATCAACAAGAAGAAGAATGCAGTTGATGACAAAATTCTTATGTTGGATCAAATCCAGAAGAATAAAAATATCATTTGGATGGAAGGCCTAAAGGGCTGGACTTCATGGACAAATGATTTTGAGAACATACTCCACTAACTCCTTAACTCCTATTTATTTTAGTCTGTTTCTGTTTGACTCTATAAGAAGCTCTGCCTCCCGTTTGTTTTTACCATTGTAAACACTTTTTTAAAAAAAAAATCCTTATAATTAATACAAAAAAATACAATTAAAGTTCAAAACATCATGAAATATAGAACTATTTGATTTCTTTTTCTATCTAGCAATGAGATGTTACATATCTCACATAAAAATTCTCTTTCTATATTGATAAAAAGATCAAAGATATAATTTATTAGTAGAATAATAGAAAAATAGATAAAACACATACTAGTAGCCATCAATAAAAAGAAAGAAGGAAAGAAAGAAAGAAAGATCAGAGATATATAAAAAATAAAAAATCAAACATATATTTTATTAGTAGATTAATAGAAAAATAGTAAAAACACATAGAAGTAATGATCAATAGAAAAAAAGAAAAAGATTCTTTATAATTCATGATATAAGAATATGTCATTTGTAAATAGGTCTAAAAATAGTTTATAATTAGATAAGACTACCCTATATTTAACTATGCTACAAATCAGAGATACATATCTGACTTTCTATAATGCAAAAAATAATGTTAAACAATAATATGAGAGTTTGACCAAATTGTCCATCTAACAACCAAATCAACCTTTAACCTTATTTATAAATTAATTATTAAAAAAATTAGTATTATTTTGATTTTTAAATTAATTACTGAATTCCATCAAAGATTCATTCTTTTTGCTGGACGGATGTTGCCAATTTTGTCAACCATCAACACAATAAAACAAACAATTAATTCACATCTCAAAAATGACGCTTATGCAGAGTGCCACGTCATTAGTTAAATGGTTTGATGTTCTTAAAATAATAATAAGAGTAACGTGCAAATAAGGACAGCATCGTTGACATACAAATCATATCTGGAGGCAAATCACTGAGAAGGTTAAATACAGATATTTATTAATTAAGAGATTAAAAATTGTGTATGAAAAAATGATAAAATAGATTTGAGAGGAAAAACAATATCATAATATTTATTATTAAGTTATGGATGAGAGGATAATATTTTTCGGTATGAGGAGTAACAGTTTAAAGTTATAAATATGGATCTGTTTCAATTCGGAGAATAGGTATGATCTAATTTTTTTTAGGATCTCAATTTTTCTATTCAATTACTGGTAAACAATTTCAAAATCATTTTCATTTTCAATTTCATCATGAATAAATACAGTTTAGTTAGTGAATTTAGATTAATTTTTGTATGGAAAGAAGAAGAATTCCATTAACAGAAGAGAAGAACAGGAAACGAAGAAAAACTGAAAGCAGTCGCATCAGGGATACCTGGCAGCAAAATAGACTACAAGCCAGCAAAATAGACTACAAAGAAGACCTAAAATATCATAATATTTAAAATGGAGAATTGACTTCTGACTCATAATTAGCAACAAGAATATGCAAGAAATAGCTTTATTTTCTGTTTTCTTTTGCGGCAGCGTCTGATTTTATTTTTCTTTAAATCCTTGTTTTATATCACTGTTATATCAATATCATCATTGATAAAACTCTACTTAGTTATTGAATTTAAATTCAACTTTTGTATTGAAAAAGAAAAAATCATTAACAGAACAAAAGAACATGAAAGAAGAAAAGCCGTTGACTGTCATGGTAGCCAGATAGGCCACAGCCAGAAAAAACTATGAAGAACTAAAATATCATAAAATTTACAATGGAGAATTGACTTCTGACTCGCAATTAGCAGCAAGAATATGCAAGAACTAGCTTTATTTTCTGTTTTCTTTTCCAGCAGCTTCTCATTTATTATTATTTATTTAAACCCTTGTTTTTTATCACTGTCATATCAATATATCGTATCGTTAAGCTTGTCCTTGTCCAGAGCCAAGACTCTTCTTTCATTGACGTCATGGCTATTTTCTTCTCGCAGATAATGACAGCAATGCAATTCGTTGTTTTATTCTGCAATTTAGCAGAATGTGCAGCGAAATGCACTACCAGCGAAAGAAAATCACTCTTAGCTTTCAAATCTGGAGTTGGGGACTCCAACGGTGTCAGGATAATAAGTAGAAAATGCAAATATTAACAAACAAGAGAGAACACAATAACACAGAATTTAACGTGGTTCACCTAATTTTTGGGCTACGCCATCAACAGCGAGTCCAATATCTTTATTATTATCCAGCAATTACAATTTGAAACCTGCAACTCAATACCGTCACAAGAGGCTACAATAATCCATCTTACAATGAATCTCCAAACCCTAAGCCCTTTTTACAAGTATTTTTGACATAACAAAATTAGGGCAAAAATACTCCGACTAATAGAAAAATAGATGACCGACATATACAATATTATTAAGTCATTCTTAGTGTGCCCCTTGACCCCATCAGAAGCTCTGGCCCTTGACCCCGCCTGGGGTGCTGCCCCAAGACCCCGTGGATAAGTCTGATTAGGCTCCACATACATAACAAACAGACGGTTACAGTCATGGATGGAGGGAACCGACTGCTGCAGGTGGTCAGACATCGGCTGCAACACAACAACCGGCAGTGTAACCGACATCGATCTCAGCGGCCACCGCTGGCCGCTCAACGGAACTGCTAACATGGCCGCCCTCTCAAACCTTAGCAATTTACAGCGCCTGGATTTGAGTTGGAACGACTTTGACAGCGCAGTTTTAGTGCCCTAAATCGGGAGCCTCACAAATTTGGCCTATCTTGATCTTTCCAATGCGGGCTTCAGCGGGAAAATACCGGCAGAGCTCGGAAATTTGACGCGCTTAAGGACTCTGCATCTTTCGAATATTTATCGCCCGTCTGACGCAGAGTATGATGTGAGAGGCTATCTAGAGACAGAGAATTTAAATTGGCTGAGTAGATTGGAGCAGCTGAGATCTCTGTCATTAGATGGCGTGGATTTATCCGGCGCCGGAAAAGATTGGAGGCATGCTGTATCGTCTCTCAGACAGCTCGCTCTGCTTTCAATGGCTCAATGTGCTCTGTTTCCGCTCTTTCCTGATGAATCTCACAGCTTGGGAAATCTTTCAGCCTCTCTTTGGCATCTGGATCTCAGCGGCAATGGGAACAGGGATTTCCCGGTGCAGATCCCAGCCTGGCTGCACAATTTCACAGCACTGCAAACGCTGGATCTCAGCAGCTGCGCACTTTCTGGTAACGTTTTTCCGATTCAAAATCTTCCCGTCCGAAAGCTTGATTTGTTTTCCAACAATTTAAGCGGGGATGTTTCTTTTATTTTCTGTAATCAGTCGCTTCTCTCTTGGTTGTCGCTCAAGCAAAACAAATTTTGGGGCACGATTCCTGTGAATATTTCTTTGCCCTCTTTAACACATCTGGACCTCTCCGAAAATAATTTTGGAGGTTCCGTGCCTGAGAACATTGCAAAGCTGGTGAATCTCCGACATCTTATTCTACGGTACAATGATTTCAGTGGGCAAATACCCATTTCATTGTTCCAATTGTCATCTCTTAGTTTTCTTGATCCGAGTATGAACCGATTCAGCGGCCAAGTCCCAAGCAATTTGGGAGATTTAACCAATTTGAAGTACTTAGACCTCCGTCAAAATCAGCTCAATGGCAGCATTCCGCCCAGCTTTGCGCACCTTTCTGGTCTGGAACATCTAGATCTGTCATTTAACAGGCTTACAGAAACTGTCGAGCTTGAGCTTTTTGAAAATCTCACTGGACTGCAGATTTTTTTTCTGTCTAACAACAAGCTAAATCTGAGTTTCAGCCCTGTTTGGAATCCAAGTTTTCGGCTTCAGGATTTGGGACTGTCTGGGTGTAATATCAGAGGGGTAATTCCACCATTTCTTTCTCAGTAGTTAGATCTGCAGGACATGGATTTATCATACAACAATCTTACTGGGAATGTTCTTCCTTGGCTATGGGAGCTTCCAAGGCTTAGAGAATTGAATCTTTCAGGCAACCATCTTGAAGGCTATCTTCCTGAATACTTGTTTGCCATGCCGGACGAAAGCTATGGGGCTAGCTACGCTATTGACCTTCACTCCAACAATTTGCAGGGCACTCTTCCCATTCTTCCATCAACAGTAGAATACCTGGATCTTTCAGAAAACTACTTCAACGGTTCCATTCAACCATTGATAGGCATCAATTTCATAACCTTAATTTTATCGGGAAACAATCTCAGCGGAGCTTTCTCATCTTCCATCTGCAGCCCAAACATAAATTTACTTGATCTGTCCAGCAACAAGCTATTAGGGAGCCTCCCTTCAAGTCTGACAAATTGCTCCTCTCTGGGACTTCTCAACATTACAAGCAACGATTTCGATGGTGAAATTCCTCAAGACATAGGAAACATCACCTCCTTGGGAATCCTCCACATGAGTAACAACAATATTGGGGGATCCATTCCATCCTCTCTCAGATACTGCAAGAAGTTAGCAATTCTAGATTTGCGAAACAACAGGATTGAAGGGCGTATCCCTAACTGGATTAAAGACCTTCAACAGTTGCGTATACTCAATTTAAGGTCTAATAAGCTTAAAGATCTGATACCTTCAGAGATACTGCAGCTCCAAAATCTTCAGATCCTCGATCTTTCAAAGAACAATTTAACTGGCAAACTTCCTACCAACTTCTCTGGCTTGCAGACGATAAATCAAAGCACCCATTCCTATTTGATAGGTTACAATTACTATGTAGCCAATTTATTCTTTGAGAATGTGATAGATTTGTTTAACAAAGGCCAACAAATGCAGTATCTGAAAATCCTATCCATCTTTACTCTTATTGATTTATCAAATAACCAGTTAACAGGAAAGATTCCAGAGGAGGTGGGAGTCCTCAAGGCTTTGATATCACTGAATATTTCAAGGAATAATTTAACAGGAGAAATGCCTGGTTCCATAGGGGACATGGAAGAATTGGAATCACTAGACCTTTCCCACAATTTGTTAAATGGGCCAATCCCAGATAGCCTGGGAAACCTGAAAATGCTGGGGTATTTAGATGTGTCCTACAATAACTTGTCTGGAAGGATTCCGCAGGCTAGACATTTGGACAGATTTGGTGCCCCTTCCTATGTGGGAAATGATGGTCTGTGTGGGGCTCCCTTGAATATCAGCTGTGGGACAAGTGCAGCTCCTTTACAACAACCAGAGGAAATGGAGGGTGAAGAGGAGGACAATACATGGTGGGGTGTGGCGGTATGGCTATGTTATGGACTTGGAGTAGCTCTGATTGTTGGGGTTCTGTCTTTTAACAGTGAATGGAGGAGGTTGTATTTTCAATTCCTCGATGAAATCATCTGTAGGTTGTGTCAAAGGGTGCAGACATGATAACTTATATGTTTACTTGTTGCACTCTTAGGCTCGGTTTGTTTGTGGGAATTGGAATTTGAGATAAAATCTAATTATCTCAAAATCAAGTTTTGAAATTTTAGTTTTGTGTATTCGGAAGATAGTTTGGACCATTTGGTTCATCCGGAAGATGCCTGAGACAATCCATATTTTGCGTTTGGTTGCCATTTACGAAATTGGAATTGGAAGTGACAAATTCCTATTTATGTGTTTGGTTTGCAATTTCAAATTGGAATTGGAATTACATTATCCAGTTTCTGTGTTTGGTTCTACATTTTCAATTGGAATTATATTTTGAGAAGAAAATTTAAGTTTTTATAATTATTATATAATGTTTTAATTTAATATTTTATTTTTGTTGTTCATTTTTTATTTATAGTTTTTTTTTTAATTAATTTATATTTTTATATAGAAAATCATAAACAAAATTTAATATTTTTTTTCCAATATTGTGAAGAGTAAACTTAACTTTTTTTAATAATTTTATACAATATCATAAACAATATTATAACAAGAAAGTAATTATAGCATTGCTTGATATCGCATCAAAATATAAATAAGTCATCTAGTCCACATATATATCTATTTCTGCATAATGACCCAACAAATGACCCAACTAAATAGTACGATTGTTGCACAAAGTAAACATTGTAAAAACATGACATCAGCTTTATACGTAGCCTCCGCTTTTGCAAAAGTTTTTTCGAGCGCTTTGCAAGACTTGCACTAGTCATCCACAACAGGTATATGTGGAGAACGTGTAGATGACGTAGACAGTGACGGGGTGTCATTGGCCCATTGAAAGTACTGACATTCACCACCATTCTACAATACAAATCTAAGTTAGTCTCACTATAATGACTAATATTTATTCTTTGTAAACATTTAAATATTGTGCAATTAACAACCTTTTTCTTATTTTTGCAACTCCAAAATTTACGATCTGGATTATCCCGCGTGTGTGACGTTTTCAACATGCAGCACAATCCATCACCACACTCACACATAGGGACATTTACCATAGCCATTAGCACTGTATCAAGCAATTTTTTGTTCATTCATACTATTTTTGTTCATTCATATATAACAATATGACTATATTCTACGAGTACAAATTGAAAAAGTTTCATTTATGTTGATATTAAAAATTTATAGAAAAAATATAATGACACAACTATAGCATCAGATAGAAGTTTTGGGGAAGAACAATATTCATGAACTAAATGGTGGTGTGAAAACACACCGTTAAATAAGAAAATGCAAGGAAATCCACACTCTACGCCCTTATGCCCCACATTCGATGAGCAACCATCTCATATCCTGCTCATTATTCCCATTACTTTCCGTATTGTTAGATGGTCAATCTTGCATCTACAAAGTAAACATGATAGAAAAACTAAAACTTGTTTATTTTTAAATGGAATACACGTAGGAGTACCATCAGAAATATTGACCGTTTACAAACATGAACAGTAAACAATCATCAGATAGCTCATTTTTTATCATCATATGTGGATATTTTTGGCATCAATATTTCAAATAGCTTCTGGATTCGATTGTGTAGATAGTTATGGATCACACTCTGCGATCCATCATCAGGATGAAAGAGACCAAAATGATTGCAACAGACCAAAATGATGGACTTTTCTTTCAATCATTTTTCTCTCTTCCATCCTGATGAAGGATCACAGAGTGTGATCGAAAATGTTGATGCCAAAAATATCTACAAAATCAAATCCAGAAGCTATTTCAAACATATTTAATGTCAGCATATGTGTAGTCTCACTTTATCATCATATGTGTAGTCTCAAAACTATCCATTTCTATTTCTGTACCTATCACGTGGTTTTTAAAAATGAATGAAAAATGAAAAGAAATTGAAGATGAAATAGAGCATTGAACAAAGTAGAATTATTTAACTTAATTTTGTAATGCAACAATAATAACAAGATGGTTAGGGTATATACATACATAATCATGAACAATACAGTCGTCTACCAAAACACATTTATAAAATCATGTCTGAAGAACTCGAAATGGATAGTTATGAGACTACACCTTAACAATGCATTAAATGAAGCATTCATCATGTGGTACTCCTTCGTGTATTCCACTTAAATATGCTAAAAGCAACAGCACTAACAAATGCAAGCTAATATGTCTATAAAAGCACATTAATGAAAACAACGGTCAAGGGAGGGCATGCTTGTTTGTCCATTAATTCAACAAGATCTTGCAATACCAAAACATTAAACCAATATGCACCAATATGCCATTGATGGACCTTTGAAAGCACTCAAAATTCAAAGGACAAGAGAGAAACAAGGTTTCCTACCTTGAAGTGGAGAGAAAAACCAAAATGGAGAGGAAGACAAGAACACTCTGTGAAAGCCAACATAATCACTAGCAACACAAAATAATTTTGGCATGGATCCAACGAATTAATACAATAAATATACTAGTGGGTACTTACTAGTGGCTACTGTATACCAGTGTATACCAAAACAAAGAGGGAAAAATGAAAGAAATAACTTGATTGGGTTGACACATGATCCCAAGAGAAGTTCTAAAACATCTTTGCATGGCCATTGAGAGAGCAAGTTTTTACAATTGATTATACATTTTTTTATGTAAATTTTACTTCACGAATCACAAAAAAAATGCATGGTAAGAGGAAAGATGGGTTCAACTTGTGTTCCAACATAAATATCTTTGACTTCCATTTCTCATAAGAGTGTTGACAATCTATATTTTGTAATGGAGATATACCAATGTATACTGTAACCAGTGTATATTATTATATAGCCATTGGCATACAGTCCAATCAGTGGATAAACTTAACAACATCTTGAACATGCATTGCATGTTCAAGATGCATTTCATGTTCAAGATGTTAAGTTTATCCACTGATTGGACTGTATGCCAGTGGCTATTAACATCAATCACAAAGTATCATTTCTTTTTGATTCATCTGTAAATGATACTTTGTGATTGATGTTCTAAATACTATAACCAGTGTATATTGTTATACAACCACCGATTTGTTAAAAAATTTGTTAAGATCCTTTGTCCTGGAAGTAAGGCTTCAAATGACATTATACTGAAATTTTTACAGCTTTGTGTGATTAGGGCAATTTCTATTTGGTTGATGGTAATAAAAAACTTAAATCATCTGTAATTCTAATATACCCACATCTACCAAGATGGTTCATCAAAGTTTCAATAGAGGTTGTTTTATCTGCATCAACCTCGTATGACAAAGTTTTAAACAACTCATTGGCTGTATAACAGTATACTTTGTGATTGATGTTCTAAAGATGCATTGCATGTTCAAGATGTTAAGTTTATCCACTGATTGGATTGCATGTTCAAGATGTTCAAGATGTATTGCATGTGATTGATGTTCTAAATACTATAACCAGTGTATACTGTTATACAGCCACTGATTTGTTTAAAACTTTGTTAAGATCCTTTGTTATCTCAGAGCCCTACAGGAGATGGTAGTTGGATCATGTACATGTATCTTCCACTGGAACTGTTAAATGCAATTGAATCTGATTCCAATTGCCTTCTACTTCCAATCACACAAGATTTCATACATTTGGCTTAGGTTTTTATAAAAAAAAAATGGGTTGTGACAACTCACTCCACCTCTTCTCCATCTTATTGAAGTTAGTTTTAGCTATCCTGGGAGAGAGGACTTTCGACTTAGTAATGTTGATGTGGGTATTGACATGGGAATGCATGTGGTAATAATAGGGCCCAATGGAGCAGGGAAGTCTACTTTACTCAATCTCCTTGCTGGCGATTTGCAACCTTCACAAGGAGAGGTAAGGAGGAGTCAAAAGCTGAGGATTGGTAGGAAAAGATGCAGATGGAGATGGAACACATTTGACAGTTCTTACAACATTTCAGCTACAACAATTTTAAAATGCTGCTATAAATCCCACAGCAGCAAGCAACAACAAGGCTTTGCAGAGGCAAATCCCACAATAACAGCACAAAAAAGAGCCAGAATCATCACACTGAAATAGAGGGCACAGTCTACTGGTCTTAACTAGACCTTTCTAGACAATTTCTCATCCATTTATCGGGTAATGATGCCAAATCCATTCAACATGCAATGAGAAATATTGAAAGAGAGAGACCAAGAATGAGAAAAACGTGACATGAAGGGAGAAGAGATCCCAAACACCTTGGGTAGAGGTTAGGAAGATATATAATCATAACTAACTAATACCAAATCCTATATATCCAAGGACATATAGTATATGCTAGACTAAGATATGTAAGGTGTACATATGCCTCAAACTGATAAAGATGGGGATAGGAGGAGATTGGTGAAGTAGTATGAGGTCATATACATATTAAACATAGTACGTGTATAGGAGATGCATAACCTATCAGAAACCTCCCATTTTATCATACTGGAGGATGCTGGTAATAGTTGTGCAATTAGAACACATTTCTTCATATAAATTCTCAAAGGAGTGAGTGCAAGCATTAAGTTCTGGAGGCTAGGAGTATGAAACTTGAAGCTAGTTTTTAAGGGTTTTGGAGGCCACCAAAATGGGTTTTTTTTCCCTATAGATTCTTATCACTCACTCACAATGCATAAAATATCATAACAGAAAATGCATCAGGTCCTCTCAACATCAATCACAAAGTATCCATTGATTGGACTATATGCCAGTGGCTGTGAACGTAAATAGTTCAATCAGTGGATAAACTTCACATTAATTTCATGCTTTTCTAAGTGCTCAATCATAAGTGTCATTATTTTCCATGTTTCCATTGTTTTCTAAGAAATTTTAATTAGCATGCTGACCCAAATTGAATAAGAGAAGAGAAGGAAGATCTCAAGAAGCATTTCATGCATAGTGAACAATAGCAAATCACATAAAGGAGCAGCAAGACAACCTAATGATAGCAGATGTTCACACATAGAAAGCATATGTTGATAGGAAGCATTCATTCTTAAAGATCAACATAAAAACATAAGAAAAGAATCCAAATCTATGAAGAGCAGTGAGGATCTTGAATATAGTAGTGGGTCTCATGTCAAAGAGTGAATCTTGTTGAGAAAAGAATGTCAAATCTACACTAGAACAAAGAGTAAATGGAATACACTTTTAGATAAGTAAAACACAGATCTTGCATGTAGAGTAGCTACATTGAATAGAGAATATCACATTTAGCAGTCTCAAAAAGGAACAACAGTCTGTATGATAAATGAATGACACATTTTATGCATATAGAACTCTATGCTTTCATTGATGAACAGTGAGATGAAGTGTTACCATAGTAATGTCAAATCAGAAGAACATTGAGTATAGCATCATGTTAGTTTTATAGCCTTTTATAGGCTTCCAACACATTTAAAATCACACAACAGTACAGAATTAGATGTCCTTTTAAATATAACTATAAATCACCATATGTGGCTACAATCCAGTCCACTCTCTCATCCTCAGTCATCAATAAGAACTATTTGGCTCTTTCACGTTGACCCATGAAGGTTTCGTATACCCTCAGGAATACACCTCGACTCAATATGGGGATGGATTTGAGAGCGTTATATGCATTTGTCAAAGCATTGTCATGAGCAGATTCATCAATTTGGACAAGGTGAACATTGCTCATGCCCTCTTTTATTTTCTTCATTGTTTCACACATGGAATCCAAGGAAGCAGCCATACTTGCCTTCCTCCTCTTTCCCACCTTTCTGACTGATGATGTAGGAGTCCCTCTAGTACTTGTTGTTGTAGTGGACTGATTGGAATGATAAGGGTCTTCGTCCAAATCAACAGCACTATCAAGATGTATATTGAAACCAGGGTCCTCTTCATCATGCACATTGAATGGCTCTTCCACAGGGTTCCCTTCTTTAGTCTCAAGGGTCGTGGTAGCTGCATTACCTTTAGGAATGTCATTACCCACAATTGCACCCAATTCATTGAAGTAATGGAAGGGCTGCCTCTTCTACACTTTGGCATTTTTGAACTCTCTTCTCTGCATGTTGGCATAAATAAATGGATTAGGTTCTTTGTCTTTCATTATTAACTTTAAAAGAAGGCAATATTATTTCCATCAAAATAGTAGAGAGATCACCCTACCTTCAAAAGCTTATCCCACACGCTATCCTTAGCATCCATGCACTGAGTTGCCTCGTTCCAAGCAAAACCACTTGTATTCCTTAGCTCTTTCATCACTCTATAGGCAAGCTTCCAGGTTTTCAAATTATTTTTGAAGTTGTCCTTTGATAGATTGAGGTTCATATCAGCATTGAACTGCCTCTCAATTGCGAACCACGCTTCTTTTTTGAAGCCTCCATCACATTTTTTGCCTAGCTGTACTTGCTTGAGGAGCAAGTCTAGAAACTTGCGTTCCATTTCCTTTGTCCACATTATCTTCTTCGAGGAACGAGATATTTGGCTCATGTTACCAATTTCATCCATGTTCATCAATAATTCTGTGTATGCCATGTTGTGTATACAAATTGTTGTTAATGGTATCAAAGTATCTTCATACATCAATTTACTCAAATAAAACACATTGACCCATACAAGTCCAATACTTGCAAAAAGAAAGAGAAGAAAAAGGAAACCATCATGTATATCAAAGTATCTTCATACATCAGTTTACTCAAATAAAACACATTGACCCATACAAGTCCAATACTTGCAGATAGAAAGAGAAGAAAAAGGAAACCATCATGTCTATCAAAATATCTTCATATATTAGTTTACTCAAATAAAACACATTGACCCATACAAGTCCAATACTTGCAGATAAAAAGAGAAGAAAAAGGAAACCATCATGTAGTCTTGACTCATACAAGAACAACTATTCTTGGGATCTATACTCTTCCCACATTCTACTTGCTATATCATCTCAGAACTGTGCCCACTGGTCTCTATTATGTTGAGACAACCCATATGTCTCCAGCATTGGTACATCTACCCCATCATGATCATCTTCCTCTTCGGTGACAATTTGTGATGGAATGTCATCCTCTAATGTAATGTAGTTTTGTAGTATGCAACATGCTAATTCAATATGGGCTTGTGTCATGTGATAGGATGAGACGTGGCATGCCTCAAGATTGGAAAATGCTGCTTGAGAATACCAAATGTACGCTCTACTGAGTTTCTAAGAGAGGAGTGTCGATGGTTGAACAACTCTTCTCGAGAGTTTATTGGATTCTGTCTTGAAAACTCCTTTAGGTGGTAGTGTGTACACCGATAAGGAGCAAGAAATCCAGGTGCATTGGGATATCCAACATCCACTAGAAAATATTTTCCTACATAAATAAAGTATATTATTAAAACGTGAAACATTGATTGTACCCTTGAGTATATTAAACTATGATTTGGCTTACCAGGGGGAACAACAAGAGGATCTGCTCTTGACAAAGCTGAACCTAGAACATGACTATCCACGACAGACCCTTCCCAACCAACAAGGTAGTACTGAAACTTATGATCGAAGGAACACACACCCATAGCATTTTGCGATAGGTTGCCTTTTCTATCACGATATTTACCCTGCATGTCGACATCGACGGTGACTGGTATATGGGTTCCATCGATAGCTCCAGCACAATCCTATACAATAGGATACAATCATCAATTCTACGGCCAACCAATAATATGATAAAGATAAAAATCCATACAAGAAATTTGTAACAACACAACAATTACTTTTAAGAATGGATCAAAACATTCATTCCCACTAATTTCAGGAGCAGTGTCTGGACTAGGTGGTAGAAAGAAATCCTTGTGGAGTCCTAAGATAGCCCTCAACACCTTGTGGAAGTATTGGCTGATTGTCTCTCTTGAGTGCCCAAAGTTGTGGGCAATCTTGCGGTTCCTCAGATTGTGGCCAATGATGTGGAGGAACATCACAAGTTGTTCTTCTAACATCAAGTGTATCGTATCTGTCAAGGTTCCTTTCAGCCTTAGGATAGTAGCTAGATGAAAGAAGGCTCCCCTACTCATGTGAATCTGATCATGGCAATCCACATCATTGGAATGAATAACCATTCTATAAAAATCATTTCCTTTTATTTTTCGTTTACCCATTTGTGCATTGCCTTCTCGGGCCACCACTACTATGGCTATGATAACACAAGCAATAAGAGCTGTGAGAAGATGAGAATATGTGGTCTCCACAATTACCCATCCTAGAATGTCAATATTCTTAATAGGATCCATCAATGGCCTAAAATGTGGACAAACAAAATGATATAAGCAAGGAAATATGGACATAATTACAAAGATATGCATTCATCCATCACATAAAGCACAAAAATATTTACTTTCCTTAATTTGTTTACAAATATTGTGGCTTTTCCAATTTTGTATCCTCAAATCTGAACAAGTATGGGTTGGAGAAACAAAAAGAGCCATGGTTGTATTATTGGTTTAAATTTGTTTCCTGTTTGTAGTTCAGTCTTCTTGTCTGGTTATGACTACTACATGAAAAGGATTATCTAGAATATTTAATTAAGAAAATGTGATTAAGATAGCTTTTAAAAATATTGAAAGCATAGGAAATTAGTGGAGACATTTGAATAATTGATGAATAAACATTATATTCTAAATATATCAAATCAAATTTAAAAAAAGTGGCTTCAAAAATATCAATCAATGATTCCCCACTAAGGAATGCATCCAATCTGTTAAGAGGAATTGTTTCACACATTTCTACTTTATAATCGTGTTTAAGATAAGTTGGAGTCCACATGACATCATTCGATGAGAAATGAGAGACTCCTTCGTCGCCATCTTGTACTTCCAAATCCATCAAGAGTTTCCATTTCCTTTATCTCACCATCCCCATGTATGTGAAAAACTATTGCAGCATCCACATCAATATTAAGTAAGGTATTGCATAGAATATCCACAAGTCCTTACTTAATATTCATGTGGATGCTGCAATGGTGGACATCAACTAGCACTCTATTTTTTATTATGCCATTATTTATTATAATTTAAAAATGTGGAAGTCTCAACTCAAGGTTAGGCCAGAGGGAGATAGTAAAACTCCACAAGTCCTATAATGGGTTTATAATTAGTATACAGACAATATGGGATAATTTATTGTACAATTAGGGATTAATGACACACATCAATGACCTTAAACATAATGTCTTTGAAAATGATCTTATATTCTTTTCGTCCACTTTTGAGGTTTGCACCTATTGTGACTAATCCAACTAGAGAGTTTCCAAAAATATTATAGAGTTCTTATCTCATTTCATTTCCATCATGGATCCGTAATGAATGCAAACTCTTGATTGTCACTACTAAGTTCTTTTAATAATTTTCTAATGTTGAGACTTTTTTTATAATTGGACTACTAAAAAATATATTAGCAAACCCTTACAAGGCACAAGGAAAACCTATTTGATTGATATGTTTTATAATTGATTTGAGCATTCTAATGAATGATCTGTAATTACAGTTTTCTTTAAGATCAAGTCATCTACCAAATATTTGACCCAAAATTGCATCTACAAATAAATCAATCTAGAAAGCCCTAAAATTTACAACATTTAGAGTTATCAACTCAATCTATTTTTACAATTGAAAAACCAAGAACTACAGACCTCTTCTCTTCAACCTACCAAAGAAAGAAAAACGAACTTTAAATGAGAAAGACAACAATTCTTTTTTGAAAGACCAAACTTGAAAATCATCCAAACCCTGTTGAAGTTAGGAGAATTTTTTTTAAAAGAGTGATTTCTTTTACATAATTTTTTTTAATCTACATAAAAAAAGTATGTGTTTTGAAATAACTAGCAATATTTATTTTTTTAAGAAAAAAAAAAGTGCTCTGCAAGTTGGGCAAGTGGATGCCTTTGTCTATGCTTGTAGAGGTTGCGTGGCTTGTGTTGGTGATGTCGAATGTCCTTTTTTGTTGTGGTCTTTTCCTTGGATGTATTGTGTCTCATTTGTTTCTCTTTGCTTGTATTTATTTCTCTTTTTTCTCCTTGTGTGTGCTTTCGTTCAGCCTTTGGTGCCATTTAGGGCCGATCATTTGAGATCTTCATTGTGATTGATTTCTTTTATATGGAGCATGCAGATGGCGTATGCAATCATGATGAAGTGGGGAGGGGAAGTAAAGATATTGATAATGGTATTAATACCAAATCTCTACAAGTTTTTAGTAAGTCATTCAAAGATATTCTAACAGATAGTTCTAGTACCAAGTGCCTAGAAACAACGAATTTTGATGGAAGGATTTTCAAAAAAGATGCCTTCAGAGCCAACGAAGGTATGGTTTCTAAAGCCGATGGATGTGGAATGGGAAATAGTGGCCTCATAGAAACTGCAGATCCCATAGGGGGAGAAAAGAGTAAGCTCCCTTGTCTTGGGTTGAAAACACTTTCATTGACCTCGAATGAAGACATGGTAATAACAATCAAATCCGAACAAAGTAGTTTAAAAAATGTTTCTACTTTTGTGTTTGCACGGATAATAAATTCTTACCAGCTAGGAAATTTCTTGATGATTGTATTAATAATGTCTGGGGCAAAAAATTTGGTATTTATGTCAATTTCAGTAGGATGGTGCATAAAGGATTATTTGTGATCTTTCTTAAGAATAACAAGAACGAATCCAAAAAAGATTTTGGAATGTGGGCCAGTCTTTGTTAAGGGCTTTTCCTTGGTCTCCTAATGGTATTTTTGATAATGTGGTTGCTAATCTTCTCCTCATTGGGTTCAAATTAAAATCGTTCACCCTAAATTTTGGCCTTTCATTCCTTAGGTCCTGAAGCCTCTAGGGTTGGTCTTGCAAGTTGAGGATTTGTGAAGAAAGGTACTATAAAAGGATGGAGAAAGAAAATAATAATAAGAACATTCTAAGAAGGATGTTATTGAGCACACCAAGGGAAGGCCTGCTCATTAGATATTAGAGTGTGCTAATCTGGGTGCTATTGATTATAAAAAATGTATATTTCAAACTCGAAACTAAATTAAAGTAAAATTTAAAAATAAAATAAAAATATTAATAGAGTTAGAAGGAGGTATACAAAGAAATAAAAAATATTAAGGAAGAACATTCTAAGAAGGATATTATTGAGCACATCAAGGGGAGTCATACTCTTAAGATATTAGAGTGCGCTATGCTATGATGATAATATTTTTTTCTAACTTCCCTAATACTTCATTTAATCATTGGTCTGAATACTTTACTAATTCATCTTTCTCCTAGAGAAAAACTATTATCTTGTTTATAGGTCAAGTTGTTGATTATAACAGATTAGATTCTAGCTATTTTATTTTAATCAAAGATTAAAATCAAATATGAAATTAGATCATCGGGCCCTCTTTATTATCAAATTACATTACATTGAAAAAATAAATAAATATGAATTATATTGCTTTATTTAAAAGTGTAATTGGGCTGGGCCCTAAGTTAAATATTATAATTTGTAATCCTATGGTGTGAAAGAATGGGCCGACCTTGTAATTCAATTTGTAAATTCCTCATACATACATACATACATGCATACATAGTCGCTATTGCTGCTTGTATGAATTCATTGCCTTATACATAGAATGATTTTGCAGGTATTTCACTTGTATCATGTTTGATACAAGCCTTATATATATATATATATATATATATATATATATATATATATATATATATATATATATATATATATATATATATATATATGAGGCTTGTATCAAACATGATACAAGTGAAATACCTGCAAAATCATTCTATGTATAAGGCAATGAATTCATACAAGCAGCAATATATATATATATATATATATATATATATATATATATATATATATATATATATATATATATATATATATATATATATATATATGAGGCTTGTATCAAACATGATACAAGTGAAATACCTGCAAAATCATTCTATGTATAAGGCAATGAATTCATACAAGCAGCAATAGCGACTACTATCATAAAAGGATTTGCAATCTTAGTCTTTCATCTACAACAAACATTATTAAGAAAGGATCTGCGATTTGAGCCTACAACGAATTATATAGACAATAGAATACTTGCAGTTCAGATATGTGATTCACCAAGACTCGGAATATATATTCTTTGACAATGATCTACACATATATCCAAGAGATCTGAACTCATATGATCATGTACTTGATAGTTATATCTAGACTTGTATATAATTCTATGGTCAACCCTTGAAGGAGTTCAATTCATTTCAACAAACACAAGGTTTGAGTCAAGCATATCTTGATTTAGAATAGTAAACTAAGGATCAATCCTGGGCTTATATTCTTGTATTCAGATAAGATATGGACAACAGATCCATTTAACCTTGCATTGGTCATACATCTCGATTTTGGCAATACCAAATTGATTTGCTTCATTGATCAAGGATCCTCAACAAATCTATAAGCTAAGAGTTATGTAATTTAATTTAAGGGCAATTATAGATGATCTAATTTGGTGCTGGATTTTTCCTTCCTATTTGAAGGTTTTCCAAGGGTAATCCTGTTGTGTTTGTGTGGTTTTCTCTTTGTTCTATTTCAGTTTACTATTTTTAAAAAAAATATTACATCTAATCACATAAAATTAACACGAGCAATAACTTTAAAGATTCAATTCTTTTGAGGAATTGCTTTTTAGCCTCATTCCACTATTTATTAGGCTGGGGACAAATAGTTTTATACCAGTTAAGTGCATCATTTTACAACATTCATACAAATTCAAATAACTTAGAAATTACATTTCTAGATATTAAATTCATTTTAGGAAACAAAGCTACTCCACATCTTCAACTTGGTATCTTCATTAAATATTAGCAACTTGATTGGTGAATCTAATTTAATCTTTGGATTTTCTTCTTTTGTGGCACCTGGGTTTTCTTTGATAACTGTTAAAAGAATAATAATAATAACAAAATATAGAGAGGAAATTGTTTAATCAATGAGCAAGGGAAAGCAAGTTTACCATGAATAAGCACAAAGCTAGGAGTATTCACCAAAGCACAATGAAACAAGGAGACAAGATTTTGAAGGGGAAAAGCATAAAAAAATTCTTATGAAATTAATGAAAGTGGCAACAAATGCCTAAGAATGAGAGAGGGAGAGAGAGAGAGAGAGAGAGAGAGAGCAATGCTCATACAATGATAATCAAGAAGAAGAAGAAGAATCTCATAAGAGAATGAGAAGAGAGCCATCTCTTAATAGAGATGTGAGAGAGGAGTTACATTGTAACTCCTAATTCTGTGTATATCACATTTCACTAGTGTGTGAGACAAGTGTAGGATTCCTCATAAGGAAGAATATCTATTTTCCTTAATAAAGGAAATTTCAAAATGACATGTCCTCCCACTTGGACTAGAGGATAGAATACATTAGGATACCTTGGTTTATCCTATTAAATACATAAATAACCAAGGAAAGATTAAAATCTAACACCCCCCTTTAATCTTTACTTGGGGTAATTACATCAAGGGGTATCAAACCCAAATTATTACAATGAAATTCAAGTTTCTCTCTAGAAAGAGGCTTTGTCAAAATATCTGCAACTTGATCTTCACCTTTGCAATGAATAAGGGAAATTTTCTTTTCTGCAATGTGCTCTCTAATGAAGTGATGGTGGAGAGAAATGTGCTTTGATTTTGCATGGTAAACTGGATTCTTTGCCAATGCTATTGCACTTTGATTGTCACAATACAATGGTGTAGGTGCGTGTTGAGGTAGACCCAAATCTTCAAGTATTCTTCTAAGCCATAGAGCTTCTTTAGAGACATGAGTACAACTTTTATATTCAACTTCAGTAGAACATAGAGACACAGATTGTTCTTTTTTACTTTTCCAAGATATAGAACCTGAACCAAGAGAAAAGCAATATCCAAAAGTAGATTTCCCATCATTGGGGTCTCCACCTAGATCTGAATTAGTAAAACCTTTTAAGGTAAAATCAGAATTTGTAGCATAAAATAATCCTAAGTTAATAGTACCTTTAATGTAACATAATATTCTTTTAGCAATTTTGAAATGAGTTTGTTGAGGTTTGGACATAAATCTTGAAACTAAACCAACACTAAAAGATAAATCAGGTCTAGTGAGGGTTAGATAAATTAAGCTACCTACTAGTTCTCTATAAGGAGTAGCATCTATGAAAGGAGATTCCATATCTATCATTAACATAGTTCCTAAATCACATGGAATTGAAACAGGATTAGCATCATTCATATGAAATCTATCTAGAAGATCTTTAGCATATTTACTTTGAGATATAAAAATACCTTGAGAGGTTTGCCAAATTTGCATTCCTAAGAAATAATGTAAGAAACCTAAATCTGTCATTTGAAATTTTTGATTGAGTTGAAACTTAATATCAGAAATTAACTATTTAGAACTAGAAGTAAGAATCAAATCATCAACATACAGAATGATAATAATAATGTTATCTTCATTATGCTTGATATACAAGTTAGGATCATTTTTACTTCTTTCAAAACTTTGAGAAATAAAGAAAGCATTAATTTTGGAATACCATTCTCTAGGAGACGATTTTAAACCATAAATAGACTTCTTTAGTTTGCAGACTAAATGTTCATTACCTTGTTGAATAAAACTAGGAGGTTGAGACATATAAATTTCTTCATGCAAATCACCATTTAAGAAAACACTTTTAACATCCATTTGGTGAATAGGCCAATTCATTTTAGCAGCTAAGGCAAGAACAACTTTAATAGTAGGCATTTTAGCAACAGGAGCAAATGTTTCATTATAGTCTATACCTTCAATTTGAGAAAAACCTCTTGCTACTAGTCTAGCTTTAAATTTACTAATTTCATTATTGGAGTTTAACTTAATTTTATATAACCATTTACAAGAAACCAGATTCTTACCATGAGTTAGAGTAACTAAATCCCAAGTATTATTAGAAATTAAAGAGTCATATTCTTCTTGCATAGCAGTTTGCTAATGAGGTTGATTTTTAGCTTGAGCAAAAGTTTGAGGATCATTAGAATTAGAGAGAGAAGACATAAGAGCATAATTGCAGTAATTTATCCTTCTAGGTTTAAGTCCACCCATTCTAGCAATGTAATCATCATCCTCATTAAGTAAATCTTTAAATCATTTAGGATTTCTCCTAGAATTAATAGAAATATTACTAGGAGTAAACAGATTATTAGCATCATCATCATCATCATCATCACTGCTACTAGTAGAAGGAACAAAATCATTAGAAGGAGTATCATTACTACCTATTTGTTCATCATTATTCTGGTTATTAGTATTATCATTAGTGTTAGGAGCTGAAACAGAAGGAACAGAAACTTTAGGAGTAGAAACAGAAGGTACAAAAATAGAAATGTGAGGAATAGGGTTGAGAGAAGAAGGTTGGTCCTCCACAATAACTATGTTGCTGTGAATAAAATCAGAATCTGAAATCTGAGAACAATCAAGAACACCATTTTCAGCAATGCAAACATCTCTAGCTATGTGAACTTTATTAGTAAGAGGATCATAAACTCTATAACCTTTAGTGTTCTCAGAATAACCAACAAATATATGAGGTGAGGATTTAGGATCTAACTTTTTCCTTTTCTGTTTAGGTGTGTGAACATAAGTAGTTGAGCCAAAAATCTGTAAATGAGACAAATTGGGTTTTCTATCGGACCAAACTTCTTCAAGAGTTTTATTTGGACGGGCCTTAGTAGGAGTTCTATTAAGAATATAGGTGGCACATGCCATAGCTTTAGCCCAAAATTTATAATCCATATTTCTAGCATGTAAAAAACATCTACCCATTTCAACTATTGTTCTATGCTTCCGTTCTGCCACACCATTCTGTTCTGGTGTATAAGGAACGGTAAGCTCATGTTTGATACCAAAAGATCTTAAATAAGAATGGAAAGCATGATTAACATATTCAGTACCGTTATCTGTCCTAAGAATCTGAATTTTACAACCACTTTGTCTTTCTACAAAAACATGAAATTCAACAAAAGTATCAAGGACTTGATCTTTACTATGTAGGAAATAAATCCAAGTTCTACGAGAATAATCATCAACAAAAGTTAAAGCATATTTAGAACCTGAAATAGAAGTATTTTTCATAGGACCTAAAAGATCACTATGAATCAGAACTAACTTATTATTAGCTCTCCAAGATGATTTATGGGGAAAAGATTCTCTATGCATTTTACCACTCATACATCCATTGTAATCAAATTTAGAAGTAGTAAGCTTAGGTAGTCCATCTACCATATTTTCTTTTTGTATTAAAGAGATATAATCAGAATTTAAATGTCCTAGCCTCTCATGCCAAATATGAAAATCAACAGTAGTAAGTAAAGAGTATCTAGGAGAGGAAAATTGATAAAATTTAAAGAGATTATCATCATCTAATTTAGCATTAGCAACTATCTGATCAGTGTTAGGATCAATGATATGACAATTCTTTTTATGAAACTCAACCTTATAATCTTGAAATAATTGAGGAATAGAGATAAGGTTAGCTTTCAAATCAGGAACATAAATCACATCATGTAATTTACCATTTGGAACAGAAACATTACCAATTCCTTCAACTTGACAACAATGATTATTAGCTAAAGAAACAAGAATATTCATAGAATCAGGTTGCAAAGAATCAAAAACTTCCTTACGAGAAGTAACATGTTGAGATGCACCACTATCAATAATCCATTCAAGTGGTTTAGAAGCATTGAAACAAACAGTAAAAGCAGAATGAGATTGATTGCCATTTGAGTAATTTGGAGAATTAGGTTGGTCATCTTTCTGTTTCTTAAAATAGTTATGAACTAAGTGACCATCTTTATCGCAATAGGTGCAATGAGGCCTATTTGACTGATTATTACTCTGATAGTTATTAGAAGGCCTAGAATTGTACTGATTATTAAATTGATGGCCTGAATTATTATTTGAATTATTAGTGTTGTTAGATCATTGATAGTTTTGGTTATTTTGATTTGTATTAGAAGATCTATTGTTATTTTGATTAGTGTTAGAAGATCTATTGTTAGAGACATAAGCATGTTCGTGAGTTTTAAGAATGCCAAACTAAATTAATTTAGCTTCCTCTTGACGCAACATATTTTGAAAAATAACGTAAGTTAATTGAGATGCTAAAGAGGGAATAGCTAACTGAGAATAAATGTTAGTAATGAATTGTTGGAACTGTCTAGGCAAACATTTATGAATAATAATATGAATTATTCTTAAATCCGAAAGAGGAACTTGTAAACCAGTTAGTAAAACTTTAATGGAATCAAACTTAAGCAAGACGTCATCAACAAAGTTGAAATCAGTATACCTGAGGTCTTCAAGTTGGTCTTGAAGTTGGATTTTTTGGGTTTCATTTGCACTATCATAGGTATTTTTCAGGATGTCCCAAGCCTGATGGGCTTCTGTACAAGTGGAAATTAGGACATACAATAGAGGACTTAAGGAAATCCTGATTAAACCAAGTGCTTCCTCATTTTTTGTCTGCCAAGCAATTTGGTCAGCTTGAGGAGCAGAGGTTGTAGGTTTCGAACTGACATCAGTTGCAATCTCTAAAATGTGTCTAAATCTAAAGATAAAGGTCATGTGAGTTTTCCAGGCATGGTAGTTGGTACTGGTTAATTTAATTTCTGGCATCAGGGTAGTCATGCTTAACTACAGAATCTAAACTAGGAAAAAACAAAGAAGCTTTAACAGAAAACTGAAAAGAACTTAATTCAAACTGAATCTACTTGCAGGCAATGGCAGAAAGCTATAAAAGCTGACGCCAGTGAGGCTTGCAAGGAAAAAATAAACACTTAAAGGAAAAAGGAACTTAAGACACAAAAGCTAATAGATCCCGGTTAATTTGTTATGAATTAATAGATAGCAACGAGAATTGCTTGCATGCAAGGAAAGAGAAAACTAAAACTATTGCATGTAAAGATGAAAAACAACTGAAAGGAAACTAAAAAAACTTTAAAAAACTTGTTAGGAAAAACTAAAACAACAGCACGAACCTGCAAAACAAAGGATAGAAACTGAATACTAAAAAAAATTTGGAACCTGCAATGAAACGTTAGAAAAAAAGATAACCAGATAAGGATAGGGCTTGATTACACACTGGAATAACACCCTCTTTAAAAAAATCTGCCTCTTAAAGAAAAAAAACTCTTTATTTTAAAAGAATTTAAAAAAACTTATATGAAATGACTAATTTCAGAAAAGAAATCTAACAATAACCTATCTTTCTTTTTTTTATATTTTTATTTTATTTTGATTTTTTCCTCTACCCTTATCTTTTACTAATTTAATGTTAAATTATTCTCTACCCAATATGTCTTCACAATCATTTATGGACTATTATTGTAGATTTAAGGCGTGGTGAAGCTCTTCACTTATACTTTGTAAGGAAATTCTCCTCACGTTATATTGTTATATTTTTTATTGTAAATAAAATTTCATTAGTTATTGAGGATATTTTTTCCTCAATTTGACATGGTTGTATTTTCTCTATAGTTCTCATTTTTCCATTACTTTCTCACACTTCTATTGTCAAACTAGTCTAAATAATCTACATTAAATGTTAAATGTTGTAAGTTCTCTAGGATTTTTATTAAATTTTCAAATATTCCATCATGTGTGATTTGGGTATTAGATAAATCTAGTTGTACGTCTCATGTTTTAACATAATTTAGAGTTCATTAGGTATGAATGCTCCTACAAATTTATTTAAAGTCTTTTTAGATACCCTATAGTTTTTTATAATACCATTTAACTCTTAATGTTTATTATTATTTCAGGATTTGATTTAATTTGTTTTTGAGTTTTGAATATCATTTTTTATTATCAATAGCTAGTCTAATATTTGATGAGTAGGACTCCCCTTGGTGTGCTCAATAACAACCTTCATAGAATACTCTTCATATTTTTTTCTTTCTCCATCCTTTTGGAGAACCCTTCTTGATGAAACTACATTTAATTTTGTCTCTTTTCTTTGATGCTTATATTTTCCATGTTCAACTATTTTTTTAATAATATTTTCAGCTTTCCTTAACCTCTTGTTATCTCATTAGTCATTTATAAATTCCATGATGTTGTAATAGACTATTTTTTTTATTATTCACATTTTTTAACAATTCTCTTCCAATTTTCCCATGTTCTATTCACGATTCCTTAGGTATATAACCCTATCCCATGAGTCCAATCCTTAAGAGAATCTACTACAAATATTATCTTTTTGTTCCCTTATATTATCTTTCTTAATATATATTTTTTATTTCATAAACTTTTTGGGCATTTTGATTTCTTTTCCAGCCATGATTCATGAGTAGTGGTTCACACGAACCCATCTCTCATGAGAATGAATGGAACACTTAGCACACATTAGATCTAGGTGATGCTCATAAAGGACTTCCCAACTAAATTAATGTTAACAAGAAAAGTGGGAAATGACTTTGTTGACCTAAATATGAACTTTTAGATATTGTATGTATATCCCAATGATAACAATAAAAATTAAGAATTTATTTCACAATTATTAATATAAATAGGCACCATAAGCAACTATATCTTCATCTCATTTTATAATGAAATATCTAATACAATATATTAAAGAATTGAGACAATGTATGACATTAAACAATTATATTATCAAGATTATAAATATTCTTAGAAATTAAGGAATTTATAAATATTCTTACTAATCGCAATTAAAGAATAAAAACGAAAAATACCATACTAAAATGTATAGATTCAACCTCTCTGGATCACAATTAAAATTTCAAACGCTGGAATACAGTTATATCAATTTTAGAGGCTTCAATTAAAAAGGTACATAAAGCAGCTCTATAAGACTACTCTTTATCTCGCAAAAGAGTTGACTAAATTAACAGCATGAGATTTCCACAATTTATTAGTAATGAGATAAATTTCTGAATTTGAATTCGATTGTGTGTATTTTTAGCATCAAAATCGAATCCAGAAATTTATCTCAGTTGACTAAATTTCAAATAAATCATATCACTCAATCTCATAATCGAATACGCCGCCGTTTCCGAAGGAAGTGCCATGCTCTGTATGATAAAACAAGTCCTGCCCGAGTGTTATCATATTATTTCATAGCTTTCATGGCTGCTAGAAAACCAGTAAACAATGCCAATCTCACATGTGAAACCCACCAGCTGAAATCGTCCAGACAATTTGTTTTTTGTGTTTTTATCTACTAAAAAACTCTTAAGCTGTTTATTCGATTATTTGACTATTATGGTGCAAAATAGAGTAACCCAGCCGTTTCTTCTATCAAATCCTTGGATTGGTGAGCAAGAATTCGAGCCGTCAAACCCATTTGTATCACACAGTGCGCTCCAGGTTGGAGAAAATGAATCTGAAGAATTTTCGACACGCTCTGGTGATGGGCGTCATCATCATCTTGGCTGCAGCTCGCCTGCTTCTGGAAAATGAGAGCCTTTCCCGGAGTTCAGTGTTGGCAGGGACAAGTAATCGTTTTTCAGAAGTTAAGGAACAGTGCGCATCTGTTGCAAGTGAGGCAGCTCCCTGCTCGAATGATGGTACTTGGCTCTCTGCTGCAAAGCAATTCGCTCTTCCGCTCTCTGGAGAATGGGAGCAGGACAATGGCTCTGCGCCTCTTTCACCATTCTTACATTTCCATAAACAGGAGGAAAAAAGTTTCAAACTGGCTTCTTTATCTCTGTATCCCCGAATCTCAGATTTCCTGGGCCTCCGCAAATTCAAAGTTGCTAGTTTTACCGCATCCCTGTGCTTCCACATATCCAATAAGAAGAGAAGTCTTATATATAACAACATCCGGACAGGCTATGAAAATCAGCCACGTGTAACTCAGCTTTGCATTAGCTTCCAAGGAATTTTCACAGAATCCATCAGCGGTGATCAGAATCTGTGTTTGTTGGGGCGATCGGAGGTGCCCCTGCGAAATATTAATGCTTCTGCTCGCTCGAAATGGATGGCGCCTTCACTGGATCAAGATGACAAAATTCTACTTCGCCTGCGAATTCCGCCGAGCGATGGGCTAACGACCAGAATGATTGTTGCGCGATTGGCAAGCTTGCGTGGTTCAGATCATCCCATGTTCTTTGATCCTGTGAAGATCACCTTCCTACTGGATTACTCGCCGCCCTACAAATTCATTACAGAGAGCATGGTGGAAAGCGCCTGCAATGCACAGGTCCATGAAAATAAGTTCACAGATCTGGAATTGTACCAGGGAAAATATCAACAGTGCGAATTCTTAAGGTCGTTGTTGGATTATTGGACTTTGGAGGGAATCCCAAATTGGCAATGCAAAGGCCCAGCAGAGTGTTGCAATAGGGTTGGTCCTTTCTTCAATCAAGGGGGCTTCAAAAACTCTAGGATTTTTATTCAAAGATTTGAATGTTTTCAATCCCGTGCACATCCGGATTTCAATATCAGTGCCGCTATTCGTATTGTGCCTGCAGTAGAAGAAAACGCCGGGAGCTCTGGATCAGTCGGAGAGAACCAAAACAATATGTGGATCCAAGGAACATGGAGTAAATCATCCCCTGGTAAGATTTGTATGGTGGGATGCCTAGCATCTACCCCTACCCCTGCTTGTGATTTTCTAGTTTGTCTCTACATTCCAAGATCTCTTTCACTCAAGCAGCGCAATTTGGTTGTGGGTTCTATTTCAAGCATTCACAGGGACTCCGAGGCCTTTTATCCTCTTTCCTTTGAGCACCCAATACAACCTCGTATATCTCTGCCTTATGATTTCGATGACGAAATGTCATATGAGTACGCCAAGAATACAAATGCAGAATCTCTCTTGGAGAGAGAAAAATCAGAGACTATGGCTGATCTGATACGGTTGCATCTATTCAGGTATCCCTGGAAGAAAGAAGGACAATCGAGGAATAGTTTTTATATCTTAGGCAGAGATCTTTCACTGCATTCAGCCATCGCTTCCAGTGGAGAAAATTCAAAAACTATTATGAATTTGGATATCATAGCTGTTGAGAACTTTGTGGGGATGGATTTATCAGATACATCTGAAGGCTATAACTATGGAAGGCACTCTTGCATCTTGAAGCAAGATAAAACCTCTCAAGAGGAAAGGCCGTTACTCAAAGTGGCAGCGCAGCTCAAATTGCAGGGGATTTTTCCTGCCCTGTTCAAGCTCTCAATTGAGGGTGTGTACGATCCGCAAATGGGCAAGATGGATCTTGTAGGCTGCCGTGACATTCGGGCTCGAACAGAAATTCTTCACAGGAATACCAGCATTGGTGTAGAAGATGGCCTGGATTGTCAAATTGAACTGAAATTACAATACCCACCAACCAATTTCAGGCTTTTCATGGATCGATCTGTGAAAGCGTCAATCAGAAGCAATAGAAGAGAGAGCGATCCGCTCTATTTCAAGCCAGTGGAGTTCCATACAGCACAAATTTTCTACATTGGAGAAACAGTAGAGGTGATTCCTTGCAAGTGCCTGTATAGTGAGTCAATTGGTGCATATTAGGCACAATGCAGAGGCAGGTGCATACACTTCTCTTGTAATGGTGGGCATCCAAGCTCTGGGTTTCGGGATTTCTCTCACAGCTGGGCCTGGGATTGATCACTTGTACTTTAAATCCTCAGATCCCCCTTTTAAAGAGCAGCAGTATACCTGTCCAACGAAAGAAAAACCTCCTCCCCTGTTTGATACCCTAACCAATGCCATACTATTGCTTGCATTTATCTTCACAGTAAAACTTTTCCACACAGTTTGGCAACCTCGTCTTCGTCTCACCCAAATACCAAGCGAAAAATGGGTGCTTCTCTGGTGCGGAGTTATGTACGCCATTTGTTTTATCATTGAGATTTGTGCTGGCATTGCTAAAGCCCGCCATGATTCTGTAAACAATTTCGACCCTTTGTCACGACCCATTGGCCCACAAAAGATATTAAATAATACATCCGCAATGTATGCAGATTTTGGGTAGTGTGCATGCCAAGTGGTGGAAGAAATAAATAAAGAGTCACGGAAGTAGCAGACTCATTTATAAAGGGGGAGTAATAAATTACTTGACTCTTTGCCAGTTCAAAACAACGTGCTTCACAAGTTAAAAAAAACAAAACGTGATTCTCAGTCAATTGCCCTTGGTTGTATAAATTCCCAAGTCACACAAAATTTAAGGCGGGGGATTTTTTTTGTGGAAAAAAAAAATATCAGTGCAACAGATAGTAATAAGAGAAGCAGCGCATGAATTTGGAGAATGAGAGTTTCATTCAGAGAGTTAAATTTATGGAAGAAGTTGGAGTTTAATTTTAAGAAGAAAATTTTATTAGAAAGAGAAGGAGGAGATTATTTTTAAAGAAAGATAGAATGACACATACTGGAAGGAAGGAAGGAGGAAGAAATTTGACCCGTAAGAGGAGAATAAGAAGTATTTCAACTTCAGATTTTTACTAATAAAAATCAGGTTCTTTTATTGTTGAATTCATGTTTTGCTTAGTGAGTAGAAATGTTATTCTGATTTACAATGTCTGTGAAAGATCTATAATATTTTTTTTGTATATCTACTTTTTTTTATTAAAGATCTCTCGATT
Source organism: Chamaecyparis obtusa (assembly GCA_027943335.1). Lineage (NCBI taxonomy): Eukaryota > Viridiplantae > Streptophyta > Pinopsida > Cupressales > Cupressaceae > Chamaecyparis > Chamaecyparis obtusa. The sequence continues at coordinate 193,301 of BSBK01005175.1, forward strand.
TATATAAATGTAGAGAGAAAGAAGAATTTGTGTATAATTCTTGAAAAGAAATATTAGATTGGAAAATATGAGTAGTGTTAAAATTTTGAATTATTCTTATTGATGAAATTCTTTTGCAAATTTATTGGAAGGAAAATAGATGAACTAAGTTCAAGAAATGATTGAAAAGTTTAGTAAAACTCTTTTCTTTTCTGAACTTAGAATGATTTTAAAAGTAAAAATCAGATTTAAACATAAATATTTTCATTACAAACTTACACTTGATTTTAAACCATATTTCAACATATCAAGCAAATGAATTCAGTGAATTGTTGAATGGTTAAAAATATGAAGATGGTTATTATTTATTATGAGAATATGTAATCAATAATAACATTTAAGAAATTGGATATTATCTGAAAAGAGAAGACAGTAAACAGAAACAAAAGTCTTTGACAACTTTCAAATTTAACTTATGGATAAAGATAAAACTTAGGAACAAATTTGGTGTTTTTGCTCCGAGAGGAAACTTGATGAATTTCCTTTAGAAATGGAATGATTATATAAAATATGAAATGTGATTTTATTTTATTGAAAGGTGAAATCAGAAATGAATACCTATGATTTTAGGCCAAGTTAGTTATGCTTTTTGAAACCTATCTTTTACAAGTTTGACTATGGTTAATATATCAAGGAAGGACTATGCCTATGCCTATGTGTAGGCTTATTTTCATTATCTTTGTATTGAGTTCTTATGTGTAGATAAATACTAAGTATGACTAAATGATTCTATGAATATAAGGCCATATTTAATTCAATACAAAGTACATACTATTGAAGATTATGATTACTTGGAATACCAGATAAAATAATAAGGGAATAGTGTTTGCATGTGCTGAAGTATGCAAGAATGTTTATTTATGATTCTCCGTGCTTAAAGAAATAAAAGATCCTATAAGAGAAATTTTTTTTTTTTTAATTCAATTATATTACCTATTGAGAACCAAGAGGATGGAATGTACGTTAGCCTTGTGTTTATGTTGGAACTACGTATATGTTCTTCTATATTGGTTGGATACAAAATAAAAGAGTTTTTCAACATGTTGCTCAAGAAAGAATTGATGTTTCTAGTTTTAATATATGGGAATGATGCATATGGTTTTCTCCATGTACTATGATGAATTCAAGTTATAATTATCATTTGAACATAAAAGAGCTAATGGCAGAAATGTATGAGCTTGACATATTTTTGATAGTTAGAGAAAGGATGTTGTTATGTTCCTTTATGTATGTTGAATGCACCCATGAAACATGATGTACTATGCACTAAATGAGAATCTTTACAGAATCTTTTCCATACGTATGAAATGGAATAAGATTTACAAGGTTAGTTTTTGGAAGACCATGACATGTTATATTGGAACTTGGTTGTGGATGTATCAAGTAGCACATATTCCATTACTCCTTAGTTTTACTTTGTTAGATTACTTCTAGCTGGGTTGGGTATCTTTCATGTTAGGAAAGATTCCGAGGAAGCGTTAATACTTCGTGGTAGGGTGGAAATGCAATCCCACAATATTCTCGCCCTTGTTGACTTTTGTGAATAGGTTTTTGAAGTTACTTACAGGAAGGACTTGCCATTTTGAAATCGACAGTGTGGTATTGGACAATCGACAGATGGTCAACTTTCTGCTTATTGTTTTGGACAAAAGGTATGCTTTATTATTTTGACAGTTATGGTCATAATAGTACTTTTATTTCTCTATTATCGTAAAAAATTTGTATCTAATCGACTTGTGCATTCGACCTTTGACTGGTTGACCGACTTCTTTGTCTTTATATGAAATTTGCTGATGTGGCCTTTGTGTCGAAAGTTCAGTCTTTACACCCTTCCCTCAATTATAGTCAGCTGAGGGATTGGAAGGAGGCGTTTAGGCCATATCTATGATTGATTCAGGATTTCTTTTTGCTTCCTCATGTTCTTTGGATTTCTCAATGCAAATATATGGGTAAAGCTATGAAGAAATTTTATTACGTTGGGATTACTGCGTTGTGCGTCTTTCCTCAAATATATAATTATGCTTACGATCACCATTCCCAACGCGAATTTGGATCGATTGCCACTGTTCTTTTGGCTGTCACCGTTTACCATCACCAAAGTGGAGCGGAAGACGAAGAGCTGAGGTGGTAAAAACCAATATACTGCTCATGAATAATCAGAGTTAGTGTGATTAATCATTGTTTTTGTGAATGTAACTATAAATGTATTTGAAGCTGATTCTATTTTGAATTTTCAATTTCCTCCAGCCTGTACGATTGTACTTCTAAATAGTTCGTTGAATTCCAATGTCATTTTCTATTATCAGTGTGAATCTAAATATCTTTGTCTCCTTAATCTAAATTCAAAATTGTTCATTTATAGTAGGTGTCCTTGCACACACCCCCAAAAATTTTTTTTGTTGGGTTGATGGGGTTTATTTAGGTCAAACCTCAATTTTGGAATTAACTAAGAAATTGAAATGACTCAAAGACTAAGTCTTCTTTGTGTTAAAATCCTTGTGAATATGTTGGTGTTGACTTGTAGGATTGACTTTGTAAAGAATTAAACTTGGATACCATCATGAATTCTTTAGTTTTGAACTTTACTTGTTTTCTTTAATGCCTTGGATGATGCTTGATCACTCTATCTTAGGATATGCCTGAATTCAAATTGAATTCTTGTAGATTCTTAGGATGATTATAAAATGAGGAGGGCAAATCTTTCTTTTATTCCTCCCAAGAAATTTGAATTCATAATTTCAAAGTAGGTCAATGCTTAAGAATGTTCTTATTCATACGATCTTGTTGTTGAGAGAATTAAATTTGGGCCCCTTTTATTAGAGAAAGGTCACCCTAGGCAATCTTGTCCTACACCCTTTGTGACCTTGACCTCCTAAAAAAATCAAGGTCAAGGAATTGAGGTCTACAATGTAGGGAGAAGTCATAATTTGTAACACTATGAGTAGAATCAAGCATGATCAACCACGAGAGTCCATAAATGATCAAGTGAGGCCTCAATGGGCATGAAATTGTATATAGATATAATTTACAATGATACACATCTATTAAAATAAAGATAAATAGATGTACTAATAAATTATCTTGGTTAAATTTCCACTAAGAAATATTATAAAATATTTAATTGGGCTTAAAAAATAAGGGGTGCAGATGGGAACACAAATGAAACTATGTTATATTTATATGTAAAAAAATTACCACTTTGTGTATTCTCAAAATTTGATCCTCTTAGTTTATAGCATTTAAAAATTAAAAAGTTTAGAAATGCAATGAAGAACATTAATATTATTTTTTTTCACATCATTAAATTTTGAACATAGGTATGTCAAATTACTCATTAAAGTTTATCTTTTCTCGATTTCAAGAAAAGTGGCCACTTTTGATTCCCCACATTCCCTCCATTTTTATGCACATTCCTTCAAATAATCAGAAAAAGGCATTTAGCCTAGGATTAGCGTGTAGACTTGTAAATATCACATCATCCTATATTATTCTCTAGCATATAGCTATTTTGGATTAACCCTAACAATATGGTGGTTAGGATACATGGAAGATATACATAAAAACTATAGAATATTGAAAAAGGGTTATTTTTTTAATCTTAGTTAGGTAGGATTTTTCTGTAGGATGTGTCTATGAACTCCCCAAACCCAAAGATCACCTACAAAACTAAAATACCCTTTCACAAGAGAGAATAGAAGGAATGAATTTCATGATTATGAATTGTTGAATGAATATAAATCCATATATAATTTCTTTGTTACAAAGGTAAGGTTGATAAGTTGGATTAGTAAAGATTGTTCATTATGTGACTGAATATAATTACTTGAGATAACTAACTTGATATTTATTAAATGATTTAGGAAATAATAATGAAATACTAACTATACTAGAAGTATTGTTGATAGAGACACTCCCTATTTGGGAATTCAAAAAGAATTATAGAGGGAATGAATAATTGTCATTTTTTGCTAAATCTACTACTCCTCTTATTAGTATTAGGATAAAAATAGAATTAATAAAAGAGAAAATCAAAATTGGTAGACTTCCTTTAACAACTTGTTCACGAGCTCTCTTCGAGCATTTACTCTTGGTACTAAATAAAATATTATTATCACACTTGGGTTACTATAAAGATGGGGATTTAATCATAACATTCACTTAACAGTTCCATCAATACTTTCAAGATTGTCTTCACTAATAATATTTTATTGTACCCAATACTTAATTATTAAGGTTTTGGTTTGGACAATCTTAAGGGTAAGACTTGTACCTATGTTAAAATCATTGATTCAAATGGGCGTTGATAGGAGCCAATTAGTAATAATACTAGTTAACTCACTAAAAATTAGCCAAAATTATGTATACATATTATAGTAGGCTAGGAACTACAACAGGTTAGGGTTAGGCGCAAGTGTTTTTGAGTCTAATGGAATTAAAATTTTATGTATTTTATAGTTAAAAATTTATGATCATCCACTCACTCATGTAATAGGCACATTATACTCTAAATGTAAGAGAAATTGAGTATACTATTGGCATAAGGTAGTGAATGGTGTTATACTAAGGAGACTACATCATTATTCCTCTAGGTGGTAACTATTCAAAGAAATTGAAACCTTTAAAATTTAAACTTGTATCTTGGTGTATTATTCTATAATATAATCCTTTCTAAGAGAAAAATGAGAGCAATTTACCAAGTGATCTCTAAAATAATAAATAGACGTTAACCTTAGTCTTTACAAGGCTTTTGAGATAAGTATCCATTGAATAGATAGTAGAAATCATGGCATGAAAAAGCGAAGAAAGTTATTTTTAAAATTTTGAACATGGAAACTATTACTAATTAAACATATAGGTACCCTGAATGATCTGTTCAAAATTTTAGAGTTACTAGGCAATGGTTTACGCAAAAGAAAACCCTCATAAAGAAAAGATATAAAATTCTAGTGAATATTTCATTTTTATAAAAAGACTATTGATTTTGATTGGTGAATCTTTCTATTTTTTTTATCTAAAAAAGTTAATTTTTTAAATTATTATTTTAAACCACCAAAATTTATAGAAAATCATGGAAAATATAGGAAAAATGTAAAGAAACAACAAGCATAAACATATGATTGCAAATTTCTATGATGAATATCACATTGTAGAAATATAACAAAATGATATGTTTGTATTCATTTGGGATCAATGTGATAATTTTATATTACAGTGCAATAGTTTTTTAAAGCCTTATTTTCCCTTATGAAAAATACTTGTTAGGGTAACTTCCCAAAATTAAACAACCTAATTTAATTAATTATTTAAACTAACAAATAATAATATAATATTTTGCAATATTACTCCCTTAACACATTAATCCATACAAGAGTGGAATATTGCAAGGGTTGAACACAATGTTTCTGGAAACTTTGATGAAGTTCCTTTACCAATCCTCCTCATTCTTGTAAGAAACATCAAATTGATTACATCAGTGAATTGCTTGAATAAAAAACTTGCAACCATCTAGAAAACATTAGAGAACATAAAAGTTCTCTCAATGTCCATGTACAACGAGACATATTTTCTCAAAAAATTCACATCTCCTCAAAGTGTATCTACATTTCTTCTAAAATTTCACATCTTCTCCAAGGGTGTCTAATGCCTCTTCTAGTGTTGCAAATGGGACACCTTTCCTCTGAAAGTCCACATCTTCTCTAAGTGGGTCTAATGACTCCTCAAGTGGTATAGAAAAAGTTACTTATTTGTTGTACAAATCACCAACCAAATATCTGCACATGAGGCACCTTTCCTTTGAAAGTCCACATTTACTCCAAGATTGTATAATGTCTCCTCAAGTGTTGTACAGATCACCAACTAATTGTGAATAAACCAAAGTGCACCCATTATTAATCTTTCTCCCTATCTCCTTGATGGGAAAAATAATGTAGACCCCCCTCTTTTTTTCAAGGAGACAAATAGGGTGCTTCTCATAGAATAAATCATCTCTAAGAGAAAAGATAGCTCTAGCTAGATGATAGAAAAATCCTTCTACCTCTATTCCCCCCATCCTCAAAGTTGACCTTATATCTTCATCATCAAATAAAACATTAATGGCTACAAATACATCATTAATAAATTCACAAAAGAAGACATACATAGTGATGTTAGATTCAACCAATAAAGCATCCATTATAGTATTTAAAAATTTAATATATTTGAGAAAATCATTCCCTTTTCCTTGTTGTATATATAACTAACTCCTATACTAACCATGAGCACTAGATCCCCTTTAAAATCCCAAGAAAGCATATGAAATTCCTAAAAACCCTTTATTACTTCAACATATTTTAATTTGGAAAATTTAAGAAAAACATTTGGATTTTTGTTAAAAAGAAATAGTAACTAACATACAAATGAGGCATTCCCTAAAGTTCACTTATATGTCTTATTTCTCCTTTTCTTATAGTTGGAAGATGTTAAACGAGAGAGGATTTGTGTATGAATTAATTACTTAAGGAGACTAATTTTATGCCTAATTTATCTTATCACATGTCACTTTAGGGTAAGTACACCAATATGCTGGTCAGAAAAGTGGCCGAATGCAAAACAAAAAAACTAAAATTTTCATAACCTGGTCGGGTTCCTTAAATTAAAAATTGTCCTTGGCTAGGTAACACCAAGCCTAATAGAAAATATTAAGAAAAAGAAAAAGTTTCTCAAAACCCGTGCAGGTTTTGAGTAACAAAAAGTTTCTCATAACTTGTACAGGTTATGAGAAACATTACATATTTTGAAAGGCCACATATTTGGGCCCCTTTTAATGCCAAAAACATTGAAACAACAACTTGGATGAAGCAAAGAACTTGAAACCCATGTGTGTTCTTCTTGCAATTGCATTTTATCGGTGTTTAGCAAAATTTATAACAATGCCACCTCATCAAACAGGTAACACTTTATTATTTTAATTATTTTTCTTTACATTTTAATCAAAGTAGGGTTTTTAAATTGATTTAAGTTTTTTTATTAATTTGATGTCAGATTCTACAAATAATCCCCAAAAATGAAAGAAATGACAAAGACCTCTTTATGCACAACCAATAGAAGCAACCCCTAAAAAAAATGATCATGAACAACAATAAAACCCTCAAGGCATTGCTCCACCTATGCAAAATCCTCAAAATGTTGCTCTAGAGTAAACACCGCCAGCACTAAACCCTCTGCATCCTCTAGTCAATCATGTAAAGGCCACACAAGATGATCTTATCAATTGCCGAACATAAAATACTACCCAAATTTATATATTAGTGAATAAGTTGAGGTCCTCTAATTAGGAGCACCACTCATCCCTTGCGAAAACCCTAGAAAAAATGGCCAATAACGTGAATGAAGTATCTAGAGTGGTCACAAAATGGGGTTCATGGAGGGATAGATGTTGTGCATTTTATGCAGATAGGTTATCATATGATGAGGTGAAAAGAAAGGGCATACTTAAAGATGCCATATGTACTCTTTTCACCAATCTTAGCACTAGTAACAACCTACTTACTACAACAAATCAGTTTCTTAGACATTGGTGTCTTCACGCTAGGATGAAAGCATAATTTTAGGATAGGTGGTATATGGTCTTTGATGAACCACCTTGTGACAATTGGGAGGTGCCACTGTATTATTTAAGAAATCTTTATTGTGAGTTTATAATCGTCTTGAAGAAGAATTACTTTGACATTCGACACTTCCAAGATAGAGGGAGAGGCTCTGCACATGATAGACTTGGGGCTCATATGGTGGTAGACCCACATCATATGATAAAGGGTGCTCCCATTAATACCACAAACACATAATAGAAACATAGAAACAACAATAATTTGCAAGAATAGAAAATGGGCTTTTTATTATCTCCACAAGTGTGAAATTACAAATTTTAGAATTACACTATGCGAAACCACTTGGGCATTTTTTTTACAATATTATGTAGGAAAAATCCTCGAATCATTACCTAGAACTACCCAGAACTTCCCTAGAAAACACTACGGGCCTTCCTTATATAGGTAATTTTTCCACCGCCTGAGAAGTTTCTACAATTTTAGCCATTAAGGCCGACGAACCCTAGAGTTATTTTATTTTCATTTTTATTAAATTAGAGTCGATTCAAACAAATTTTGGAACTCAAAAATAAATTTTGAAGGAAATTCATTTTCTTCCATTGCAGGTGACCCAACTTCCAGAGACCATAAGTCATCACCCATTGACCCAATTGACTATTATGACCCCATTTAAAAAATGGTGCAAAGTTAGCTACAATGCTTGACTAGTGCAAGCTCTAGTCATTTGAGGTTTTGATCCCATTCAGAGTGTCTAAAGCCTTCAAAACCGAGTACAAAGTTTTTATACCCTGTTGCCAATATTGAAAATTTTCAATTTCTTCAAAACTAGACTTGATCTAGCAATGAAACTTTACTGGAAAGATGATATGACCAAATTGAACATCTAGGGAAGAAAATAGACCATTCCGAGCTCAAACAAAAAACTTACTAAAAATAGTAAATTTCCAAAAATAGAAGCTCTGCACAAGATAGCCTTTATTGAAAAGAAACTAGAATTTTTTTTTTTGGGTGATGCAAGATTGCCCTTACACCTAGGATGCTCTTACATCATCATATGAGGAGTGTAGCTCCTAAACCCATGGTTCATGTCACTATCCCAATAGCCCTGAATGAGTCTATGGAGTTACACACTCTTCAGGTAGCTGCATCATTGACTGATGTCACTATTGAGCATGAAACACACTAAGTTGGAGTAGAGGATAGACCAACACCTACAACACCTATATCATCAAAAAATGCATCATTTGGCACGAGCTAGCTCATTGACCATATTTGCGCCACCTTCCAGAGTGTATGTTCTTGTGTAGGAACTAACATGAATGAGGATGGTTTGACATCCCATTCATGTACATGTTGCGGGAGTAGATGACATGATTTCATTACAGAGGATATGACACTCACCAACAACCTAATGACTATGTTGTTATCTTGTGAGAAGACACAGGTGTGTTTATTTCTATTTATGACATGTTAGAAATTAATCACCTAAATCTTATAAAAGTAAATAATTTTTTTCGACCAATTTAAAGTGACATATAAATAATATGCATCACAAGCAACAATAGGTGGTAGGAGCACACCATGACTTTTCAATCAATTCCACGGTCACAAGTAGTTTCACCACCTAAGGTAAAGATTTGTAAATTTGTTAAAAATATAATCACATTGGTTTCAAAATATCTTTTTTAATATATATATGTATCAATACTTGGTGTTTTATAGGGCTTAATAGGGGCTAAGATGTCCCAACTTGATGATATCACACTTTCAGGCATTGACTTTGGCCTACATAGCTTTGTGATACCATTTAGATTATATATTTGTTACTTAGATTTAATATTATACATGTTCTTTTCCCTTATGTTAATTTTTTTTTATGTTATTCTACTCAACCTGCCTCGAGGAAATCTCATGTGAGAAAGCCATCCTCCAGCACTCTGAGGCAGAAAAAGAAATCATCCTTGACACCCAAACAATAGAAGGTAATTTAGTATGATTTACTATTTTTTTCCCTTATTTGAAGCAACATCTTCTTGAATGTTAAAATACCTACTTGCAGTATTTTGAAATTATAATATATTAGATCTAATTAAAATACTATAAAACTTATATGATAATAATCTTGACTCTAAGCTCTACAAAAGGGTATTTTTATATTTTTAAAAAATATATCATTAAAAAGAGGAGTTATTGAAACATCACTTTTCTGATATAATTTTATTTCTTTGGTAATTTGACCCAATTGGTATAAAACATGCATTTAATAGACATTTCCAATTGGAAAAGTTGAAGCACTTATCTAACTTAGCTAGAATGAATCTAGCTAGACCATATAAAATTTGACAAAAAATAATTTTTAGTTAGAAAAATTCAAATTCAAGTGTGTTGATAAGTTAGCCTAAAACGTGACACAACATTTTGCTTTTACCTTTATGTTAATTTTGTTTCTATTAGTCTAACCCACCTTCCTCGAGGACATCTCGTGTAAGAAATCCATCCTCCAACACTTTGAGGAAGAAAAAAAAATCCTCCTGAAGACTCAAGCAACAAAAGATAATTTAGTACAATTTAAATGCATTTGATAAAATGTATTATGATTAAACATGTATATGTAGACATTGATAAATGCACCTAATTTATTTTTTCTATATATAGAAATAAATGGGGTTTCCAAAATTAATGAATGCACCTAATGTTGACGAGGTTCAGGAGAGGGAAAAGGTAACATCTTCATATTCACTTTGGATTGCATTATTGCTTGTTCAAAATTTCTAAATCCTGCTATGAAGTTATAACATATGTTATCATTTTTCATATAGGAAATGGTAATTTAGATGTCTCAGATTTGACGATTCCTCTTAAGAGTACAAGAGAGCCATTTGAGGCTCCGGTGTACATTTGTTCTACATATGTTAAACATATCTGTTTAGATATAAGTACACTCATTTTTAGTTTTTTAGGATTTTTCAACAACTTTGGGTTATTAAATTTTATTAATTATCTTTTACCTATTACAACCCCCTTCAAAACTTTCCACTAATTCTCTACCATTTTATTTCATTAGAAGTCCTACTCATCAAAGATGGGTTCTCTCACAACAGAGGGAAGAGTTTTTTTTGTCTTCTTAACTCATTTTTACTAAGTGCACAATGGAGTTGAAACCCTCTTGCTAACTCATTTTGGATTTCTTTTTTTTTTTTTTGAAAGCCCAACTTCCTTCCTATATGACTATAATATCTTTTATCACTTACCATATAGGAGATAACTATAATTGATTCATCAACTACTTTTCCTTCTATGAGCATAGGAGATCCATTTGAGGCTTCGGTATGCATTTATTTTTTAGTCCATGCATTTTAAGTATTCTACTATTTCTTGACATATATGTTATTAACTTGTATTAATTTTTTTTTCCTTTTACAACCCCCTTCACAACTTCCCATGGATCCTCTATCTTTCCTCATATAAGGAGTCTTGATTGTCAAGGACAAGGTCCAGCACAACAAAGGCAAGATGTATGCATGTATTCTTATTTGAAACACTCTTGTCAACACATTTTGGATTTCTTTCTTGTTTCTTATAAAGCCTTGATTCCTCCCTCTATGACTATAAGATCTTTTATCGCTTACCATACAAGAAAATATTATATTTGATCCATCAACATTTGTGCCTCCAACCATCATAGGATATCAATATGAGGCTCTAGTATGAATTTGTTTTTTATTCCATGGATTTTTAGTTTTTTAGTGTTTCTTGACATATATGTTAGTAACTTGTATTAATTTTGTTTTACCTATTATAGTCCCCTTCACAACTTCCCATGGACCCTCTACCTTTCCTCATAGGGAGTCTCATTCTCCCATGAAAGAGACCATCCACTTTACTATATAGCCCAAGTGCAGAAGAAATAGATGAGGTAATCAACAATTCAACTACTAACAAATTACAGTCCAGTATTTAGGGATTTTGATATTATTTTGAGAAAAGATATTTGATTTAGCATTTGAATTTTTCTTGTGAAGACACCTAGTAAGCCATGCACTTCTTCAAAGAGACTAAATTTTGAAAATCCAACACAATCATATATATTGATAGAGACATATAGATCTAGTTATGGTCATTGAATGACCAATTTTTGTATATATTCAACATTTGTATTGTATATATTGACCTTGACATGACACATGAAACTTTTTTGTAACTATTATTTATTTAGTATCTATGCCATTTTTTGATATGTACACGATTATTGTTCATTTTGATATACATAAAACTTGATATTCAATCTAATTTATTCATTGTGTGCATATCTTTGTACTTAAAAACTTAGTTATTTGCAATTTAAATGAGATCAAACTTGTTCAGTGTGTGTATGTCTTGATACTTTAAAATGTACATATTTACAAATTAAATGTGATCCTACTTGTTCATTGTGTGTATGTATTCATACTTTGAAATGTATAGAATTATAATATAAATATGATTTAATTTTCTCATTACAAGTTCCATCAATGTCGTTTAATTTTATTATTGGAATATGCATTAGGAATGATCAATTTTATATATCTACCTCTTTCAAAACCTTTTGACATATTTCAATAGATAAAAATTGTCAATTTTGTGTATTTGAACCTTTCCTTGGCTGTTGGAGTAGTTATTTTGGTTTGGGAGAGTGTTTAGAGGATAGGGTCTTTGTAAAATAATCATAATTAACCATCATATGCACTTAGGGAAAAAATGTTTCAGTTCATTGTGGGCAAAAAATGACACTTCCATTGCATCTGGTTGTGAAGGTTACCCTAAGCATTGTCCCACTTTGCCTCTTGGCATGCCAGAACGCTCACCAACATACCCTACCAATAATGTCCCTTGTGTAACCGACTTGGAGAAGAAACATTTCTATTCATTGTGGGCATGAACTGACACTTCCATCGCATCTAGTTGGGCAAGTTTACCCCAGGCATGGTTCCACTTTTCCTCTCGGCATGCTAGAACGCTTGCTGACATACCCTACCAATGATGTCCCTTAGGTGCCCTAAGTGCAAAAAAATTTCAAACTTTAACATGCTATTTATTCCAAACTCTGGCACCTGTGCACGATCTTTTTGAGCCTATGGGGTCATGTTAGGCCACCCTACAATACTGTGTCTCATTTTTTGAAGACTCAGAGTTAGTTTTGCACGACAACAAATTTTCTATTGATGCAAAATCTATTAGATGCACTTAGTGAAAAGTCACCAAGTAGCTCATATAATATTTTGTTCATCATGGGCATGAACGGTCACTTCCATCACCTCTAGTTGGGCAAGATTCCTTTGGGCATGGTCCCACTTTTCCTCTCGGCACGTTGTAACACTCAACAAAATACCCAATGGTGCTTAGTGCACCTTAGGGACACTTTGATATCGCATGGTCATGAACGGTCAAATACCTCCATGGGTGAAATGAGATTATTACTAGGGTTTACCTGACCAATCAACACTAATGGCATAGACGGTTTGAGGCCACAATGAATGGTTTGAAAGATATGCAATGTCACTCATTTCAACTGAGCCACATTATAAAGTTTGACATAAATCAAGATTTCCTTTCCAAATTAAAATAAATTTTAATCTCCCAAACCGAGATAGGTTATTGTAGGAATCCATAACATGGTCTTGTAACACCTGATGCTTGGCCCATACCTCGCACAAGCTCCAAAATATGGGCCTTCAAAGATATCTGCCTAATGTTGCTTATTGCACCTTAGGGACACTTTGGTCTGGCATGGTCGTGAACATTTGAGAGACACCATGGAAGAAATGAGGTTGTTTATGGGGTTTACCTGATCAACTGGAGCTAATGGAATAGACGGTTTGAGGCCAAAAAGAATGATTTGAAAGATACACAATGTTTCTCATTTCAACTAAGGCACATTGCAAGTTTTGATATATACAAGGATTACCTTTCCAAATCAAAATGAAGTTGAATCCCCCAAAATTAAGATAGGTTATTTTAGGCTTCCAAAAAATGGTCCTATAACACCTAACAATTAAATGATACCTTGCACTAGGTTCAATATATGGGCCTCGAAAGATTGTTGCCCATTTTTTCTTAGTGCACCTTAGGGACACTTCAAGCTGGCATGGTCACAAACGTTTGATAGACTGTGGAAAAAATGAGGTTGTTCCTAGGGTTTACCCAACCAATCATAGCTAATGGCACAGATAGTTTGAGGTGATAATGAATTCTTTGAAAGATACACAATGCTTCTCATTTCAACTAAGGCACATTGTAAATTTTGACATATATCGAGATTACCTTGCCAAATTAAAATGAAGTTGAATCTCACAAAACTAAGATAGGTTATTATAGGCCTCCATAGAATAGTCATGTAACACTTGATAGTTCTCTGATACCTCACACAAGGTTTGATATATGGGCCTCAAAAGATTGCTACACAATTTTTCTTAGTTCACCTTAGGGACATTTTGGTTTAGCATGTTAACGAATGTTCAAGAGAATCCATAGGTGAAATGAAGTTTTTCTTGGAGTTTAACCAACCAACTTGACCTAATTCCATAGATGGTTTGAGGCCATGATGAATGGTTTGAAATATACACAGTGTTTCTCATTTCAACTGAACCACATTGCAAGTTTCGACATAAATTGAGATTATATTTCCAAATTAAAATAAAGTTGAATCTCCCAAAATTGAGATACCTTATTGTAGGCCTCCATAATATGGTCCTATAAGACTTTATGTTTCACTAATACCTCACATGAGATCTTAGATATGGGCCTCAAAAGATCACTATCCAATGTTTCTTAGTGCACCTTAGGGACACTTCAGTCTAGCATGGTTGTGAACGCCAAAGTGACTTTGTGGGTGAAACAAGGTTGTTCTTGGAGTTTACCTAGATAACCAAAGCTAATAGAATAAATGATTTGAGGCCACAAAAATGGTTTGAAACATACACAGTGTTTCCCATTTCAACTAAGGCACATTACAAGTTTTGACCTAAACTGAGATTGCATTGCCAAATTAAAATGGAGTTGACTCTCCAAAAAATGAGATAGGTTATTGTAGGCATCCATAACATGGTCCTGTAACACTTGATGGTGCATTGATACCTCACATGAGGTCCAAGATATGGGCCTCAAAAGATCATTTTCCCATGTTTCTTAGTGCACCTTAGGGACACTTCAGTCCAGCATGGTCATGAATGTTTGAGCGACTCCATGGGAAAAATGAGGTTTTTCCTAGTGTTTACCTAGCCAACTATAGCTAATGGCGTAGATGATTTTATGCTATGATGAACATAACACTCACCAACATACCTTACTGGTAATGTCCCTTAGGTACCATAAGTGCACAAAAGTGATAAACTTTATCGAGGTATTTCTCTCAATCTGGGGCACCTATGCATGATCCATCTAAAGCTAAAAAATTGTGAGAGGACCCTCTATAATAGTGAATCTTAGGATTTTAGGACTCCAAGTGGTTTTTATAGGGAATCAATTTTTCTTTTGATGCAAAAACTATTAGAGGCATTCAATAGAAAGGTGCAAGGTAGCCCAAATATCTGTGTGTTATTTGTAGGCATGAACCGCCACTGCCAACACATCCGATTTGGCAGGTATATCCAAGGCATGGTCCATTCTTGTCTCCCCACTCACTAGAATTCTCACCGACATACACTACTGAAAATGTATATGATAGAATCTCTTTAGTTCAAGGAATAGTCTTGATGAATATGGGGTTGTAGCTACATCTATTTCTTCAATTCTCTTCATTGCAACCTTTGGAAAGGTAGTCTCACTCCTTATTTTACAAATGGTAGCCATCTATAGCCCAAGATTTTAATTTAGTTGACATTAACATGAAATATGACTTCAAAGATTCATAATTAACATTTTGTGCACTTTATTACATCATGTAGGGTATCAGGCTATTTTGGGCATTAACATGAAATATGACTTCAATTATTTTGAGGTTTAAGATGAAATACGAATTCAAATATTCATGATTACCGCATGGAGGCATGAAGGCAATTTTTTTTGCACTTTGCATGTAATAAGAAATTCAATAATGATAAATTATAATGAAGACAATAGTTTTTGCACTTTGCATGGCATGAAGAGTCTACAAATATAACGGTGAGAAGTTCAAAATGTATTTATAATCAAATGGTACAAATTTGGGCTCTCATTATTTGTAAATCATCCCCATGGGCACTTTTATATATAAAATTTGGCATCTAATATGCATGATCAAGCTCATTATTTTATATATATATAAAATTTAGCATCTAAATATGCACATTACAACTCATTGTTGTTTTTATATACAAAGTTTAGCATCTAAATATGCACATTATAGCTCATTGGTGTTCATATATACAAAATTTGGCATCTAAATGTGCATATTACAACTCATATACACATAGAGCACCCCCAAAAAAGAGAATTTACAACGTTTTGCAAAAGATATATACACAGTTGTCAAAACATTTCTACAGTATTGTAGAATTATTCTTCTAGATGGCCCAAAATCGATCAAGTGAACCTTCTGGATCAACCCTAACCCTTAGTGTCCCAAGTATTTTCTCATGGTTAGATTAATGAACATTCCAAAAATTATTTTTAAGAGGTCTACCATGATATTTATCAATTGAATATTTGTTGCAACAACAAGGTTCAAGTAATGAAGAATATACCTATGTGTCTTGAAGGACCCTCAGACAACTAGTTATTAGTAATTTTGATAGGGTACCTGCATTTTATAGAAGGATAATTTAATGCCAAAATCAATGCAAAGTGTAATAAAATGAGTTTAAGAGGTCTCAATACAACTCAAAACAACAATGGTACCTTCTAAGCCATGTCATTGTCACAAAAAATGGATCTAATTGGGTACTCAATACCCTATCCATCAATAACTGTAGTTGTTAATTTATTTTTGGCCTCAATATAATGACACAAAAAGTAATATGTTTCATTTCATTATTCTCATATGCAATAACTGCATATACATGAGCTACATTTACTAGAAGGATATAAGTTAATACCAAAATCAGCATAAAGCACTAATATTTATAGAGCTTAAAATTAGAATTACAACATAGATTACCTTATTCAACCAGCTAAGATACATGGTCAAAATCCATTGATGCTTCAATTTGGTTCAGTTGTAGTGCTCTAAGAAGTTGATATGTATCTAGGGTTTGCAAAGGTTTACAAGACTATTAGTCAACCCACTCTTTTGATTTACATTCATCCCATACAAAATGCATACACGAAGAGAAAAAGCATGCATTTTGTCTAGTATAAATTTAGCTATTGATGTTGCATTTGAACTTCTAAATGAATGAATGTCACTTAATGCTATAAGTGTGCAAAAATATAAATTGTTTTCAATTTTAGATTCACGTATTAATTGCAAATATCTAGAAACCACAGAATCACCTACATTTCCTTATCCCATTGTAGAGTTAGACCATTGAACAATTATTTCTGCATCTATTAACACTGCACCATCATTGTACTTCAATTCCTCTCTGGTAAGATCTCTTTTCACACATGCTCTTGCACCATCATGATCTCCCATTCCATGCCCCGCCTCGATGAAATTACAAAAATATTGCACACCACTTGTCATATGTATCCCAATCAACTAGTAGAACATCCTTGCATTCTTGAATTGTGAGGTGCAATTGTCTGACCATATTAAGTGTTGGTTTTATTTAATATCTCTTTCCCTTAAACTGTCATAGAAGACTATAAAGAATCCTTGCACAAACTCTAACGAATGAGTATGATCATCGCTGATATAGAAGTGATACTCTCTTATAACCTTTCTATCCTCCTTTGTGTTAAATGTTACTATAACTAATGTTGATGATGATAATGACTGACTAAGATCAGAGGTATACAAGATTGTAGAAAGATTAGATCAATTACTATCCTGTCATTGATGTGAAGAAATTGATTTTTGATTTATATTGAGTTTCCATATCATTTAGAGTATGATATAAGTTTGAATGATTTAAAGAAGAAGAAGAAGTGGAATGTTGTGAATATGAAGAAATTAATTGGGAAGCTAATATAGATCAGACAATGTGAAGGTTATGTTGATATAATTGTTTTCTACTAAAAATTTGATTATATCAAGTCAGTAAAGAAGATTAGTCAAGTTGATAAGTAAAACATTTTTGGCTACCGAGAAGAAAAAGTCATTCCATAAAGGGAAAGTAAGTTCCAGTAAAGAGAAAGGAAGTCAAGACACCAAATAGAAGGTTTTAGTTACTGAATGAAGTCAATCGAAATTCAATTTAAGAAAAGAAGTTAGTCATTGAGAAAGGAACAAAAATTAAATACAAGGATCAAAATGACATTTAATGATGAGCTATGATGAGATGGAAGATTATAATGATGAGGAAGAGTTAGTTGAAGAGATCTACAATCAGGAAAATTCAATATGATCATCTATGGTTGGATCTAAGCCAAAAAAAAGAAGGTATAAGTTCCAAGAAAGTTCAAGTTTTAAGATGATGATAAAATATTTTACCGAGCTCTAAATTCATTGAATTAGTGTATAATGGTGATCGGATGGTTGAAATTAATCAAAAGAAAATGTAATAAAGGAGATTAAGAGGAAAAACAAAGTCTATATAATGGATGAAATTGTATAGAAAAATGGCTAGCAAGTTGAAGGGTTATTGAGTCATCGAATGATGCAGTAAAAAAAGAAAAGATTGAATTCTAAGTCAAGAAGATGAGATTGATGAAGTGTTGAAGCCAGTGGAAAGTGAGGGATTGAAGTGAAGAAAAAGAGTGCACAAAGGATTTGATTATGCAAAACATAGTTGTAGATTTATAGGTCAATTTATTCACTGTTTCTTATTAACATTTGTAATAGAAAAATCTCGTAATCGAGTGGACTTAATAGTCTTATTGTAAAATCCTTGCAAGAGGTAACATTCTAGAAGAGTGTTGAAGACCTTTAACCATGCCACTCCTAATAGGGTGAATATTGTAACAGATCTAAGGTAAATCCCCTAACAGGGTTACATTTAACAATGTGCATTGTAATATTTAACTAGATTGACTTTTAACCAAGCATTCTTTAGAAGAGTATTTCTTTAGTGGGTGACGATTCCCACAGTGGTTTTTCCCAAATTGGGTTTCCATGTTAAATACTGGTGTTATATGTGTAGAATCATTATTGTTGATTGATAAAGTTAATTTACTGTTATTAGTTAATGTTGAAGTGTGTCTGACCGAGTTGGCACCGATTTTAATCAAAAATAATTTTTAAGGTACAAAGAATCAAGGATTACTGATTCACCCCCTTTTCATAATCCAACAATTGCTATTAGAGCTAAGTACTCTTAAGGGATAAGTTTGAAAGAATTGAGTAAAAGATCCAAAGATGTATAGGAGAGAAGTACCTAAGCATAATAAGGAGAGTTTTTCTACATGGAAAATAAAGATGAGGTTATACCTATCTAGGATTGGAGATTTGGCACTCAACCATTTGGATAATGACAACACTCCACCGCCTCCTAGATCTTTGACACTTGATCAAATAAGAGAAAATAAGGAACACAACTTTGTAATGATTGAAATTGCTTCTTCCCTGACCGATGTTGAGTTCAATGACATAAAGGATTGTATTATAGTAAAAAAAATATGGGACAAACTTGTACTTGTTTATGGAGGTGATCCTCATGTTCAGAAAGCTAAGGTTGATAGCCTTAGAGGAAATTTCAATGAGATGAGAATGAAAGAAGAAGAGAACATCACACAATATAGTTTTAGAACTAAGGAAGTGGTAAATGCTATCAAAGGTGCTGGTGGAACAATAAATGCAGAAGAAGTGGTAAGAAAAATTCTTAGAACCCTTTCACCCAAGTATGCTATTTGAGTCTTCTATTCAAGAATTGAGATCTAGATGAAATAACAATGTCACTCTTGATGCTTTGATCGGTAAGTTGACCGCAATTGAGCTTAGTAATTATGATAACAATCTATTGACTATTGAAACATTGTTTAAATCATCTTTAAGCATAAAAAATTCAAGAAAAGAAAGAGATATTCACCAAAGCTCTGGTGGAAGTGACTATGATAGTATCCTAACTGAAGAGAAAGAACAATCTAAGAATCAGAAGCACTTCTAGCAAAGAGGCTACCGAGAGGAAAAGGAAAGTATAACGATAAAATGCCTCTAAAATATTTTAACTACACCAAGATTGGTCACATTACATCTACGTGTCTTGATAATGATAGGAATGATCATAAAATTGATAAAAAGGAGAATCGATACTGAAGGTTTAGAGACTACAAGGACAAAAGAAAGAAGTCATGCTACCTAGATAAGGAAGGAGTAATCGATGATACTGAGGAAAGTTTGGAAGTTGTCTATGTTGCTATGAAGGATGATTGAAAAGAAGAAAGGTATGAAGATTAAAAAGTCCTTATTTCTCATGTTAGCATAAATGACCCATGGATTATCAATAGTGCTTGTTCACATTATATGACTGGTGATATTAATAAGTTTGAGATCTTAGAAGAGTATGATGGAGGATTTGTTAGATATGGCAATGATGCTCCATGTTCTCTAGAAGGAAAAGGATCCATTATGCTAAATGAAAAGATTAAATGTGATCATGGTTATTGAGTTCAAGGAATAAAACAAAACTTGTTGAGTGTTGCACAACTGAACAACAATGGTCACCAACTGGAATTTTAGAACATAAAAGTGAAGATCTATGACACTGCTCAAAATTTTATTTGAACTAGTGAACAATATAAAGTTAACCTATTCTACCTTGATATTGACACAAAGAGTTTCTTATTTGTTAAAATTGAGGATGTATGGTTATGGCATAAAAGACTTTGTCATGTAAATTTTGATAACATGATTAAGGTGAGCAAAAAGAAGAGAGTCAGAGGTCTACCGAAATTGAGAAAGCTTGATAAAGTGATGTGCAAGGATTTCTAGATTGGTAAGATGCCCAAATCAAGTTTCTCAAGAAAGTCTTACTTATATAAGGATATTTTGGAATTAGTTCATAATGATCTTTGTGGCCCTATGAGAATTCAAAGCTATTATGGTGATCATTATTCTAGTTTTTTATTGATGACTACTCAAGGATGACGTCAGTAATATTTTTAAAGGAAAAATATGATGCATTGCAAATGTTTAAATGGTATAAGGTAAGAGTTGATAATGAAATAGGTAAGTAGCTGAAATTTTTAAGATCAGATAAAGGAGGTGAATTTATCTCGGGTGAATTTACTATCTTCTGCAATGAGAATGGAATCAAAAGGAAAGTATCTCCATCAAGAACTCCACACAAAAATGGTATAGTTGAAAGAAGGAATAGATCAATAGTTGATTGTGCTAGAACAATGTTGTTTGAAAAAGAAGTTGCACAAACATTCTAGAGAGAATCCATTAGTACTGTTGTCATCACTCTCAACTGAGTACAATTAAAGAAAGGTAAAAATAAAACTCCCTATGAACTCTAGTACATGGACATACACCAAATGTTAGCTACTTAAAAATGTTTAGAAGTAGGTGTTACATATTGAAAGATGCTAGAATGGAAAGTTTGATTCTAAAGGATATGAAGGTATATTCCTAGGATACTCCATAAAGAGAAAATCTTATAAATGTATGAATAAGGCTACTAAAAAAATTGTGGAAACTGCAAATGTAAGGATTGATGAATTTGCAGAAAGAAACGAAGAAAATAGAAAAAAGAAACCATAAGATTATCAAAGATTTACATATATGTACATGAAGGAATTTCTGGTACTTTACCCAAGCAGAAAGAAGAAACTAAGGAACTAGTTGAGCTTCAACAGAGAGAAGAAAATCCTGATGAACAACCTAGCGAGCCTATTTTAGCAAAGTATGTGAGGAGATACCACTCACCAAGAAAAATCATTGGAGACAAAAAAGTAGGAGTCATGACAAGAAGTAAGTTAAGAGATAATACATGTCTAATTTATGAATTTGACCCTAGACTAGTTAAGGATGCACTTGAAAATAAAGATTGGGTTAATGCAATGAAAGAAGATATTGATCAGATTGAAAAGAATAATACTTGGTCATTGGTACCAAGGCCTAAAGGTAAGAATGTTATTGGTACAAAGTGTATTTTAAGGAATAAATTAATTGAAAATGGAGATGTGATAAGGAATAAAGAAAGATTGGTTTGCAAAGGATATGCACAAGAAGAAGGTATTGACAATGGTGAGACATTTTCCCCTCTTGCTAGATTAGAAAGTCTGATAATTTTACTTGCATATGTTGCATATAAAAGTTTCAAAGTTTATCAGATGGATATTAAGTTTGCATTTCTAAATAGAATTCTTGAAGAAGAAGTCTACATTAAACAACCTAAAGGATTTGTTGAGAATTATAACAACGACATGGTATGAAAACTACACAAGGCACTATATGGTTTGAAACAAGGACCCCGAGGATGGTATAAAAGATTACACTCATATTTATTCAAGATTAGATTTCAAAGAACAAGTGACAACCACAATTTGTATCTGAAATGTGATAGAAATGATAAGATTTTGATTGTTAAAATATTTATTAATGATATTATATTTGGAGTAAATGAGTCAATGGTGTTGGCTTGTGGTGACTGATCAGGAAAGTATTGTACACTTTTCCTCCCACCCTTGCTGGGGTTTGGGGATATTTTTGGCTCGAAATGTTGTAACTCATTCTAACCCTAAAGAAGAAAAATATTATATAATATGGCTTAGGGTTAGGGATTTTGTAATGTATATTTTAGTTACTTCTTGTAGCGGTATTGAGCTATAAGGGTTTACAGATTGTAATTAGGTTGTAATCACTAGATAATAATAATATTAGACTCGTTGTTGGTGGACATAGCCCAGGGATTGTGCAAACCACATTAAATTCTTATTTTTTTTGTGTTCTCTTCTGTGTGGTTTAATATTTTCTGATATTGGTTATATTTTCATGTAACTGTTATTTCTGCCTTGTTAATCCTAACGAGTGGTATCAGAGAAAGGTTTTTTTTTAGTTATCCTCTACAGGAAGATCTCATGGTTTAGTGGGAGTCTCATGGTTGAGTGGGAGAAATGGTAGATGAGGGTAGGTTGAAGGTTGAAAATTTTAATGGGAAGAACTTCCAGTTATGGAAAATGCAAATGGAGGACTATCTCTATTAGAAGGATCTATGGCGGCCATTAGAAGGAAAATCCAAGAAACCATTAGCAATGACTAGCGAGGACAAGGATATTCTTGATAGAAAGGCTCTTGGTAGTATTTGATTATGCCTAGCACAATTGGTGGAATTCAATATTACACAAACGAAGATGACTGAAGTTTTGATGCAAGTCGTAGAGAAGTTGTATGAAAAGCCCTCCGCTTCAAACAAGGTATTTCTTATGAAGCATTTGTTTAATATGAAAATGGCAGAAGGTGGGTCAGTTGCTGATCATTTAAATGAGTTTAATATAGTTATCAGTCAATTATCTTCTGTTAATGTTATTTTTGATGAAGAAGTCAGGGCTCTCTTGATTTTGTGTTCTTTTCCTGAAAGCTGGAATGGCTTGGTAATGGCTATTAGTAACTCTGTCTCTAGTTTTAATACCCTAAAATTTGATGATGTTGTTGGTGTTATTCTAAGTGAGGAAATTTGTAGGAAAATTTCAGGTGGATCGACATCAGGAAGTGTCTTAAATGCACAAAGAAGAGGCAGAACAAATGAGAGAGGAAATAACTCTAGAAATCATGGGAAATCAAGAGGAAAATCAAAGGGAAAGAGGTCTGAATCCAAAGGACCAAATGATTGCTGGTACTATGGAAAATCAGGTCATAAGAAGAAAGATTGTTGGTCTCAGAAGAATAAAGAAGGAGACAAACAAGAAGGTAACACGGAGGAAAATGTGGTAAGTAATAAACTTGAAGAGGATGCTTTTATTCTTTCTTTAGAAAGTGTTGATGATTCTTGGGTTTTAGATTATGGGGCTTCATTTCATGCTACACCCCATAAAGGTTACTTTCTTTATTATGTCCAAGGGGATTTTGGGCTAGTTTATTTGGAAGATAATGAACCCTGTTAGATTGTTGGAAAGGGAAAAGTTAAGATTAAGTTGAAGAATGTGAATCATTGGCTACTAGAAGAGGTAAGACATGTTCCAAGGTTGAGTAGGAATTTAATTTCAGCAGGACAACTAGGTGATGAGGGTTGCACAGTCACTTTTAATGATAGAAATTGGAAGGTTTCAAAAGGTTCCTTATTAGTAGCAAAAGGTGTGAAAGTAGGCACCTTATATCTTTGTACAAGTCATACTATTCCTTCTACTTTAATTATTTCAGAGAAAAATGAATGTTTAGGAATAGTTGTTGTAGTTGAGTAGGAAGAATATCAAACAGTTGCAGTAGATTTTGACATAGCACTTTGGAACAATAGATTCGGGCACATAAGTGAAAAAGGTATGAAATTAATTCATTCAAATAAAGTTTTGCCTGGTTTGAAATGTGTAAATATGGATTTTTGTGAAAGTGGTGTATATGGAAAATAAAAGAGAGTTAGCTTTGTAAAGAGTGGGAAGGAAAAGAAAAATGATAAATTAGAGCTTGTGCATACAGATGTATGAGGACCAGCTCAGGTATCTTCCCTTGGTGGCTCTCTGTATTATGTTACATTTATAGATGATGCAACAAGAAAAGTATGGGTTTATTTCCTTAGACATAAATTTGATGTATTTCAAAATTTTAAGAAATGGAAATTCTTGGTTGAGAATGAGACTGGTAAAAGATTAAAATGTCTCAGATCTGATAATGGTGGTGAGTATTACAAAACATAATTTGAAGATTATTTTTCCTTTAATGGTATTCATAGGAATAAAATTGTACCAAGGACTCCACAAGAAAATGGAGTAGTTGAACACATGAATAGGACAATAATGGAGCGTGCAAGGAGTATGAGGTTGCATGCTAGGCTGCCCTTAAACATGTGGGTAGAGGCTACAAAAACTATTATTTATTTAATCAATAGAGGCCCCTTTACTCCTTTGAACTACGGTATTCCAGAGGAAGCATGGTGTGGTAAGAAGGTGAGTTATTCTTTTCTCAAAACCTTCAGTTGTGAAGTTTTTGCACTTATATATTCTAAAAATAGAACCAAGCTAGAAGCTAAGTCAAAGAAATGTGTATTTGTTGGATATGGCATTGATGAATTTTGTTATAGGCTTTGGGATTTTGAAAATCATAAAATTGTAAGAAGCAGGAATGTCATATTCAATGAGAAAGTGTTGTACAAAGATCTATTGTAGCAACATGAGAAGAAAGAAAATAATTATGTAGCACTGGATGATATGCCAAAAGATGATGTTCCAGTAGTTCCTTATGCTCCGCAACAAAGAAACAAGAAATACCACACACCCCAGTATATTTTAGACGGTCAACAAGGATAAGTAGACCTCTAGAAATATTTTCTCCCTCTTTGTATTCTATTTTGTTAAGAGATGCTGCTGAATTTGAATGTTATAATGAAGCTATGTAGGTGGATACAAAGATTCAGTGGGAGCCTGCAATGACAGAGGAAATGGACTCCTTGTTGAAAAATCAAACTTGGGATTTATGCAAGTTACCTGCAGGTAAAAGGGCTTTACAAAATAAATGGGTTTACAGGCTGAAAGAAGACGATGGAGGTAAGAAAAGATTTAAATCCAAGTTAGTTGTAAAAGGATTTACACAGAAAAAGGGCATTGATTTTAATGAGATATTTTCTCCAGTTGTTAAAATGACTTCTATTTGTATTGTTTTAAGTATTGTGGCTACTGAAGATTTGCATTTAGAGTAGCTTGATGTTAAAATAGCTTTTCTTCATGGTGATTTGGATGAAGAAATATATATGGTTCAACCACAAGGATTTGAGGTCAAGGGTAAGGACAATTTGGTGTGCAGATTGCAAAAATTTTTATATGGCTTGAAGCAAGCACCTCGACAATGGTAGATTAAATTTGACACTTTTATGAATGAGCATGGATACACTCGGTGTCATTATGACCATTGTGTTTATTTTAAGAGGTTGGATGATGACAACAATATTATTTTATGTTTATATGTTGATGATATGCTTATAGCTAGGTCTAACATGGATCACATTAAGGGGTTGAAACAATAGTTAACACATTCATTTTCTATGAAGGATTTGGGGGCAACAAAAAAAATCCTTGGTATGAAAATTTTCAGAGATAGAAAAAATAGGAAATTAATTTTATCTCAAGCTGATTATATTGAGAAGGTGTTGCAACATTTCTCTATGGAGAATGCCAAAGCTGTCAGCACACCTTTGCCTGATCATTTAAAATTTACAAAGGAGATGTGTCCTAAGACACCATAAGAAGAGGCTAAAATGTCCAAGGTACCTTATGCTTCATCTGTAGGGAGCTTAATGTATTCTATGGTATGTACTCAGCCAGATATCACACACGCAATGGGAGTCATTAGTCGGTATATGAGTCACCATGTAATTGAGAATTGGAATGCATTCAAATGGATTCTTAGATATTTGAGAGGTACATCCAGTATGTGTTTACACTTTGGGGGCTCTACTACTTCTGTACAAGGGTATGTTGACTCAGATTTGGCAGGAGATATAGATAGTAGGCAGAGTACTATAGGCTATGTATTTACTATTGGTGGGACAATAGTTGTATGCACCCTAAAATGGTTGCCTAGACTTTGGGTCCCCAGTCAACAATTTATCAAATCCTTGAATCAATATTTTCAAAAAATCAACATTTTTCAAATTATATCAATTTCCTTGATCAAATCCCAGTTCTATCATTTATTCAATTATTTTCCATAGGCTAATCATTTTAACCTATGTCTTTATTTATTTAAAAGGAATTTCCTCCCCTTTTATTAAATAAAAAGTCCCCACTTTTCATCTTATCCTAAGCTGCACAAATAAAGCATTATTCTTATTTTATAAAAAGAAGAAAATACCTTTTTGTCTCATATGGATACAAAAGTCAACTCTTAATTTTTCATTGGAGGATATTTGTGCACATGGATTACTTCTCTTTCAATCTCCACCCTTGATTAAATCTTTTGCCTCTTAATCTCCATGGTCCATTCCTTTTCAATTCCTTTAAAAGGAGAGCTCTTTTCTCATTCTAGAATCCCAACTTTGAATACTAATCTTATGTTGTAGGATTTCTTGGAGACTTTGGAGCTTTGGAGATCATTCTTGCATTCTAGTTTCATTCTTGCATCATAGCTTCATGTTTATGCTTTCTATCTTAGTTTCCTTTATGCTTTAGATTAGCTCACATAGCTTAATTAGAAAGGATTTATAATACTTTCCTTTCATAGCTTAGCTTGCATCTTCATTCTTAGCATAGTTGCATTACATTTCCATTATTGATTCTTGAGGATATTGGCATTCTTTCCCTTGTCTCTTTGAATCTCCCATTGTGTGGTTTACTAGCAAGGTTGCATGCTTCAATAGCTCTAGCTGAGAGCACCATCAACATCCTTGTGACTCCATGCCTAGGGCACTCTAGGTTGCTTTCTCAAGGTTTCCCATTCATGGATTCTCTTGGAAGTAATGACTTAGAGAAGTGCACTATTTAGTGTGTACTTTTTTTGCACCCACCATGGGGCAGAACACTCTTGTTTTGTCCTTTTTATACATTTCTGTCAATTTTTTGTCATCATTTTAGCTTGTTGTTTCGGCTCTCTATTTTTCTAACAAAATTATCGTGCGATAGTTTTCCAGTGTCGTATGATAGTTTCTTGTATACTAGTGTGATAATCTACCAATCAAAGTATTGTGTGCCTTTGCAGATTCTGTCACACTATTGTTTTGTTCTATGTCACATGCAGGTATCGCAAAATATCACACAGGGATAAAGTATCACAGCCGTATACAGTGAAGTATCATACGATTCTTTCTCTGATAGAAATATCACCCAGGCCTGGTAGTGAGTAATTTTTGACATTTCTATGCAAGATTTGACCTATTTGATTTAGATTTCTGATTTGTTGTGGTAGAACAGAGTTTGATTTGCAGATTTTATTTGGTTTTGATGTACTAACCCTTGTAGGGCTAATGAGTTGTGCTTGTAGGTGCTCTCATTTGCTTGAAATATTTTCTTAAAAGAATGCATGTCAAAGCTCCAAATGGACAAGGGCTTCTAATGGTTTTTGCAGGGCTGCCCAAAGCGTAAAAGCAATCAAGTGTTTTCTCATTTATTTCATTGCAAGTGCGGCATATACTAGTTGTTTCTTTTCATAGGCACTTAATATCTTGTTGTAGGAATCTTTTGGTGGTAGGAAAGTATGCTCTTCACCCTTGTGGTGAAACATAAATGTTGACCCATCTTTGGATTTTGAAGGTAAGAGGGTAATTGAACCTTTGCTTGGTGTGTTTGGGAGAAATTTTTGAGCTAGGAGAGTATGCTCTTCACCCTTGAGGTCAACCAGAAATCTTGACACTCAAAGGTTGATCTAATCTTTGTTTAGTCTTAGGATCTTTTAGCGAGCCTACTCTTGAGCAATCAAGAGGAACGACCCAAGTGGGGACAAGCTTTTCTTTGACTATTCCAACCCAGTATAAACTCAAGGCTATCAATAACATAATATCTTGGTAGACGTAGTACTTGTCTTCCCTTAATGTGAGTACTTGTGAGATTGTGACCATGAGGAAAATGTTGAGAAAGAATGCTTAAGGTACTCTTGTGGCTATGAGTTCTGTTACTTGCCGCAAGGTAAGGAGTCCCTTTGGGGAGCAAGAGAGGTATTACAAATGGAAGCCCTTACTAAGAACCATAGATAGAAGCCACCCTATTTTTCCACTTAGCTTCTTGGTGCAAGGATTGATCCTAGTGGACTAACCCCGATCACCCCAAGATTACTCGCCATCTTTGTTCCTTTGGCTATGTCATTGGAACTTCCACGACAAAGCCAATATCTATTGTGGGAAACCCCTTTGTGTGAGGCAATGGGTAATCAATTGTGGGCCAAGTTGTTAAGTATTGAGCCATTGTATTTTTAGGCTAGTAAGTGCTTGAAGTGTTCTCGCTATGATCTACCCGTGTAAATGTTCTCAAACATTCAAACCTCATGGTAGCATTCATAGGATTTTATTGCTTTGATATCAAAATTCTTTGTCTTGGAAAGGTTGCTTTTTACCTTGTGCAAGTGTTTTATGACATGTTTTGATCACCTACTATTTGAAAACTTGTCTGATTATTGCTAGTACTATGTTTGAAATTGAAAAATCCAACCCTCAGATTGAAACTTTGACCAAATTGCCTTTAAAAATTGAAATTTTTGCACTCACTAGTCAAGAGTCATATGATCTTGAAAATTCATCACACACTGTACTGAGATTTATCATGTGATAGTTCGTTCTTGAAAAACTATCGCACCGCTTGCTTGGAAAGTATTGCATAGGCTGCCTGGAAACTGTCGCACTGCTTAGTGCAAAATATCGCTTGGTCAGATTTTATCATACTGTTTGCCTGGAAACTGTCACACATAGTCTTTTTGTTGTCTGCCTAGTTTATGCCATTTTTTAGCCTTTCCTTAGTTGACTAGATTTTAGTAGGTGACTTACTCTACTGCTAGAAACTTGTTTGTACCTTGAGTTCCTATGCTTAGACCCCTTGAATTAGTATTATTTTATTTTACAAAGTAATCTTGCTTGTCATTGATAAGCTAGGAATCATCCTTGTTGAAAAAGTACACCTTTATATTTTTTGGTGACACTTTGGAGAGTTTCAATACTCTTTTGTCCAATTCACTTCCATATAAATTCAATTTCAATTGCAAATTATATATTTGGTTAAATCCATCCTCCTAGTCCATATGTGTTAGGATACTTATCCTTTTATTATACACCTCTATGGCAGTGTTGGTTTACACCTTCTGCAGCTTTCTATCTCACCATCTCTTTTTGGACAATTGAACACTTTTACTATCCTAGTTTGTTATTGACATTTTGTAGGGTCATCTTATCACCAAGGGTCTTTTTCTTTCATGTCAATTATGAAAAGGTACCAAGTTAGTCAAGGAAAATGACCTCAAGTTGTCTTTGAACAGTTACCCTTAGTCCAAACTCATCAAAAGTGAAAGGGGAAAGAGCCCCTCTTTGATCAATCACCTAGGAGTGAGTCTGAAGCTTGGTTTGACCCAAAGAGAAATCCTAGTGATTTGAGTACCTCTCTAGCACCTTCTCAATTAGATATGGACATGAGCTACACCATGACTAGAAAGGAGAGAGAAGCGATGGATTAGAATCTTGATGACATTTTCCAAAGACATAGGGATAACATGATGTTTGGTGATGAAAATCAACTTGAATAACCTCTTATTAACTCAAAATATTTAGACACACATAAGAGAGCTGAAAGACATTATGCGCGAGCTCACCAAAATGCACAGTCATAGCATGAGGACCAAAATAATGAATCTAGTGATGCTCATGTCAATGCAACATTTACTAATGACTTGTTTAAACATTCAAGGCCCAACTCTCCACTTTAAACAACCTCAAGGTATGAAAATGAGAGGCTTAAAAGGATTGAGGGTGAAAAGAAAGCCTTTTTGGATGAACAAGCTGCTAAAGAAGAAAGGTTTAGACACTTAGAGGCAAAGCAACAAGCCTTGCTAGAATTCAAAAGAAAGGCATTCCAAGAAGAACAAGATAGGATTTTAGCCCGGTAACTCAATGACCAATTCAACAATAGGGGTACCAACAGAGGAAACAAATCTCCACCATCTACTCCCTCAAGAACCCCAAGAAGTAGAAGGTGGTCAAGGACCCCTTCAAGATCTCCTAGCCCTAGAGGAAGGACGATTTCACAACATAGGAGACAAACACCTCCTAGGAACTTGAGACAACCCTCCCAATGAGCTCATCATGGCTCTCAACATGGAGGAAGTAGTATAAGTTTTGATGATCAATATTTTATGAGGATGCAACAAGAGCCACTATTCCAACAATATATGGAGAAGTATCTTGATCAAAAAAAGGATAGGTTCCTAGAGAGCTTGATTAATAAGGGTACCAGAGTCCCTTACAACTTTGATGTGGATAGAAGAATCAAGAAGCAAGGACCCTCTCAAGAAGAGGAGATTAAATAACTCAAGCGTATGATGGAAAAGGTGTTAGTGCCTAAAGTTCCTTTTCATTGGATTCTATCTATCCCAATCCTTTTGACAGGAGTGTCAGTATGAAGGATTTTCCTAGAAAAGTTGAAATCCCCCAGTATGACAAGTATGACGACAATGGTGACCCACATGATCATGTGCATCAGTTCTACATGATGAGTTTTGAGTTTCACCAAGATGACTCCTATCTTATGAGATTATTTCCGAGGAGTCTCAAGGGCCAAGCCATGGAGTGGTTTACCAACATAACCCCTCCCATCAAAACTTTCAAGGAACTTGTCCACAGATTTGTTCAACATTTTGCATACAACCTGTCAAGATCAATCACTATGTTAGACTTGTGCAATTTGAAATAGAACCAAGGGGAATCCTCTGTTACATTCTTACAAAGATGGAGACGATTGTGCTCTCTCTATTCAAGGATGATTCTTGAGCATGAAAAGATTGATATTATTGTTAGTAATTTGGTGCCTAAAATGTGGTATGAGGTTCGAAAGATGGTCTTTGATTCCTTCGACACTATGGTTGAAACCGCATGCCGAATTGAGGATGTCTTAAAAGAGCAAGGCATTTTGACCAAACATAACAATAACAACAATGGTCAAAACAATCACAATGCTAATAAGGACAAAGGCAAGCACTTGCACTGGAACAAGAACAAGCAAGTAGTCAATGACAAAGTTGTGGACTCTTCCCCGCCCAAGGATCAAGGAGTCCTCCATTTGTCTAGTGCATTCCAAGCTATGAAGCTCAACACATCCTCCAACTGACAAGAGCATAAACCAAAGTATCAAGAGAAGCCTAAAAAGGAGAGGCAATAATTTTCTAAACTAGGTGACTCCTATGAGGATGTTTTCAAGACACTTATTGCCAATAACCTTGCACAATCGCAAGATCCAGCAAATTTCCGCATACCTGACATTAAGCCACATTGGTGGAATGAAAAAGCTTTTTGTAAATTCCACAATGACATTGGACATGACATCGAACATTGCTAGAAACTTAAGCACCTTATTCAGGATCTTATTGAGAGTGGAAAACTTCAGATTGATGGGTTGAATACTAATGTAGACCATAAGGCATTAAAGGAGCCTTTGCCCAAATATGAAAAGGGGGAAACCTCTAGACCCAAGAATGGCAAGGCCAAAATTAACTATACCTACACAGGTGCAGAAAATGTGATCAATATGCTTGAGATTGTGGAGGAAAGTGCCAACATGATGAGAGACAAAGATCCTTATGGTTATGATGTGGGCTCTCCTCCTATATTTGATGAAGAACCTGTGATTGTGCTTAGAGGTCCTCACTCTCGAAGGTCATCCCAAGGTCTCAACACTATCACTAGAAGCCAAAGCTAAGGTCCTATGGTTATTAGAGGTCCTAGTTCCAACTAGTCCAGCAAACCTAGGAAAGTGACATCCAAGAATGTCACCACCAAATCAATAGTCAACCCTGAAATGAGCTATAATCTTGTTGACCAGTTACAAAGAATGCTAGCTCAAATCTCAATCTTTGAACTCTTGGAATTCTCTCCAAGACATAAGCATATCCTTGAGGATGCTTTGCATGCAGCCAATGTTCCTAACAACATCGATGTTGACCAATTCTAGAACATGGTTAACCATCTTGCCAACCCTCATTACCTAACATTCTTAGAAGAAGATGACAAAGATTTGAGCCACCCACATAATCTTTCCCTTCATATCGAAGTCATGATTCACAAGACCCATGTTAGGTGTGTGTTGATTGATGGGGGTGCTGGGCTCAACATTTGTTCCTTGAGTTTTTTGAAGATACTGGGTTATTCTAAGCAAGTTATTGATACCCAGAAGAAAATTACCATTAAAGCCTATGATGAGGCAGAGAGAAGTTCCAAGGGCTTAGCCATCCTTCCTATCAGGATTGGCCCTATTGAAAAGGACATTTTGTTCTAAATTGTTGATGCTAGTCCTCTAGCATATAATATCCTACTTGGAAGACCATGGATCCATGACATGCAAGCGGTGCCATCCACCTACCACCAATGTGTTAAGTTCCCCTATAATGGAGTAGAAGTTTTTATACCCGGGGATAGCACATTATCTATGAATGCAATTTCAGCAGGGACTCATGTTCCTCTCAACAGAGAATCAGAGGATTTTGATGCAACTCTAGAATAGTGCAATAATAAGTTCAAGTCCATAGACCTTGGTATGGGGGGGCATCAAATTGACTCCTTTACAAAATTGCCAGTCTCATCTAGGTCTTACGGAAAGCCTTCACAAGATATGCGACCCTCTTCTTTAGCCATGAACTTGTTTGGCACATTTGTAGAATCCTCGGTGCCTATATAGGACAAAAATGAAGAGGTGGTTGTTAGAGATTGGATTTACAAAGAGGAAAAATACAAGCATAATGAAAATTTCTCCCCATCTCCTAAGGCTTATGGGAGAGGATACACTTTGGTCAAAAATATGGGCTACCTAGGACATGGTCCTCTCAGTCATAGACTAGATGCTAAGACTAAACCACTCAGTCATGCTCTTTTTGGATGCAGGTCTAAAAAAATGGTTGGCCTAGGTTTTGAAAGTCATAACTAGAAAAATGCTCCTATCCTTGCTACAATAGATAGTGATGATGAATCAAGCTACATAACCAATTTGCAAAATCAACAAGATAGGTGTGAAGATTGGGTCCCTTCCACCAATCTCCTTTGGGGAGATTCAGATACTCCAGTTACCAATCCAACAATTTCAGACCTAGAACAAGAAGAGTCTGCTGTTGAAGACCATATTGAGGATCCTATTCAAGAACATCAATACACAAATGGCATTCAAGAAGGTGTTACCCTTGGTGACATTGGGGCTTCCACATCTAGACATTGTAAATATGCTTGGTGTAAACATCCCAGCCGGGATTCAGATACAGACTCACATGAGTATGAGTAGGAATCTCTCTCTGATTCTTCTACAGTTGACTTGGACATTGATGTTGTCCATACATATGGTTCCTAACCTGAGGTATCTAATGAGTCTAGTGTAGGATTAGAGGATTGGAATTCGTGAGTCACTTTAGTGGATGATGCTTCATTTGGTAGGATAAATCCTGATTTGGGTACCTTAGAGGGATACTTGATAGACCCTAACTCTACGATCACCAGAGATGATACCATTCGCATTCACAATATTGAACCCATCATTGACCTACCCCTTGCCAATCCTCACCTAATTGATTGGTCTCGACACCATTAAGAGCCTTAGCTCTTAACTTTCCAAAATGACTATGAGATAGCATGTTACCTAAATGCCCTTGAGCCTGTAGTCTCTTCCACCAGTGAACCAACTACAAGCATGACAAAACCATATATCAAGTACCTTAGTCACAAAATGAAAAGAAAAGAAAAAAGGAATAATGGTTCTGATGGCTAAAACCACTATGTGGTAGTATCAAAACCTTAAAAAGTAAAAATAAAGGACGTATCCAAGGGTGACAACCTCTCCGAGGCACCTAAGGATGAGGTACTTGATCATCTACCAAGTTACTTTCAGGACAGATCTTCAGTGCTTGTTGAGCCTACATAGCCAGTTAATTTGGGTACACAAGAGGCTCCACAAGTAGTGCATTTGGCTCAGTCTCTATCAACACAAGAAAAAGAAGCATATACCAAGTTCCTACAAAAATAGAAAATTAATTTTCCTTGGACTTACTTAGACATGCCAGGGTTGGACACTAGTCTCATTATGCATCACTTGTCCATAGGTCCAGGTATCAAACCAGTAAAACAAAAATTGAGGAAAATGCATCCTCACATAGCTCTTCTTGTCAAAGATGAACTAGAAAAAATCCTCAGTGAAAGATTTATAAGAGCCATTGATTATGCCGAATGGATATCCAATATAGTACCAGTTTCAAAACATGACAAGTCCATTCGCATCTGCACAGATTTTAGAGATCTTAATAAAGCATGTCCAAAGGATGATTTTCCACTTCTAAACATAGACATGATAGTGGACATGACTGTGGGTTATGAGATCTATTCATTGATGGACAATTTTTCTAGGTATAATCAAATCAAGATAGCTCCTGAAGACCAGGAAAAGACTGCATTCACTTGCGCACAGGGAACCTATTGCTGGAAAGTCATGCCATTTAGATTAAAAAAAGTAGGAGCTACTTACCAAAGAGCTATGACCACTATCTTCCATGACATGATGCATAAGAATATGGAAGATTATGTGGATGACACCTTGGAAAAATCTAAAAAAAGGGATACACACCTGGGTGATTTGGAATTGATTCTAGATCGTATGGAGTAGTTTCAGTTAAGATTAAATCCAAAAAAGTGTGCATTTGGAGTCACCTCTAGAAAAGTTCTAGGGTTTATCATTTTAGCAAAAGGAATAGAGGTGGACCTAGAGAAAGTTCAAGCAATCTTGGATATGCCGCCTCCCAAAAACATCAGCCAAATGAGGAGTCTCCAGGGACGCCTTCAATCTATAAGGAGGTTTATTTCACAACTGGTCGATAGAGCTCAACCCTTTAATAAGACTTTACAAAAAGGGGTTAAATGTGTCTGGAATGAGGATTGTCAGCAAAGCATGGACCAAATCAAACAATACTTGGTCAATCCTCCAATCTTAATGCCTCCTATCCTAGGAAAACCACTCATATTGTATGTTTTAGCAACAAAATCTTCCAAGGGGGCATTATTAGCACAACTTGATGACACTAGAAAAGAAAGAGCTATATACTACATCAGTCATACTCTCATGTCATATGAGGTTAATTACACTATTATTGAAAAATCTTGCCTTACAGTGGTGTTTTCTTCCCAAAAGTTGTGACATTACATGCTTGCACATACAATACACCTCATTGCAAAGATTGATCCTCTCAAATATTTTCTTGGTAAGGCTGGTCTCATAGGTAGACTTGCTAAGTGGATGATGGTCTTATCATAATTTGACATAAAGTATGTTGAGGTAAGGCTATAAAAGGACAGGCCATTGTAGACCAACTGGTTGATTTTCCAATTCAAGACAACATGCCTATTCAAGTTGAATTTCTAGATGAGCACATAATGTACATGACTGCAAGAACATGGAAGATGTTCTTTGATGGCTCTTTCATGCAAAATGGTTCAGGAGCAAGAGTGTTATTTATTTCTCCTCATGGGTACACAATTCCCAAGTCCTACAAACTATTGTTCCCATGTACAAATAACATTGCTGAGTATGGGGCCTTGAAAAATGGACTAAAAATGGCAATAAAGTGGAGAATCACAGAGCTACATATTTATGGGGATTTGCAATTGATAATCAGCCAAGTTAATGAAGAATATCAAATAAAGGATGAAAAACTAGTACCCTACAAGAAAATGGTTTATTCATTGCGATGATATTTCACCTTTATTACATTTCAACAAATCCCTAGAGCAGAGAATAAAGCAGCTGATGCTATGGCTACATTGGCTTCACTTCTTCAACTAGAACAACATGAGTCCAGATTTGAATTGCTAGTGGAAAAGCTATGCTATCCTATCTATGACACCCAAGAAATCCAAGTTGTTTGTACCCTTATTGGCCATGAGTCATCTTGCTATGGTGCCATTTACTCATACCTCCATGATGGCATTATCCCTGAAACCTTCAACCATTCTAAATGAAGAAACTTGACCTGAAATGCCTCTCACCACACCCTTATCTCTGGTGATCTGTATAGGAGGGGTTTAGATGGGACACTTCTTAGGTTCTTGGAAAAGGATGAGTCCAACCAAGTGTTAGTTGACATTCACGAGGGCATTTGTGGAGGACATTCTAATGGTCTTGCCATGGCTTGAAGGTTTCTTAGGGTGAGGTACTATTGGTGTACCATGCAGATAGATGCAGTAGCTTTTGCTAAATCATGCGAAAAGTGTCAGAAACACAGTAACCTGATACATGCTCCAGGTAGGGAGCTTATTCCTTCTATTTCTCATTGTCCATTTCAGTGCTGGGCCTTTGAACTTGTAGGGAAAATTCATCCCAACTCATCAGGTGGACATAAATTCATTATCATTACTACTGATTAGTTTACCAAATGGGTAGAAGCTATGCCACTTTCTGTTGCCTCAGGCACGATAGTTTCTTTGTTTATTTTGAACCATATCATCTGTCGGTATGGGGTGCCTTCTGAAATAATCATTGAGAATGGAGGTTAGTTTAAAAATAATGACCTTAAACATCTCTACAAGAAGTTCAAAATAAAATAGCATTGGTCCTCCATTTACTTCCTGCAAAGAAATGGACAAGCAGAGGCTTTGAATAAAACCATTCTTAAGGTTCTCCATAGAAAAGTTCACAAGAATGGTAGAGATTGGCATCTACAAATAAATCTGGCCTTGTGGGCCTATACAATGAGTATTTGTACTCCAACAGGGGCTACTCCTTTTGCCCTTACTTATGGTGCTAAAGCAGTGTTACATTTAGAGGTGGAGATTCCTTCTCTTAGAGTTTCCCTTAAAGGTCTAGTGACAGATGAAGACTACCGCACCATGAGGCTCCAAGAACTAGAACTTCTAGATGAAAAGTGTAAAGCATCATTTGATCACATGAGAGTCTACCAACAACATATATCTAAAGCATTCAACAAGAAGGTTCACCCTAGAGAATTTCAAGTGGGGGATCTTGTCCTACGAGAAAACCCTAAGAACCAACAAAATAGAGAGCAAAAGGGAAAATTTGAACCTAATTGGCTTGGACCATACATTATTACTACTACTTTTGGGATAGGTGCTTATTTGTTATCTACTACAGAGGGAGAGCAACTCCCTAATCCTATTAATGTTTTGCACCTAAAGAAGTTCTATCCATGATGCCTATTCTATCTTGGGGCATCCTTTGTATATACTTATTGATCCTAAAAAAATTCCAAAAAAAATCATATATGATGCTAAAAAAATCCGAAAAAGCATATAAAGTCTTGAAAAAAATATAAAAAAATGAAAAAATGCAAAAAATTCAAAAAAATAGAAAAAGTGCCTTGGTGAAAACCTAGAAATAGGCACCTTGGTAGAAAAAATACAAAAAAAAATTGAAAAAAAAATCTCTCCAAGTGGTGAAAACTTGGAAACAGGCACTACTTGAGGCCTTTGCACCCTTGTTTCTTAGCATGCATCCTCGACACTTAGCCTTTCTCCATCATGCCTTGACCTTGTTGCCTTGGTTTGGAATTGGTCTTTGTCTTTGTCTAGGGGGCATAACTGTGTTAGCTTTGGTCTCTAGGATGCGTTGGTCTTTAGGACATCTTGCAAATGGTTTTTTTCAACACCACTCCAACTATGTTTTTCAACACTGCCCTAGCATCAAGTGTTTCTCAACACTTATCAGATATCTTACCAGCAGTCTAGCATGATATGATATCTCTCAATGGCAGATGCAATACTCAAAGTTTGACTCTATGACCTACACACACACACTTAAACACTCAACTCACTGAGACTTGTTGACTTTATTTTCTTTGTGTGGTGTCTATGATGATTTCTTTGATGAGTGTTCTCTCCCTAATAGTTTTCGATGATATCGAGCTAGAAGACTGGGGGCATGGGGACATGTTTTATTTCTTTTTCTGCTTGTGGGTATATTTTGTTGGTTCTAACTGTCATTAGCATTTATGCTTGTTCCACTTGACCTTGGGGTCTACAAGGTATTATCCTTGACGGTTTTTCGCAAGTGCATGCTTATAGTCATCTAGACTTTCTTGTGTCTCGATGTGAGCATAATCTTGCTATACCAAACTTAGGGAACCTCACTACACTAGTCATCTTGACCTATATGTCTTTGATGCTTAGGTGAGATTCCCACATATTTATCTGATATAGATCATATTCAGATTCACATAGTCATACTAGTGTTTATTGTATGATCTTGCGATGCTACCAATAATGTTAAATGATGAATATTGGAGTCTAAAAGCTTTGTGACGTTGCAAGTAAACCACTTTTCATAGTAGCTTGCATTTTTAGGTTCATGTTAGTTTAGTTTTTCATTTTACATATGGAGAGAGCTCTCCTTTCATCTTTCATGGACTTGTCGGTCAACTGCATTCACCTTTCAATCCTTCTCGATCATGTCTTTCACTCCTTATCTTTCACATCGCATCCTTTTTCTATCATCACAAGGGGTTAATCTTATCATCATATCTATATCCTAAAGAGATCATTTTTAGAAACATGAGTCTATATCATAAACATGAGAACTAAACATACATCTATGAGAAAGATTATACATGAGCATATATATCATACATTATGAGCAATATCACAAGATAATATAAAAATTGAAACATCCATCACAAGTGGGACACATACACAAGATATATCAAACATCTAGTAAATCTCATATATATAAATGTCATGATACAAATACAATGTGGGATCCAAAATCTGGATAATGTCTCAGTATATGTCTCTATACATCTATCATCCTAAACCTAAGTCTCACTCTCCCCATCATGTGGTGGTGGTGGAGGTGGTGTTGTTGCCATGTCTGGTACCATGTACAACATGCCTACCATCTGAGAGTAGAGTGGCACTCTCTATCCCTTAGGTACAACCTATATGTAGAGACCATGATAGTAAGTAGCTCGTGCTACCTCCCTCCGAATCTCTATTATGCCTGCTTGAGCTTCCCTCTCCCACTGATCTATCTCAGCTCATAGATTAGTCATTTGTTGATCTCTCATAGATATAGTAATCTGCAGCTGTTGCATCTCCATTTCCAAAACCTAGATCCTCACCTTGAGATCCTCTCCTCCTCCCCCTGCAGGCTGATCCTAAGTAGCATCCACCCGTCGGTGAGATGGTCTCACCGCATCATCCCCCTCATCCTTGGAACCCTATCTTTGTGACCATTTCCAGCCACTTGATCTAGACCCCTATCCTCTCTCTCTCACCCTCCCTCCATCTCCTCCATCCCCTCCATCTCTGTCATCTCCATCACCACCCTGTGTTGTCGGTTGTGCATCAGGTAAACTAAACTATGGGAATTGAAACCTCCACCACTCTACTCTATAGGCTACATCTACACCTACATCTGCCATATCTAGGAGATAGTTCCATGGCTCCCTACATATAGCCACAGTATCATGTACTGCATGTTGGTAGTCCAGCATCAGCAACCATCCCTATCCCTCCTCATCTCTAACCCGAGCATAGGTAGTGATCTCTGTAGGCACCCTCTGCTACCACCCAAACTATCTTTAGACCTGAGTGATCACAAAGTGCTCTACTATCTTAGAGTGCTGACCTATTAGTGATCAGATGCATAACATATAACCTAGCTTGCGCTCCTGATCACCCCACTACTCACAAGCCCTATATGGTCTCCACTGAAATGATGTGAGCTCATCCAGTAGTCTCCTGTAATATGTCACATCCCTGCTATGTGGCTGTGACAAGAATCTTATGTATCTATATATATAGGGGCATCTCTACTCCCTCAGTTGCATATGTGGGTGCACAACAATGATGTGCTCCCACACCCATACCTATGCTAAGCCATCACCACATGCCCAAGTCCTGCTCTCCCTGTAAACAATCTCGTGGAGCTCATGGTACATGTCAGCTAAGATGGCTGGGCCCTATGCCATCCATCATGGGTGTGCTATCAGATCTGCAACCAACCTACCCCAACCTAATGGGAACCCTCTCTGGCTCTTGTCAATAATCAGTGCATGTGCTACTATAGAGAACACTATACATGGAACTGAGAAATCCTTTCCAAACTCCTCCATCAACCGATCCCAACTGAGGTGTCCATCAATAAAGGTGACATCTTGGAACATGTCCTACATCATCTGTCATTCCTCGGTCGGATCCTAATCATAGTATACCTATGCCAATAAACAATCATGTCAGTTTCTATCATATGGAAACTTTACATCTATGAATATCTATAAACATGATTATACTCACTAGATCTCCGTGGCTAGGCACTCGAAGGATCTGATAGACATCCTCCAAGGTAATCATGGCCTCTCTAGTCGGCAAGTGAAAGGTGTTATGCTCACTATGCCACCTCTTAGCCAATGTTGTCAATAACCCATGATCTGCCCGAATATGGAGCATCTGCAACAAGTACCCAAAACCCATCTCCCCCAAGTCTACTCATTCTGGATCATCAAGATCTCGGACACACCATAACTCGGTCACTCTTGGTGCTCTAATGGGGAGCACTAGAAAGTTCTCCTGCAAGCCATAACCCCAAACTAGATGTCAGAACATATCATGATGGATGTATAAAATCAGTACAAAACATCTTAAAAGTAAACATTGTCTGGACCCATGTCATAGTGCTCAAAATTTAAAACATGGCATATTTCTTACACTAATGCGATACTATTTTCTGATAAAATATCACGCGTTATTTTCCTTAGTAATAGTGTGATAATATCTTTGAATGCGATAATTCACATAGTATCGCACGATGTCTCACTTGGTATCATGCGATCATGGATTCAACATTGGTACGATACTATGTCAACCCACGAATTATCGCACGATAAATACTATCAAAGGATGTGATACTTAATAACTATCGCACAAAATTTTGTACGAATGAAATTTTAAATATTTTAAAATAATTAAAAACATGTTTTAAAATGCAATAAATGCTCATTAATGACTCAAAAGGGTGAGTTTTTTTGAAAATATACCAGGGCACCATACTGAGGAGGCCGATTCTGCAACCAGGTGTGCTCAAATTGATGCTTGTGAACTAGAATTGCTGCTTGCTGGGCCATTTTATCTCTCTGAGCTCTAAAAATTCTCAAATTACAATAAGAAAAAATGATTTTGAAAATTAACTTTTTACCCCCTTTTATAGCATTTTGACTTTTTGACCTAATTTTCAAAACACCTCAAAATTTCATGAAAATTGCACCCTTTGCTAATTTCGACGTCCTGGATCCATTTTTTAGATCGAAATCAAAATTTGAGTTCATCTTGATAGTCAAAATCACATTTAAAAATTTCTCCTTCTTCTATGTAGTTGGCTGACCTTTTGAGGCCTAATCCTTCGATCTTCGCTAGGGAATCTTCATTTCTTCATTCCCATCCCTTTTAACCTTCTAGTCTTTCATTCATTTTCATTCACTTCATCTTTCTGAGGTTTGACTTCATTCTTATCCTATATCTTTCTTAGTCAAACCTAGTCAAACTGGGGCATATCCTAAC
Source organism: Chamaecyparis obtusa (assembly GCA_027943335.1). Classification (NCBI taxonomy): domain Eukaryota; kingdom Viridiplantae; phylum Streptophyta; class Pinopsida; order Cupressales; family Cupressaceae; genus Chamaecyparis; species Chamaecyparis obtusa. The sequence continues at coordinate 235,287 of BSBK01005175.1, forward strand.
TACTTGATGGTTATTCTCTCATCTATCATCTTCGATTATGATTTCTAGTGATTTGATCAACTTTATCAATTTATTGTTTCTCCTCTACCTAATTTTGATTTTGATTCCGAGGGGGCAGTACCTATCAGCTTCAATCCTTGATTCAACTTTATCAAACCTATTATTTTAAACCTTGTCTGTTTTCAATTAGCTTACCTTTGTCCTGATATGTTCCCATCCGTCGAACACATGTCTGGATTGTTTTGTGATCCCAAATCAATCTCACATTTCAATTCCATTCTTTGACTACATGTGATCCCAAATCAATCTCACATTAGTCAAAGAGGGGCAAATGTATGCACCCTGAAATGGTCGCGTAGACTTTGGGCCCCCATTCAGTAATTTATCAAATCCCTAAATCAATATTTTCAAAAAATTAACATTTTTCAAATTATATCAATTTCCTTGATCAAATCCTAGTTCTATCATTTATTCGATTATTTTCCATGGGCTAACCATTTTATCCTAAGTCTTTATTTATTTAAAATTTTTTTCCTCCCCTTTTATTAAATAAAAAGTCCCTACTTTTCCTCTTATCCTAAGTTGCACAAATAAAGCATTATTCTTATTTTATAAAAAGAAGAAAAGACCTTTTTGTCTCATATGGATACAAAAGTCAACTCTTATTTTCTCATTGGAGGATATTTGTGCACATGGATTGCTTCTCTTTCAATCTCCACCCTTGATTAAATCTTTTGCCTCTTAATCTCCATGGTCCATTCCTTTTCAATTCCTTTAAAAGGAGAGCTCTTTTCTCATTCTAGAATCCCAACTTTGAATACTAATCTTATGCTGTAGGATTTCTTGGAGACTTTGGAGCTTTGGAGATCATTCTTGCATTTTAGTTTCATTCTTGCATCATAGCTTCATGTTTATGCTTTCTAGCTTAGTTTCCTTTATGCTTTAGATTAGCTCACATAGCTTAATTAGCAAGGATTTGTTCTACTTTCCTTTCATAGCTTAGCTTTCATCTTCATTCTTAGCATAGTTGAATTGAATTTCCATTGTTGATTCTTGAGGATATTGACATTCTTTCCCTTGTCTCTTTGAATCTCTCATTGTGTGGTTTACTAGCAAGGTTGCATGCTTCAATAGCTCTAGATGAGAGCACCATCAACATCCTTGTGACTCCATGCCTAGGGAGCTCTAGGTCGCTTTCTCAAGGTATCCCATTCATGGATTCTCTTGGAAGTAATGACTTAGAGAAGTGCAATATTTAGTGTGTACAATAGTGAGTTGGGTTTCTCTACTACAAAAGATGGTTGCTTTATCCACTACAGAGGTAGAGTATGTTGCTGCTACAAAGGCAGCTAACATGATGATATGGCTTCAACTCTTCATGGAAGAATTGGGACATCCATGGACAGATAATTTTTTGTATACAGATAGCCAAAGTGCCATTAATCTTGAGAAAAATTATGCTTTTCACTCAAAGACAAAACACATACATTTACAGTACCATTTCATTCGGTCAAATTTGGATGATGGGAAGTTAAAGCTAGAAAAGATACATATAGATGATAATCTAGTAGATATGTTTACAAACATAGTCACAAGGGAGAAGTTGAACTCATGTTCAGCTTCGGTTGGTCTTCTAGACTGAACATAATAAAAGAACAACTGATTATAGGGTGGTTTGATCCAGTGGGAGCCTCATATGGTAGTAGTATTGCTATAGGATCAGTCTCCAAGTAGGAGGCTTTGTTGGAAACTACAATTGAAGAAATTGTTGTATTGTCATTGATGTCAAACCATAACTGGTAAGACTATTGCTATTTAAGAAAGTAATATATCTATTTGAGTGTTGCTAAGGGGAAGGGCAAGGTTGGTAACAATAGCACCTAAGGAAAGGTTGAGTTATCTTGATACTTCAATAAGTACTTGATTATGTGGCGCAATGATAAGATAATGTATTGTTTATCTAAGTAAGAATGAAGACTAAACTGATAGGCTTAACCGAGAAAAAGTGAAGAAATCTATTTTAAGCCGAGTGTTGTTAGTGTCGACTAAGCTAGTATATGCTGAGTAAATTTAGTGTTGACTGAACACCAGTTAATTGCCGAGGAAGATAGTATTAGATAAGGAAATAATTTTTGAGGTGACTGAGCTTTCTAGTGAAGACCGAGAAGTTGAACACAGTATTGACCGAGCGTTAGTATTTTGCATTTGAGGAAGAATTCAGATTTCTAGCCAATGTCGTTGAATTATTGGATTATGTAAAATGTGTTGACTTTATTTATTGATTGTATGAAAACATTTAATGCACTATAAAATATTTTATTGTAAATCTATTGAGAGATTTGAGATATTTCTAGAAGGATAGTCGAAAAACATAAAGTAGGACAGATTCGATGAATCTGAGCTAACCCTAAGATCTAAAAAGGAGATTAAGTGGCAAAAGATGTACTGACCTAATGGAGGAAGTATTAAGGAAACCTAAGCTAGAGGTTGAGAGAGGATTCTGGAAGTGTTGTTGATGTTATTGACTGTCTAAGTAGAGAAGGCTGAAGGAGAAGTGTTGTGATTTCTTGAAGAGAGTTCCAAGAAGATCAGTGATGGAGATGGTAAAGATTCACAATTAGTAAGCCAACATATGTGTATAGAATTGGATCTGATATTTGCAAAGTGAGTTGTATATTTTTTAGATCAATATTACTGCTACTTTCTAACCATTGTAACAGTCAAAATCCTTTTAACAAAGGTTGACCTAACAGTCATAGGTATAAATCCTTTGAACAAGATTGCATTCCAATGGAGTGTATGTAAGTCCTATAACAAGATGCACTTTTAAGAGAGTGGTTTAAATCCTTTAACCGGGTCACACCTGACAGTGTGTTTGTAACCTTTGATAGGGTTTGCTTTTCACCGAGCTCACTTCAAAAGAGTGAACATAATAGTAACATCTTACAAAGTGGTTTTTTCCCAAATTGGGTTTCCACTATAAATCCTAGTGTTGATACTTGTGTGAATGTTTTGGTTTGAACATTTCTATCTTTTACTAGTTAGATGCTATTGGATAAGTGGACTGCATTGTTATATGTTTTTTGTTATGCAATCAGTAATGACCAAGTAGCTGTTGGTTATTAGATCTGATTTGTTGAAGAGTTTTAAAGTTTGTTTTATACATCTGGACCTGAGAACAACTGATTCACCCCCCTCTCTATTGTTCTAAATCATATTAACAATTGGTATTAGAGCTATTGGTGCTTACAAAGAACAAGTTTGAAAATACTTGAAGCAAAAAATTAGGATGTATAAGGAGATACAAAAGCTGAATAAGGAGAACTTCCCTGCATGGAAAATCTTGATGAAGTTGCATCTGACTGGTATTGGTAATTTTTCAAAGTATTATATTGAGCATGACTATGTCACACCTGCTGCACCTCTGTATAACGAGGAAATGAAAGCTAAACAAGAGCACAACCAAGCAATGTTGGAGATTGTGTCTACCCTAAGTTATCCTAATTTGAAGACATCAAAGACTGTATTAATGAAAAGCAAATGTGGGACACCCTTGCAAACATTTATGGAGGTGACATAAATGTGTTTAGAGCAAAATCTGAGAGCCTAAGAGGTAAATTTGATGAAATGAGAATGAAAGAAGGTGAGAATATTGCACAATATTGTGGTAGAATAAAAGAAGTTGTAAATTCTATTAGAGGAGAAAATGAAACTATAATAGGAAAAGTATTGAGAACTCTGCATCCTATCTATGCAATTAAAATTTATGCAATTCAGGAATCTAGATGTAACCCTACAAATGTTCTTACTTTGGAAAGTTTGGTTGGTAAGCTCACTGCTTTTGAAATTTCTAACTATGATAACTTCACTATTAGTAATATTGAATCTTCTTTTAAGTCACAAATGGTTGTGAGTAAGTCAAAGAAGGAAAAATAAAGATGCATAAGTGAAAGTGAAAGTGAAAGAGATAGTGACACATTTGATGAAGAACTTGAGGATCTAGAAGCTCTTATGGCTAGAAGAATGAAAAGGGGAAAATGAAAGTACAAAGGTAAAATCCCTATTATATGTTTTTCATGTAATAAAGTTGGTCATATAGCTACTAGATGTCCTGATAGGGATGATAAGGATGAAGAAAGAGACAACAAGCATAAAGACAAAAGAGAAGTAGAGGTTATCGAAGATATAAGGACTACAACAGAAAAGGTAAGAAATCCTGCTATATTGCTAAAGAAGAGACTGACACTGATAGTGATGATTTTGAAATTGAAGTTGTCTATGTTAAAATGAAAGATGAATTTGACAAGGATGAGAAAACTGCATTGATATATTATGTGAACAAAAATGATAAATGGATTATTGATAGTGGTTGTTCACATCATATGACTAGAGACAAGAGTAAGTTTGATACCTTAGATCATTATAAAGGTAGGAGTGTGAAATTTGGTAATGATGCACCATGTCTTGTTAGAAGAAAAGGATTGATTAAGCTGACTAATAAGATCACTTGTGAAAATGCTTATTGGGTTGAGGGTCTTAACTATAATCTGCTGAGTGTTGCACATCTTAATAGCACTAGCTACCGAGTGGAATTTCATCATAGAAAGGCCAAAATATTTGATGCCACTAGTGAACTGATTGGAAGTGGAGAATAGACAAGAGGTAATTTGTTCTATGTAGACCTATCTGAAGAAACATGTATGATTGCACAACTTGATGATATTTGGTTATGGCATAAGCGGCTATGTCATGTTAACTTTGATAATCTGGTAGAAATTAGTAAGAAAAAGAAAGTGAGAGGTCTACCTAGATTGAAGAAACTTGAGAATGCAATGTGCAAAGAATGTCAGTTGGGTAAGATGACAAAGTCTAGTTTCAAGAGAAAAAATTTTACTTCTGAGAATATCTTAGATTTGGTTCATACTGACCTTTGTGGACCGATGGGTGTAAAAATCTATTGTGGTGCTAGATATTTTATCTTGTTTGTTGATGATTATACCAGGATGATGCATGTAATGTTCTTAAAAGAAAAATCTGATGCTTTTCAATTTTTTAAGTGGTATGTGGCTAAGGTTGAAAAGGAGATAGGTAAGAACCTGAAGTGTCTAAGATCTGACTGAGGTGGAGAATTTATATCCAATGAATTTAATCTATTTTGCAATGATAGAGGGATCAAAAGATAGATGTCTGCACCTAGAACTCCTCCACAGAATGGTATAGAAGAGAGAAGGAATATATCTATTTTGGATTGTGCAAGGACATTAATGATTGAAAAGAATGTTGCACAAAAGTATTGGAAAGAAGCTGTAAGTACAACTATTTATACTCTTAATCGAGTACAAATAAAAAAGGTACAAATCTTACACCTTATGAGTTATGGCATGGGTATGCACCTAATGTAAAGTACTTTAGAATATTTGGAAGTAAATGCTACATATTAAAGGACAGTAGGAATGGAAAATTTGATGCTAAAAGTGATGAGGGTATATTCTTAGGCTATTCCCAAAAAAGTAAAGCTTATAAGTGTTTAAACTCTAACACTAACAAAATTGTGGAAAGTGTGAATGTCAAAGTTGATGAGTATGCAAAGAAAAATGAAGCTAATAGTAAAAGAGAACCAAAAGATTATAGATCTTTTGTGTATATAGAAGAAGAAGAGGCAAGTAACATACTTGCACCTAATGTTGAATCTCGGGTAAGAAATGATGAGCATCAGGAAAACAATTCCGAGAGAGAAGAAGAATGTGCCGAGTGATAGGAAGAAGATGTCAAGTATCAGGGAGAGGTTTTTGAGCATTCAGAAGATGAATCTGACAATCTTGTTGGTGAACCTAATGAGCAAAATGAAAGAAGAGTCGAACTTGTTCTAGCACAATATGTAAGGAGACATCACAAGCCTGAAAAAATTATTGGAGATAAAGATATAGGAATTCAGACCAGAATCAAGGAAAGAGATCCAACATGTTTACTATGTGAATTTGAGCCTAAGACAACAAACGAGGCACTAGAAAATGAAGACTAGATAGAAGCAATGAATGAAGAGATAGACCAGATAGAGAAGAATTATACCTAGACTTTGGTGCCGAGACCAGAAAATAAGAATGTCATTGGGACAAAGTGGGTATTTTTTAATAAGCTAAATGAGCATGGTCAAATAACAAGAAACAAAGCTAGGATGGTATGCAAAGGCTACACACAAGAAGAAGGAATAGATTATGGGGAGACATTTTCCCCTGTAGTGAGATTGGAAGGAGTAAGAAATCTGCTTGCATATGTTGCCTATAAAGATTTCAAGGTATACCAAATGGATGTTAAGTCTGCATTTTTAAATGGTATATTAGAAGAAGAAGTGTATATTGAAAAACCAGAAGGATTTGTTGATCCAAACAAAAGACACATGGTTTTCAAATTGAATAAAATGTTGTATGGACTGAAGCAAGCTCCCAGAGCATGGTATGAGAGATTGCATAGTTACCTGATACAGATTGGATTCTCAAGGACAAATGACACGACCAATTTGTACATGAAAGATGAAGAAGGTAAAGGAATATTGTTAGCTAAGATCTTTTTAGATGATATTATATTTGGTGGACAAGATGCCTTGTGTAACAAATTTTCAAATGAAATGCAAACTGAATTTGAAATGAGTATGTTTGGGGAGATCAAATTTTTTGTTGGTTTACAAGTATATCAGATGAAGAAAGGAATTTTCATCACCCAGTCTAAATATGTTCATGAGATACTGAAAACCTTTGGTATGGAAGATTCAAGGCCAGTAAGTACTCTCGTGGCTACTAGACAGAAGTTGTCTAAAAATGATGATGCTATAGAAGTTAACCAAACTGTGTATAGATCTATGATTGGAAAGCTACAATATGTTGTACATAACATACCAGATATTGCATTAGCTATTGGGATTGTGGCAAGATTCTCTGCCAATCCTAAGGAAACTCACATGATGGCGGTCAAAAGAATAATGAGATATTTGAAGGGAACTATTGACTATGGATTGTACTACAAGAAGCATGAGAAGTTTGAACTGAGAGTGTATACAGATGCTGATTGGGTAGAAAATTTAGATGACAAAAAGAGTACTAGTGGTGGAGCTTTCTTTCTTGGACAAAGATTAGTTTCATGGACAAGCAAGAAACAAAATTGCATTTCCCAATCTATTGCTAAAGCTGAGTATGTGGTTGTAGCTGTGAACTGTTCAAATTTGATATGGATAAAGCAATTGTTGGTAGGAATGAAAGAATAAATCACTGAACTAGTTGTCATCTTTTGTGACAACACAAGTGCTATCAACATCTCTAAGAATCCAGTGATGCACACAAAGACCAAACACATTGCCATCAATTATCATTACTTGAGAGAACTGGTACAAGATAAAGAGGTCTGAATGGAATATGTGAATACAAAGGAACAATTAGTAGACATATTCACTAAGGATTCACCTAAAGAATCTCCTGAATACTTGAGAAGTCAATTAGGGGTCCTTCCCCTAACTGAGGCTTCCTAGTCAAGCTAGGAGCACTGCATCAAATGGGATGCAAAGAGTATCTAACAAGTTGATGCAAAAATAGGTCACACTTTAGGAGCAGCCTAGAGCTATGAAAAGCACATCAAAGCCTAGAATCAATCATAAGCAAAGATTATAGAGGGAAAAATATTGTTACTGAACTGAAAAGATGATATCTACATCTGTAGGATGTATGTTTTTGTTGTTTCTTTGGCATTTTTTTCAAAGAGGGAGATGATCATAGATGAATACACAAAATGAGAAGATCAAGACAGAGGGAGAAATTCAATGGATGGTCATACAAGTATGGCTAATTGATTCTATATCAGAATGAAGCTAAGGATATTATAAATATTTTTGATGGACAGATAAGTTTTGGATTGGTTGGTACTTCATGTGATATTCATATGGTGTTTCCGTCAATGCCAAAGAGGGAGATTGTTGGAAAGTACAATTGAAGAAATTTGTGTATTCTCATTGATGTCAAACCATAACTGGTAAGACTGTTGCTATTTAAGAAAGTACTATATCTATTTGAGTGTTGCTAAGGGGAAAGGCAAGGTTGGTAACAATAGCACCTAAGGAAAGGTTGAGTTATCTTGATACTTCAATGAGTACTTGATTATGTGGCACAATGATAAGATAATGTATTGTTTATCTAAGTAAGAATGAAGACTAAACTGATAGGCTTAATTGAGGAAAAGTGAAGAAATCTAGTTTAAGCCAAGTGTTGTTAGTGTTGACCAAGCTAGTATATGCTGAGTAAATTCAGTGTTGACCAAACACCAGTTAATTTCTGAGGAAGACATTATTAGCCGAGGAAACAATTTTTGAGGTGACTAAGCTTTCTAGTGAAGACCGAGAAGTTGAACACAATATTGACCGAGAGTTAGTATTTTGCATTTGAGGAAGAATTCAGATTTCCAGCCAACATCGTTGAATTCTTAGATTATGTAAAACATGTTGACTTTATTTATTGATTGTATGAAAGCATTTAATGCACTGTAAAATGTTTTATTGTAAATCTATTGAGAGATTTGACATATTTCTAGAAGGATAGCCGAAGAACATAAAGTAGGACAGATTCAATGAATCTCACCTAACCCTAAGATCTACGAAGGAGATTAAGCAACAAAAGATGCATTGACCTAATGGAGGAAGTATTAAGGAAACCTAAGCTAGAGGTTGAGAGAGGATGCTTGAAGTGTTGTTGATGTTATTGACTATCTAAGAAGAGAAGGTTGAAGGAGAAGTGTTGTGATTGCTTGAAGAGAGTTATGAGAAAATCAGTGATGGAGATTGTAAAGGTTCACAATTAGTAAGCTAGCATATGTGTACAGAATTAGATTTGATATTTGCGAATTAAGTTGTATATTTTTTAGATCAATATTACTGCTACTTTCTAACCATTATAACAGTCAAAATCCTTTTAACAGAGGTTGACCTAATAGTCATAGGTATAAATCCTTTGAACAAGGTTGCATTCTAATGGAGTGTATGTAAGTCCTATAACAAGGCGCACTTTTAAGAGAGTGGTTTAAATCCTTTAACCGGGTCACACCTGACAGTGTGTTTGTAACCTTTGACAGGGTTGGCTTTTCACCAAGCTCACTTCAGAAGAGTGAACATAATAGTAACATGTTACAAAGTGGTTTTTCCCAAATTAGGTTTCTACTATAAATCCTGGTGTTGGATGCTATTGGATAAGTGGACTGCACAGTTATATGTTTCTATTATGCAATTAGTAATGACCAAGTAGCTATTGGTTATTAGATTTGATTTGTTGAAGAGTTTTAAAGTTTTTTTATACATCTGGACCTAAGAACAACTGATTCACCCCCCCTCTCTATTGTTCTAAATCATATTAATAGGTTTCTTAGTGTGGATCTTGATTAGTCACCAAGTGGGAGATTGTTGGCTTGCGGTGACTGATTAGGAAAGTACTGCACACTTTTCCTGCCGCCCTCATCGGGGTTCAGGGCCGACATATTTTTTGGCTATTTTTGGGCTAACATGTTGTAACTCATTCTAACCCTAAAGTGGAAAAATATTATATAATATGGCTAAGGGTTAGGGATTTCATAATGTATGTTTTAGTTTCTTCTTGCGGCAGTATTGAGGTGTAAGGGATTATGAATTGTAATCAGGTTGTAATCAATGGATAATAATAATATTGGACTCGATGTTGGTGGACGTAGCCTGGGGATTGGGTGAACCACGTTAAATCCTTGTGTTTTTTGTGTTCTCTTTTGTGTGGTTTAATATTTTCTGATATTGATTATATTTGCATGTAATTGTTATTTCTGCCTTGTTAATCCTAACAAATGTGTAAACCATTTGTTGAAGAGATGAGATAAGGAATTTGAGATGCCCATGATAGGAGAGATAAAATTCTTTATTGGACTACAAATTCAATAATTTAAAGATGGTATCTACATCACACAGTCAAAATATATCAAGGAGATCCTAAAGAAATTTGGCATGGAAGAATCAAAACCTGTTAGTACATCGATGGCTTTTGGCTGCAAATTATCAAAGGAAGATGAGACAAAGGAAGTAAATGAAATACTCTACCAATAAATGATTGGTAAGCTACAAAATGTTATAAAAATAGACTTGATATTGCTCATGTTGTTGGTATATTTGAAAGATTTTCTTCCAATCCAAAGGAAACACACATGTTTGTAGTCAAAAGAATATTTAGATATCTAAAAGGGACTTAAGATTTTGGTCTACTATACAAGAAAGGAGGATATTTTGATCTTAAGGTGTACATTTATGTTGATCGGGCTGGAAACATTGATGATAGGAAAAGTACAAGTGGTAGAGCTTTCTTTTTAGGAGAAATATTAGTGAAATGGCTAAGAAAGGAAAAAAGTTGTATTTTACAATCTATTGTTGAGGCTGAGTATGTTGCTGTAGCTATAGATTTCTCAAACATTGCATGGATCAAACAACTACTTGAAGGTATGCAAGAGGAGATTACTAATCCAATTATTATTTACTTTGATAATACTAGTTCTATCAACATATCAAAGAATCTAGTGATGCATTCAAAGACAAAGCACATTTCTATCAAGTATGATTACTTGAGAGAACAATTTCAAAACAAGCATGTGATATTGGAGTATGTGAATTCAAAGGAGGAGATAGATGATATATTTACCAAGCCACTACCAAAGGATGATTTTGAGTATGTTAGAGGTAAATTAGGGGTTCTTCCCCTATCCAATATTTACTAAGGCAAGGTGCATGCTGCATCAATTCATGGATTTATTAGAATATCTATTTTGTGATTTGGTGCTAGTGTTCACTCTTTGGGTGATGCCTGAAGTTGTGAAAGATATTTTATGTATGCAATGAAAAATCAGTACATTTAAGGTATGTTCTACTATTTGAAAAAGGTTTTCAGAAGTATGTTTCTTTGGAATCGTTGTCAAAGAGGGAGAAGATCTACTGACGGAGAAGATTTCTATGGATGATTCTAGTGATAGAGGGAGAATATATAAGAAGATAAATCTCAGATGGAGAAAAGGAAAAAATAAATTGGACAGTGAATATTGGTAGTGAATATTGCCATCAATTCCAAAGAGGGAGATTGTTACTATAACTGATGGTGATGATGATAAAGACTGACTAAAATCAGAGGTATACAAGATTGTAGAAATACTAGATCAATTACTATCTTTTCACTGATGTCAAGAAATTGATTTCTAATTTATATTGAGTTTCCATATCATTCAGAGTATGATATTAGTTTGAATGAGCTAAAGAAGAAGAAGTGGAATATTGTGAAGATGAAGAACTTAATTGGGCAGCTAATACATATTAGAAAATGTTAAGGTTATGTTGATATAATTGTTTTCTACCAAACATTTGATTATTTCAAGTTGGTAAAGAATATTAGTCAACTCGGTAAGTAAAATAGTTTTGGCTATTGAGAAGAAAAAGTCATTTGGTAAAAGTAAAGTAAGTATTGGTAAAGAGAAAGGAAGTCAAGACAATGAGTAGAAGGTTTCAGTTACCAAGATAAGTCAATCAAAATTCAATTGAAGAAAATAATTTAGTCACCGAGCAAGGAACAAAAATTAAATACAAGGATCTTAATGACATTTAATGATGAGCTATGATGATTTGGAAGATTGTAGTGATGAGGAAGAGTTAGTTGAAGAGATCTATGATCGGGAAAATTCAAGATGATGATCTATGGTTAGATCTAGAAGTGGAAAAAAGAGAAGGTACAAGTTCCAATAGAGTATAAGTTCTGAGGTGATGATAAAACATTTTACCGAGCTCTACATTTTTTGAATTATTTTATGGGGATGATCAGATGGTTGAAATTAATCAAAGGAAAATGTACTATAGGATATTAAGAGGAATAACAAAGTCTATATAAAGGATGAAATTGTATGGAAAATTGGTTGGCAAGTTGAAGGGTTGTTGAGTCATTGACTGATGCAGTGAAAAAGGAAAAGATTGAATTCTTAGTCAAGAAGTTGAGTTTGATGAAGTGTTGAAGCCAGTAGAAAGTGATGGATTGAAGTGAAAAAAAATAACACACAAAGGATCTAATTATGCAAAATATAGTTGCAAATTTATAGGTCAATTTATTAATTATCGCTTATTAACATTTGTAACAAAAAAATTTCTTAACCAAGTGGATTTAACAATTTTATTGTAAAATCCTTGCAAGAGGCAACATTATAAAAGAGTGTGTGAAGACCTTTAACCATGCCACTCCTAATAGGGTGAATATCCTAAAAAATCTTGTTAGAAAGTAAAGTCCACCAAGATAACTGACTGGGGGGGGGGGGGGGGTGAATCAGTTATCTGATAATTATAACCTTTATCAACTTCAACAACATTTAACCATGTATAAGAAATGTAATTAACAACCATAGAAAGATATTCATACACAATAACACAATGACACAAGATATGTTGACTAGGGAACCTCTTGATCAAAGAGAAAACCTCGGTGGGAATGATCCCCACAAAAGATGCACTAAAATGAATATTATTTGTGAAAGGATGGACTCTGTTAGGAGTCTTGTGAAATACATTAAGTACATATGAGCCCCTATTAGGAGATTTTGAATCCCTGCTAAAAGATTCTAACTCTGTTAGGAGTTATGGAAGATAGAAGGACCCACTGCCCAAATAGCTTCAATGGCAAGATCACTGAACACACTGTCCAACTGATCTCTAGATTATTCAATAGAATAATATCAAACTATTACTGATCTCAACAATATGTTACCTCTTCTCTAACTGTGCCAAACTGCACTCACTGCTACACCAGATCTCAATTTCAGATCTCTGTACCTCGCATTGCCTCTTTTACAAATTCACTTTCACAACTTCATTCAATTCATCATTACATTCATATTCATTATTAAAAAAAGGAAAAAAATTCCTTCCTTTATACCACACTCAAGTAATTACAAATGAGTCAGCATCCAATTACAAAATAAAAGTTTCCACACGTTACATAAAAAATACACAAAACTATTGGCTTCCAATTAGAATAATTCTTCACTTGTGAAACCTCAAAGTTTGTGCTATCATCCAAATCACTATCAACATGTCTTCAACTACTCTCTAACTATGCAAAATTAGATTCCATCTTGATTAAGAGATATCATCCAATTTCGACAAACTGCTACTCAGGATCACTGCCTGAATACTGCTTCCACCAAAATTCTCATAACTTACATGAATAAATGAATTACTATCTTTTCTCTTAACCATGAACATATAACATAACAAAAAGTAAATCCTCAACATTTCATAGCTCTATCTTTAATATCCCACATGCGCTAATCCAAACACTATCTGCTCCTCTGCAAATCTCAGTAGATCACTGTGTTAACATCAATGACAATCTCAGTCATGAATGCAACAACAACTGCTATAGAATGGATTCCAATAATCTCATAGGATATATTCAAAATTCATTCCTAACAATCTCCCCCATTGGCATTGAGGGCAACATAGATGAAAAACATCCAATGTTCCATAAATCCAACACTGCAACACTGCTGCTCTAAAAAATACTTCAAGTCCTCTTCAACAATCAAATCTTGCTTTGTTTTCCTATTCAGTTCTCTCCAACAGATGGTACAAAAGGTTTTTCATGTACACTTCTCCCCCATTGACATCAATGACAAAAATTTCATCGTTATGTCAACAACAACTACAATGTCAAAAGACACTATTCATAAAATACATTCACTAGAGTCCTCATGACTCAGCTCATATACACATACTCCCCCATAGAGGAAGTACCAACATCCAGTCCAGAAGAAAGATAAGGCTCATATACCACTAGACAGATGCAACAATTTGCATCACTTCTCAAAGATAGGCTGGGGCATAACCCCAAGCATACCTCTTAGATACTCAAATGTATCCTTAGGCAAAGGTTTTGTAAATATGTTTTCTATTTGCTCCTTTGTGCTTATGTATTCAAGTCCGACTTCTTTCTTAGCATCTTTCTCTCTTACTATATGATACTTAATATCTATATGCTTAGTCTTAGAATGTAATACAGGGTTCTTAAACATACTAACTATGCTGGTGTTATCAAAATGTATAAAGATTGGTTCAAAAAAAATTATTCCAGTATCCTTCAGCATTTGCTTCATCCAAATTATCTTGTTACAATTGTTTGTTGCTGCTACATATTCTTCTTCTGTTGTGCTATGTGAAATACAATTATGTTTCTTGCTTAGCCAAGAAACCAATCTTCCTCCAAGGAAAAATGCTCCACCACTGGTGCTCTTTTATCATCAACACTACTCCCCAATCAACATTTGTATATGCACAAAGGGTAAAATCATCAGATTTTTCATACCAAAATCTATACTCAATTGCACCTCTTAAATATCTCAGTATTCTCTTTACTGTTGCATAATGTGATTCTCTAGGTTCAACTTAAAATCTTGCCATAATTCCATTTGAATGTGCTATGTCTGGTCTTGTATGTGTCAAGTACTGCAATCCTCCAATCATAGATTTGTACTTCTTTTGTTTAACTGTAGGAGTCTCATATGTGCTAGATAACTTATGTCTAGTTACCATTGGTGTTCCAACTGGTTTATAGTTCTCCATTCCAAATATTTTTAATAAATCATTCAAAAACTTTGTCTGCCTAACAAAGATACCACAACTATTCTGTGTAATCTGTAATCCCCAAAAGTATTTCATTTCACCAATCATGTTCATTTCAAATTTAGTCTTCATTACATTAGCAAATTTATCACTGGCTTCATCTTTTCCTCAAAAAATAATGTCATCAACAAAAATAACTACAACCAACAAACCATTTTCAATTTATTTTGTGTATAGGTTGCTATCAGCTGTTCCTTTTGTAAATCCCAATTTTATGAAATACTTATCCAATCTTGCATACTAAGTTCTAGGTTCTTGCTTTAGTCCATGTAAAGATTTCTTCAGTTTACATACCATGTCTCGTTCTTGAGTTAAAGGAAAACCTTCAGGCTACTCAATGTAGACTTCTTCTTCCAATTCTCCATTCAGAAATGCTGACTTAACATCCATTTGATATACTTTGAATTTCTTGTAAGCTGCATAGGCCAAAAACATTCTTACTGCTTCAGTTCTTGCTACAGGTGCAAAAGTTTCTTCATATTCAATTGCTTCTTGCTGTGAGTATCCTTTACATACCAATCTTGCTTTGTTTCTTACTACTTTTCCTTGTTCATTCATATTATTTTTTAATACCCATTTTGTTCCTATAACATTCTTATCTTTAGGTCTAGGGACCAATTCCCATGTTTTGTTCTTTTCAATTTGATATAGTTCTTCTTTCATAGCTTTAATCCAATTTTCATCTTCACAAGCTTCACTAGTAGATTTAGGTTCAATTTGAGAAATCAAACATAACGGTTCTTGTACCTTATTTTGAGTTAGAAATCCTCTGTCTATGCTTCTAATAATCTACTCAACAGGATGATTCCTTGATAAATTCTTGTTAGGTGTCATTATCTCAGATCTCACTTCAGGTGTTGGCTCTTCAATGATCTCACTATGGCTTTCATTCAACAAATCAGTGTTAGTTTCATAGAACAATTTAGTAGTCTCAATGTTAGATCTAGGATGAGTTCCTTCATCCGATTCATAATCAAGCATTCTTTCCTGAATTTTAGAATTTTCATCAACTTTAACATTTGCGCTCTCAACAATAGTCTTAGTTCTCTTATTTTAACATCTATAAGCTTTTCTCTTCAAAGAATATCCAAGAAATATACCTTCATCACTTCTAGGATCAAACTTTCCAATATCATCATCTCTCTTTATATAACATTTGCTTCCAAAAATTCTAAAATACTTAACTGAGGGTGCATGTCCACACCATAATTCATAGTTGATTTGTACTTTGTTCATTGTATACACTGTTGTGTTCACTGCTTCTCTCCAGAATATCTTCGCTAAGTCATTCTCGAATAACATAGCTCTTTCTACTTCAGTCACTTATTTGTTTCTTCTTTCTACAATACCATTTTGTTCAGATTTCCTAGGGGCTAAAAACTGTCTCTTAATACCATTCACTGCACAAAAGGTGTTAAACTCTCTAGAAGTAAATTCGCCACCTCTATCAGATCTCAAACATTTAATCTTCATTCCAGATTCATTCTCAAATTTATTCTTTATGATCTTAAACTTATCAAATGATTCATACTTTTCTTTAAGAAATGAAATCCACATCATTCTTGTAAAATCATCAACAAGAATCATAAAATACCTTTCTCCATAGAATCCTCTAATCCTTGTAGGACCGCTCAAGTCTATATGAACAAATTGCAACTTCTCTAGAGATGTGAACTTCTTACTGGGAAATGAACTTCTCTTCTATTTATCCATCACACATTCCTTGCAAATCATGTTAGTAGGCTTCATAATTTTAGGCAAATCTCTTACTGCAAGTGTAGTACTCACTTTCACAATGTTATCAAAATTTATATGACAAAACCTTTTGTGCCATAACCAATTGTCATCAATCTTAGTAATCAAACAAGTCATCTCAGTAGGATTCAAATGAAATACATTACCTCTTATTCTAGATCCAGTACCAATCAAATTTCCATCTTTGTCTTTTATCACACACGTTTTCTCAGTAAACAAAACTTGATATCCCTTATCAACTAACTGGCCAACACTCAAAAGATTATGTTTCAAAACATCCACAAAGTAAACATCATCAGTATTAGTTTTTCCATCAAGAGTAATAGATCATATACCTTTAATCAAACAAGGTGCATTATTTCCAACTCTAACAACTCCTCCATTATTTCCAACTCTAACAACTCCTCCATCATAATTGTTAAGCTTTATGAACTTTCTCATGTCTCCAGTCATATGATGTGAACAACCACTATCTATAATCCAATCAACTTTCTTTTCAACTTGAGAAACTAGGGATTTTTCTTCCTTAACCTCTACTGTAGGATTTTCTTCTTTAATTGCTACAAATATCACTTTCACTTAAGGTTCTCTCTATACTAGCTTCAAGTTCTTCATAATTAGCATAATAACATTCCTTAGATCTTCTAGGCTTAAAATTATTTTTGTACTTTTTAACTCTCTTAGGACATTTAGATGCAAAATGACCATATTCTTGACATTTCCAACATTTAAAAAATTTCTTACTGTCTGGTTCTCTTTTCACAAGCAAGGCAATACCTTCTTCAATCTTCCTGTCTTCTTCATTTCTAGATTTGATGCTACCAACATAATCTCCGCTCACACTGATGCTTCTTGAAAAAGTAGGGTGAACACTAAGAGCACTAAATGTTGTCTCCATTCTAGGAAAGTCTCCTGATAACCTCAGGTTCATCTCTGTTGCTTCCAATCTTCCAAGAAGATTCTCTCTAGTAAAGTTTGAAATACAAGGTATAACTTGTTCAATCATCTGTGTTGTCTGCTTAAATGCAGGAGTCAATGTCCTCAAAATTTTCCATATCACTTCATTCTCTGTCTTTGTTCCTCCACAAGATTTTATACTTGCATCAATTTCTGACATTCTACCAATATAGCTTCTAACATATTCATCTTTCATCATTCTTATATCTTAAAATGCACATATCCAATTATATAATCTAGCTTTCTTTGCATGTTCATCACCTTCAAAAGTAGAGTGTAAAGCTTTCCAAATTTCATGAGATGTTTTTAAACATTTTACCTGACTATACTCATTCTCTGGAAGGGCTAACAAAAGTTCTTCTCTAGCAAGTATGTTACACATGAATAGATCTCTCTCATCATTAGTACATGTTTCAATAATATCTTCATCAATGATAGTCTTCTCAATCTTAGTAATCAACCAATAACCTAGTCCTAAACATAGTAAATGTGTCTTCATTTTTTCTTTCCAGCTGTCAAAATTCACTCCATCAAACTTAGGGCTTTCTTTCCTAAAATTCACCATGGATCTCCTTCAGCTGTTAAACTTTTCTTTCAAGGACATGCTGCTCTGATACCAATTGTTAGAAAGTAAAGTCCACCAAGATAACTGAGAGGGGGGGGGGTGAATCAGTTATTTGATAATTATAACCTTTATCAACTTTAACAACATTTAACCATATAAGTAATCTAATTAAAAACCATAGAAAGATATTCATACATAATAACACAATGACACAAGATATGTTGACTAGGGAACCTCTTGATCAATGAGTAAACCCTAGTGGGAATGATGCCCAAAAGAGATGCACTAATATGAATATTACTTTTGAAAAGATGGAATTTGTTAGGAGTCTTATGAAATACATTCAGTACATATGAGTCCCTTTTAGGAGACTTTGAATCCCTGCTAAAAGATTCTAACTCTGTTAGGAGTTATGGAAGACAGAAGGACCCACTGCCCAAACAACTTCAATGATAAGATCACTGAACACACTATACAACTAATCTCTAGATTATTCATCAAAATAATATCAAACTATTACTGATCTCAACAATATGTTACATCTTCTCTAACTACGCCAAACCACACTCACTGTTACACCAGATCTCAATTTTAGATCTTTGTACCTTAGATGTCCTCTTTTACAAATTCTCTTTCACAACTTCATTCACTTCATCATTACATTCATATTCCTTATTACAACAAGGAAAAACATTCCTTCTTTTATACCACACTCAAGTAATTAAAAATGAGTCAACATCCAATTAAAAAATAAAAGTTTCCACACGTTACATAAAAAATACACAAAATTGTCGGCTTCCAATTAGAATAACTCTTCCCTCGTGCAACCTTGAAGTTTGCACTATCATCCACATCACTATCAATATGACTTCAAATGCTCTCTATCTGTGCAAAACTAGATTCCATCCTGATTAGGAGATATCATCCAATTTCTACAAACTGCTACTCAGGAACACTGCCTAAATACTACTTCCACCAAAATGCTCATAACTTCCATGAATAAATGAATTACTATCTTCCCTCTTAACCATGAACATATAACATAAAAAAGAGTAAATCCTCAACATCACATAGCTCTATCTTCAATATCCCATGTGTGCTAATCCAGACATTGTCTGGTCCTCTACAAATCTTAGTAGATCACTATGTTGACACCAATGCCAATCTCAGTCATGAATGCAACAACAACTGCTACATAATGGCTGCCAATACTCCCATAGGATATATTCAGCATTCATTCCTAACAAATCTAAGGTAAATCCCCCTAACAGGGTCACATTTAACAGTGTGCATTGTAATATTTAACCAGATTCAATTTTAACCGAGCTTACTTTAGAAGAGTATTTCTTTATTGGCTGACAATCCCCTTAGTGGTTTTTCCCAAATTGGGTTTCCATGTTAAATACTAGTGTTATATGTGTTGAATGATTATTGTGATTTTTATCACTAATTAATAAAGTTAATTTATTATTATCGGTTAATGTTGAAGTGCACCTGATCGAGTTGACATCGAGTTTACTAAGAATAGTTTTTAAGGTACAAAGAATCAAGGATTACCAATTCATCCCCCCTCTCCGTAATCCAACTATCATGTGCATGCATGAATGTTATGTGTACAAAAATTATAACTTGTGTAGAGTAGTAATACATAGGTTGTACTTCATTTTGAGGTTTTGGTGTATAATTCTTAGAAAAATTAATGAAAGAGACAATAGTACCTATTAGAATAACTAAGAGGGGGGTGAATCAGTTATCCACAATCCCAATCACAAAATGTATATCCAAAACAATTTACTAAAACTTCTATAGCTCGGTAAACTAAAATAGTATTATGTTTGTGCTTTTACCGATTACCAATTAATAACATATAACGATTATCGATCAAATCTAATATGCAACATGAAAATTATGATAACAAACAATAATCACAATCAACACATAACACAAGAGATTTAATATGGAAACCCTGTGAAGGGAAAAACCCCCTGGGACGGGCAACCCAAAAATTGTTCACTCTTCTAAAGTGAGGTCGGTGAAGACCCAACCCTATTAAAGGTTACAAACACACTATGAGGTGTGACCTTGTTAGAGGATTTTAGACCAACCATTATCATCCAACCACCATTCACTATGAGGTTGACAAGATAACAAATGTACACTCTATGAATGGCATTACAAGAATTTCTAGTCCACTCTATTAAGAGATTTCTCTATTTACAATGGTTAAAATGTAACAGTAGTTGATCTGATTACAACACAACTTCAATTGTAGATTATCAGATCTATGTTAAGCTCATTCAAATCCTCTGATCAATATATCAATTTTGTTTCAATCAATATTTAGTAACTTACTGTCACTCGATAATATCTTTCTGATGCTCGGTAATCTCTGCAGTTTGGTTCTCCTTAACTAGTCTAATAAGGCATGCATGAAGCTTGTTCATGTGATATCTCTGCAGTCTCCTTCTAGCATAATTTCATCATGAAATCCTAGTCTCTTAAATAGATGAGTAAACCATTTTATTTCCATCCATAAGATTTTGCCGCTTAATCTCCTTTGTTGATTTTTCCACTTAAACCTTCCTTGGCTGATGTGTTAGTAACATGTTTTTTTTCAATCCATTAGATCTTCTTCAAATTTTGTTAGCCATCAATCTTCATAAAAAATATTATCTTCATCTCTAATTTCGAGGTACTTTACAACTCATCAACTTCCATCGGCTAAACTAGTCATTTATTTCTTTTCTTCTGCTCGGTTAATAAAGAAACGTGTGGGTGAATACAAGCTTGGTTTGTACTATCATTGGTATACTCTACACTACGTCAGTGTATACTAAAGTAGTTCATTAACCGACAACATTGCTTTGTGCATTTTTCTCTTATCCTTCATCATAGATGAATGCAACATAATCAAGTCAATAACATAAGGTCATAGACTCATCCATAAGTTACCCAATGTATTCCTTATCCTTATTTGTCATATCCATCTTCCTCATGTAGATTTATCTATTCTTCATCTCTTTTCTTCTTCTTCTATAGATGTTTGGGTATAATAACTTACAAGATAAGTATTATCAAAACTAGTTGACATCAATGACAAGATATTACTGATTTAATCATCTTACATATCTAATCAACAACTTAGTGATCTTAAATCATAGATCTTCAAGTTATACAATGTATTCAAATCAGTTATAGTTCATCAATCTCTCCCTTTGGAATTGGTGGAAACACAAGCAATATGAAATATGCCATACACATACCAAACATGTATTGTACAACTATGTCAACAAATGTTGTAATGGTACAAGCTCTCCCTAGCTTAATATGTTTAATCACTACTTTACATAAAAACATTTGCAAGTGCAGACTAAGTTCTATAGATATGATCTTTTTAGCTCTCTTTTTTGTATCTCTCTCCCTTTGTCTTTGGCTCCATATTCTTCATATTGATCTCTCTCCCTTTGACAACAATGTCAAAGAATAATAAAAACATACAACTTTGTAGTAGCCATGTAACTCTCTGTTGTTCAGAGCATTCTTTGTATCACAGTATACTGTTATGCAAATATGTTCTAGTACTTCAACCTTTCACAACCTTAGATAGAAATCTAAAGTGTGAACTCTACTGCATCAACATGTATGATCTTCTGATAAGATTAGGCTGATGCAACCTCCAGATCACCTTAGTGACTGGTAGACAGGGGATGGACCCCAAGTCTAGTCCTCAAGTATTCATATGTATCCTTCATTAGAGGCTTTGTAAATATGTCAGCAAGTTGTTCTTTTGATGTAATAAACTCTAGCTTCACTTGCTTCTCCTGTACATGTTCCCTTAAGTAGTGATACTTAATTGATATATTCTTTATTTTAGAGTGCATCACTGGATTCTTTGAAATATTAATAGCACTAGTGTTATCACAATATATAATCACCAGCTCAGTGATTACCTCATTCATTCCTTCTAACAATTTCTTGATATATGCAATATTTGAATAGTTAGTAGTAGCAACAACATACTCTTCTTCAGCTGTAGACTGAGAAATGCAAGACTATTTCTTACTTGTCCATGTAACACGTCTTTCACCAAAGAAGAATGCTCCTCCGGTGGTACTCTTTCTATCATCCACATTTCCAGCCCAATCAACATCGGTGTATACCTTTAGTTCAAAATTGCCTTTCTTAGGATACCACCATCCATAATCTTCAATTTTCTTTAGGTACCTTAAGATTCTCTTTGTAGCAACCATGTGTGACTCTCTAAGGTTTGCAAAAAATCTAGCAACTATTCCAATAGCATGTGCTATATCAGGTCTACTATGAACTACATACATTAACTTACCAATCATGGATCAGTACAGTTTCTGATTTACCTCAGTAGTT
Source organism: Chamaecyparis obtusa (assembly GCA_027943335.1). Taxonomy (NCBI): domain Eukaryota; kingdom Viridiplantae; phylum Streptophyta; class Pinopsida; order Cupressales; family Cupressaceae; genus Chamaecyparis; species Chamaecyparis obtusa. Next base: position 257,639 of record BSBK01005175.1, read on the forward strand.
CCATCTTCTTTAGTTAGTTTACATCTAGTAGCCATCAGTGTTCCCACAGGTTTAGCATCTTCCATGCCAAATATCTTCAAGACTTCCTTTATATATTTAGATTGTGTGATGAATATACCATCATTCTGTTGAATCACATGTAAGCCTAGAAAGAACTTAATCTCTCCAAACATAGACATTTCAAATTCACTTTTCATTTTATCAGCAAATGACTTACAGATTTGATCTTGTCCTCCATATATTATGTCATCCACAAATATCTCAATAATCAAGATAGTATCATCAGAATTTCCTTTCATGTATAGATTACTGTTCTCACTTGTTCTAAAAAATCCAATACTCAACAAATAGTTATGTAGCCTTTCATACTAGGCTCTCAGTGATTGCTTCAAACCATGTAAAGATTTATTTAATCTACATACCATATCTTTGTTTTTTGGATCAACGAACCCTTCAGGTTGTTCTATGTAGACTTCTTCTTCAAGTATCCCATTCAGAAAAGCTGATTTGACATCCATTTGGTAAAATTTGAACTTTTTGTGTGCAACATATGCAAGTAATGTTCTGACTCCTTCTAATCTAGAAACAAGTGTGAAAGTTTCACCATAATCTATTCCTTCCACCTGTGCATATCCCTTTCATACTAACCTAGTTTTGTTCCTTGTTACCTCTCCATTCTCATTAAGCTTGTTTCTAAATATCCACTTAGTACCAATAATATTCTTATCCTTAGGTCTGGGTACTAAAATCCAAGTTTTTTTCTTCTCTATTTGTTCTATTTTCTCTTTCATTGCATTAACCCATTCATCATTTTCTAATGCAACTTTTACATTCTTCGGTTCATATTCACAAACTAGACATGTACCTTGTCTTGCTTTACTTCTTTTTTGCATGCCAGCTTGTCCATTTCCAATGAATTGTGTCTCAGGATGATGTCTTCTGACAAATCTCGCTAGTATTCGATCTCTTCTTTCTTGTTCATTCTGTGCAGGTTCATTTTCTTGCTCGGTGGATGCTTCCTGCTCTTTAGTTTCTTTTTCCTGTTCCTCGGTATTGTTTTCCTATTGACTAGTTACCACTGTCTGCTGTGTCGGTAGGTACTCTGATTGTTCAATGTAACTGAATCTACCATAGTCTTCTGGTTCCTTTGCACTTTCCTCTGCATTCTTATCATCAAACTCATCAACTTGAACATTAGTACTTTCAATCATTTTATTAGTTACTTTGTTAAGACACTTGTATGCTTTACTTTTAGTGGAATATCCCAGAAATATCCCTTCATCACCTTTTTTTTTTCAAACTTCCAATTTCTTTCATCTTTTAGAATAAAGAATTTACTTCCAAAAACTCTAAAATAACTTACAGTGGGTTTGTGACCAAACCATAACTCATAGGGTGTCTTATTAGTGTCCTTCATTTGTACTCGGTTTAGAACATAAATAGTTGTGCTGACAGCTTCCCTCTAGTATGTCTGAGCAACATTCTTTTGTAACATCAATGTTCTTGCATAGTCAATGATTGACCTATTCCTCCTTTCACCTATTCCATTTTGTTGTGGTGTCCTTAGTACAGAGACCTGTCTTTTAATACCATGCTCATTACAAAAGTTAGTAAATTTATCAGAAATAAATTTACCACCTCGATCAGATCTTAAGCATTTCAATTCTTTATCAGTCTCTTTCTCAACTTTTTCTTTATACCACTTGAACATCTTAAATGTCTTTGATTTTACTTTCAAGAACATGACTGTCATTAATCTAGTATAATCATCAACAAAAAGAATAAAATATCTATCTCCATAGTAACTTTGAGTTCTCATAGGACCACATAGGTCGGTATGCACTAACTCAAGTAATTTCTTTGTTGAATAATCTTTGCTTTTGAAATTAGATTTTGTCATTTTACCTTTCTGACATTCATGACACATAACATGATCAGGTTTAGATAAGTTAGGAAGACCTCTAACCTTTGTCTTTTTACTGATCTTAATCATGTTATCAAAATTCACATGACATAACCTCTTATGCCACAACCATGCATCTTCATCTTTCATTATTAAACAAGAAGACTGATCATTATCAAGATAAAGAAAATTACCTTTCGATTGTGTTCTAGTTCCAATAAGTCTTCCTCCATCATCATATATCTTCACTTTCTTTCTCTAAAAAGAAACTTGGTGGCCTAAATTGTTCAGCTATGCCACACTTAGAAAATTATAGTTTAGACCATTTACCCAATAGGCATTGTCACATCTAATTTTATCATTTATCATTAGGGATCCTTTTCCTCTAACCATACAAGGTGCATCATTAACCATTCTAACAGATCCTCCATTTTGTTCTTCAAGATGATCAAATTTCTCTTCATCACTAGTCATGTGATGTGTACAACCACTATCTATAATGCATATATCATTTTTATTAACCATAGAGATAAGTTTTGTCTCTACATACCTTTCATCTTGCTCTGAGTCATCCTTCATTACAACAAATACTACCTCCACATCTTCATCAATGTCGGTATTGGTAGCATCTTCTACAATGTAGCACACCTTCTTTCCTTTACAATTATTGTCTCGGTTGTCTCTGTTGTAGTGTCAGTAACTTTTGTTGCCTCTTCTCCCATAGCTTCCTTCACCAGATCGATCTTTGTTTCTGTCATCATCTTTCCTGTGTGGACATCTAGCAGCAATATGACCAACCTCTTTACAATTAAAGCATGCTAAAGGTAATTTGCCTCTATACCTTCCTTTACCTTTAGGTAACCTTCTGGCCATAAGAGCTTCAAGTTCATCAAGCTCATCATCAGTATTGCTATCACTATCATCATTCCTATTTCTGCTACTAGACTTACCAATCTTCAAAGAAGACATAAAAGAAGATTCAATAGATGGTACAACACTATTGTCAAAATTATTCAGTTCAAAGGTTGTAAGCTTACCAATCAGATTATCAAGAGTAAGGTTGTTACCAGATGCAGACCTTGTTTCTGTTAGAGTAGTCATATTATAGCTAATAATTAATTTATTTAATTATTAGTCTATTATTCTCTACACTTAAGTTAGACTTAGGCATCTTATTATTCTTTAGGGTTTTCTCCTTTAGGGTTTCGGTATCCTTTTATAAGGATTCCCTCTTTGTATTTTTTGGTAACTCAATGCATTGTTCATAATAGATTATTCTTTTGAATGTGCATATGATGCCTCTGGCTTTTTGGCCTCCATGATTTTCTTGCTTTCTGTTCTTTGCTTCTTCCATGTGACAGGGTTATGCATGTAGGTGTTCTTGGGAGATTAGTCTTTCACCTAATCTAACATGGTATCAGAGCCATCTTGCTACTCGTTGTTCATGTTTTTGTTGAAGTGATTCAGAAGTAGGAGCTAGGTTTCAAAAAATTTTAGTTCTGGTATTCTCTACAGGATGTTATTTTTTGTTTCTTTTTTGCCTGAAAAAAAGAAAAAAAATAAATTTGAGGGGGTATTTTGAGCAAAAATGGATGCCACTATTGCATCCAGAAGGCCTAAAAACCCTAGAATCCATATAAAACTTGTCCATTTTGGACAACGTGGCTCTAAGGCAAATTTTTTTTGGTTTTTAGTGCCGTACGGGCATGAAAACCAAGAATTTTTTTAATAAAAAAAACATTTTTCAATGTTTTTGTGTTATTTTTTTAACGCAGCCAGTGTATATGGTTTCCCACCACCGCCACACCACCAGCACTCCACCACTGGCTGCGCCCTCCGTGACCCCCTTTCACTGTGCCCAATGGCCCCACCACAGGCACCAGCATTGCCTAGCCTCAGCGGGCCTCGCCACCTCCCGGCCCCGCTCTGCTCCAGCGGGCGCACCGCCCAGCCTCCTCCGTCGAGCGCACCGCCTAGCAGGATTTTTGCCCCGTGGGCCCCTTTTCCTCTCTGTGGTGGTCACATGGGTGACTGGAAGCCTCTAGCTCCAGCCCCCTACACGCACCATGCACCCAGGGGCTCTATCTTTTTCTAGCCCCAGGGGCTTAAAAATCTTTTTTGATGCCTTTTAAGGGTAACTGGGCCTTTTTTGCAATATCTTGAGCTTACGGAGGCCTTTTTTGGACTTCTTTATATCATCGAAAAGCTCTTTCTGAGCTCTTTCCAATTATGGAGATTAGGTTTTTTGGATTTTCTATTTTGATAGCATTTTTTTTTGTCAAAGGTGATGGTTGTTTTTTGCCTGTCGGGAGCCATATCTCGCTCATCCAGACTCATTTTTGGGCTCACCAGATATCGTTGGAAAGCTAGTTCTGTGAGTTATTCAGTTGCAAGGGTCTTTTATCTAGATTTTTCTCCAGGTTTTCTCTCCTTTGAGTTTTGCACTTTCGCACTCTGGTAGATTACTTGGGTTCTACAGGCCCTGGGATCTCTTCTTCTGTTCTTTTGGCTCACTCTTCTTTCTGACTTCTAAGCATTATATGCTTCTCTTTTGTAGCATTTCTTTTCTATAAATGCACTGAGATAAAGTGCCTACTTTTGCATATCTGAGATTTTGAGCACCTTGTGTTTGTTTGTACTCACACTTAGTTATAAAGTGCCATGAGGGGTTGTGATGTTTTTCTTTTTGTGCTCATCCACCTTTATCAAGTGAGTGTACCTTCCATGAAATTAGCCCATGCTGTGTGTCTATGACACCACCTTTTATCTTGTGCTTGTACTTCTGTTGCACTGTTGGTGTTCCTGATTCTTCTTCTTACAGATGTTTTTGGCATTGCATTTCAGTGTTCCTGTCACCCCTCTCCTTGTTCAAAATTATGGGGGGGGTTCACCTGTTGGTTCTATTGCTTCCTTGGTTTGGTTGAGTGATCTATGTATTTAGTTTTTCTTCCTATGTACTAGGCGGATGCAGTGGCTAGGCACCTATGCATTTTAGTGAGATAGTTCATCTACTATATAGACACTCGTTTATTCCTATTTTGGAGGTCACCTCTTCGATTGATCACCTCTTCAAACTTTGTCTTCTCTACCTAGTCATGCACTATTTCAATGGGGGTTCCAGCAGTTTCTTCTGACAATGTTTATAGCTTCATGCTTCAGAGATGCTTCATGCTCTTTCTTGTTCCTTTCTCTAGGACATTCCCTAGATTGGAGGCTTTGTTTCCTTCATCTAGTTTATTTCTTGTACTTGGGTACCTGATCAGGCCTTGTTGCCGGGACCCATTGCTCTTTCATGCATTTTTGTTTTCATGCATCTTTTAGTCCTTAGTTCTTTAGCTTCTCCCTAAGTTACACTTAAGGGGGGGTGTTAGAGTAGTCATATTATAGCTAATAATTAATTTATTTAATTATTAGTCTATTATTCTCTACACTTAAGTTAGACTTAGGCATCTTATTATTCTTTAGGGTTTTCTCCTTTAGGGTTTTGATATCTTTTTATAAGGATTCCTTCTTTGTATTTTTCAGTAACTCAATGCATTGTTCATAATAGATTGTTCTTTTGAATGTGCATACGATGTCTCTATTTTTTTGGCCTCCATGATTTTCTTGCTTTCTATTCTTTTCTTCTTCCATGTGACAGGGTTATGCATGCAGGTGTTCTTGGGAGATTAGTCTTTCACCTAATCTAACAGTTTCATGAATTGCAGATATTCTGATTGCATAAAGCATAAATAAGGTTCTAAGAACTTTGCTTACCACTGTCTCTTTGTCAATAACACCATCAAATGCTCTAATAGCATGTACTACCTCTTTTAGTCTATTTGTGTACTGCACAATATTTTCACCTTCCTTCATCTTCATATCATCGAATCTTCCCCTTAAGCTTTCAGCTCTAGCTCTTTTGACATTCACATCACTACTATAAACTTGAGCAAGTTTATCCCACATACCTTTAGTAGTAGTAAAATTTTTAATATCTTCAAATTTGGCATCGGTACAAGCAGTAGAAATCTCCATCATAGTAACATTATGTTCATGCCTGTCTCTTAGTTGATCAAGGGTCAAGGGACTAGTGGGTGGTGCAATGTAGCCATTCTCCATTAGTGTCAGGGCAGAATTCCCAATTCCAGATACATGCAACTTCATTCATCTTTGCTATATTGTGAAGTTATCCTTGTTTAGCTTTGGCACTTACCTCTTATACATTTTGAGATCTTTGTGCTGAAGTCCTTAAAACTCTATTCCAAGAAACCAATGTTTTGATACCAATTGTTAGAATAACTGAGAGGGGGGTGAATCAATTATCCACAGTCTCAATCAAAAAATGTATATCCAAAACAATTTACTAAAACTTTTGCAGCTCGGTAAACTAAAATAGTATTATGTCTGTGCTTTTACTGATTACCAGTTAATAACATATAATGATTACCAATCAAATCTAATATGCAATGTGTAAAGTATGATAACAAACAATCATCATAATCAACACATAACACAAGAGATTTAACATGGAAACCCTGTGAAGGGAAAAACCACCTGGGACCGGCAACCCAAAAATTGTTCACTCTTCTAAAGTGAGGTCGGTGAAGACCCAACCCTGTTAAAGGTTACAAACACACTATGAGGTGTGACCTTGTTAGAGGATTTTAGACCAACCATTATCATCCAACCAGCATTCACTATGGATTTGACAAAATAACAAATTTACACTCTATGAATGACATTACAAGACTTTCTAGTCCATTTTGTTAAGAGATTTCTCTATTTACAATGGTTAAAATGTAACAACAGTTGATCTGATTACAACACAACTTCAATTGTAGATTATCAGATCTATGTTAAGCTCATTCAAATCCTCTGATCAATATATCAATTCTATTTCAATCAATATTTAGTAAATTACTGTCACTCGGTAATAGCTTTTTGACTCTTGGTAATCTCTACATTTCGATTCTCCTTAACCAATCTGATCAAGCATGCATGAAGGTTGTTCACACAATATCTCTACAGTCTCCTTCTTCCGACATAATTTCATCATGAAATCCTAGTCTCTTAAATAGATGAGTAAACCATTTTATTTCCATCCATCAAATTTTGCTACCTAATCTCCTTTGTTGATTTTTCCGCTTAAACCTTCCTCGGCTGATGTGTCAGTAACATGTTTTGTTTCAATCCATTAGATCTTCTTCAAATTATGTTAGCTGTCGATCTTCGTAACAAACATTATCTTCATTTTTTATTTCAAGGTACTTTACAGCTCATCAACTTCCATCGACTAAACTAGTCATTTAGTTCTTTTCTTCTGCTTAGTTAACAAAGAAATGTGTCGGTGAACACAAGCTCGGTTTGTACTATGATCGGTATACACTACACTGCATCGATGTATACTAAAGTGGTTCATTAACCGACAACACTGCTTTGTGCATTTTTTTCTTATCCTTCATCATAGATGAATGCAACATAATCAAGTCAATAACATAAGGTCATAGACTCATCCATAAGTTACCCAATGTATTCCTCATCCTTATTTGTCATATTCATCTTCCCCCTGTAGACATATCTATTCTTCATCTCTTTTCTTCTTCATCTACAGATGTTTGGGTATAGTAACTTACAAGATAAGTATTGTCAAAACTAGTTGACATCAATGATAACATATTACTAATTTAATCATCTTAGATATCTAATCAACAACTTGGTGATCTTAAATCACAAATCTTCAAGTTATACAATGTATTCAAATCAGTTGTAGTTCATCAGTACCAAGGGGGAAAGTTTCCTTACACAGCTTGAATTGCTCATCTAATCAACTACCTCTATGTGTGTGACCTATGAACTCATAAACTTGTTTCTCTTTAAACATATTCATAAAATTAGCTACGCATATATCCCTTTTCACTAACTCGCACCTGTTTAATTTTTTTCCATCTTTAACACTACATGTGACTAAGTTGTATTTTCCAATATAAACTAGTTGCTTACAAATTCAATATGTGCTATCTAGATGTAGACATCTATGCAGCTATTTCAAACCACTGCATGTAGGACAAAAACCTTTTACACACATCATATTATAGTAAATGCACTCTTCATCTTGTGAACATACTACACAATTCTCTTAATGACTTAGGGATGCTTGTAGACCACATTCCTACAAAACATTGTTAGTGTGTAAAGTAAAACTTATATAATGATAAATATCATAATGCATATAACCTACAACACCATGTAGTATGTGTATGATTGATATTAACATGGTTTTTTCATCTAAAAAAATCTTTGACTAATTTTAATCTGAGGAAAGATTTGAAGAAACCTTTCATAAAATTGTGTTTGAGTCATATCTAAATAGTATTTTGGATGTGGCTCACAATTTCTAATTCTAACTTTCCTTCTAAGAACATCTCTTTGGCTAGGTGAATCCTTGTGTTGGCATGCCAAAAAATTTCAATTAATGTTCTTAGTACATCAACAACAACCTTTTCCTTGCATGGGAACATACCCAAGAATGCCCAAAGAGAATTATGTTGTTCTTGTCCTTGTGCTTGAACAATTTTCTCTCACTCTCTAAGGCATTTCTTAATGTTGTTCTAATTATCCTTAATGAATTTCTTATTTTACTTATTAAATGATATTTTTTCATTTCATTCCCCATTATGGTTGATGTGAGGACACGGTGAGTAACATTAGCATATTTAGTGCATTTTTTCAAACCAATGGCTTGGTATGCATTGAATAGATTTCTCATAATTATTATTTCACTACTATTTTTGGATGTCCTTAACCCCAAAATTTTCATTGTCTCTCCAAATTTCATATTTTTGATCATTTCAACAACTCATTGGCATCTTCCATGTTGCTTTAAGTTTTTAAAATAGTTATTCAAAATTCTTTTTGAATAGGTGTAAAATGGAGCTTTAACAATGCATCTATCATTCACCCACTACTCATTTGTAATTGGAATTGGACAAGTAATGTAAATATGGAAATACTTGAAAATCAATCAAGATAAGATACATACCTCATAATGGATAGATCTAGAAATACCTATTTTTTGAAGCCTATGCGCAGTTTTGGAAGATTCTGCAACCAGATTCGGGACTAGAAAATTGTAAGAGAGAAAACCCAGAAAACTTTTGTCTTTCTGGAAGAAGATCATCCTTGGCCTAGATAACAGGGCAAATACTACCTTACTACTGGAGGTTTTCCTTGACCCAAAATAGCTTTGATGAAAATTTTGTTTGAGGATCTCAAAAATTTTCTAAAAAGGGTATTCAGATCTGCACTTCAATTCTTGAAACAATGACTATAGATATCTGAAAATGATGTTTTGGGGTGGCTATATAGGGTTTTGCCTTAGTCAAACCCCCATTTTGGTGATCTTCACCTCCACGAATAGCTGGTTATAATAGAATGTGTGTGTATTGAAAGTGTAATGCCAAGATCTAATCCTCTAGATTGAAACCCTAGCATGAGTATGTATGAGAAAGCAATGCATAGATTTGAATAACATAAGAAAGCATACGAAACCCCCAAGGCTGAAGTACTCCTACCAAACTCACAATATATAATTTCTACCCCATGATTGTATCTTTGAATGCTTGAATATTGATAATGGTGGATCAAGGAAGAAAGGATCTCTCTTGCTCCAAGTAGGTGTCCACAATGGTGTGCTCACAAAAATGCTTGATATCTACAATGGCTTGATCTTCTATATCATCCTCTTGCAATCTTGCATCTTCATTTCACCATCAAATTTCTATCTTGATGTCCTTGTTTTTGTGATTTCTTCTTGTGTGTAATCGTTGTGTGAAAATGAAGGCAAATGAGAGTCTTTATATAAAGGTTTCAAGGAGAAGCTCCTAGAGTAATGTGAGGACCCATAATTCAAATTTCACCTTAAATTATGAACCAATCACAATAACCAACTAAGGAGGGAAAATAATTAAATGAATTTTAAATTAAAACCTTTTTGCACTCGGATCCGAAGGCCCAACATTGATTTCAGGGCCCACCGGGACCAAATTTGAAAAGGGGAACCAAATCTTGAAGGAGGTAAAAGATGACCTCATCTCTAACTTAGTTCAATGATGACCTATATCCTAACCTAGGTTAGGGATGACCTCATCCTTGACCCAGGGGTCCATATCCTGCCAGAATCAGAAACAGGAGGTCTCAGGGATGCCCGAAGACCTAGAAATGATACCAGAATAGGGCAGAGTGCCAGGGAGAGGCACTAAATCCTATGATGAACATGATGAATTCTAGGAGGACATATTTCTAACTCCTACCTAAAAAATAGAGTCATAGAGAAGGGAAATTGAGGATAATCCTAGAGATCCTAACCCTAATTTCACCTAGAATGAAGGAAATAAGTGCATAATGCATCCTAAATGCAAATCTATCATAATAAATGCACTAAAAGAGGGTGCTAAACCTATCAAGATGGAATTTATTCCATTTTATGATGATACATTTATCCCCCACTTTACCTTAGATATGACACTACGTGAATATGCAAGCTAAAGTAAGAAAACATCATAGTAAATAAAAAGGATATAGCCAAGTCCTCAATGTAGATATCTTGCAGAAAACTGTTAGAACCTGCAACACACAAGGTTAATGAAAATCCATAAATCACCTAGAGCTTACTATATGACAATTTTAGAAGTGTATAAATCCCCTTATGCCCCCCCATTTCGGCTTGCTACTTCTGAAAGGTGAAACAGGGTGATAAAGATAACTTTACGCACTAGATATGCAGCTTGTTGAAAATTCCTTTCCTAAAATAATTATAAGGATTCCTAACCTTCCTAAAATGATTCAAGTAGTTAGGTATCTGAATCAAGATTCCAACACCACTGACAACATTGAAAATGGAGTTACTGAACTCAAGTTATGATGAAAAGAGTGGATGTCTCTCTAAATGCATAAGGGGAATCTGAGTTTACCATGAGAAAACCCTAATAAAACCCTAATTTGAACTATAAATAAGGAAAGGAAGAGATACTAATTCTTACCATTTGCAGATTTGAAGAGAGCATGCAAGATGCCGAGGAGAGAAGAACTTCGAGCGACATGCATGGAGCTTCTGAGACACAGACTAGCCATCAGACGGTCACTTTTTGAGGTGAGTTTGCATTTGTTTGGTCCTGTATTTTCCAAATTCCTATTTTTAATAGGCAAGGTCAACCCTAACCCTTAAAGGTTGACCCTGACCCATCTATGTCGACCTTGACCCAAGAAGGTCGATATTGACTAGGTCTTCACCTGTTCAGGGATGAGGTCAACCTTGACCCAACAAGGTCATCTCTAACCTAGAAAAGTCAACCTTGACCCAGTAAGGTTGTCCCTAACCTAACTGAGGTCAACTTTGACCTTGTCAAGTTAGATTTTCAACTTTGATGATGTAGATTACTGATATGATGTCTATTTGTGCTGGCAGGACTTGGTCCGTCTACGTGAGCATCCCTTTGGAGAGTTGCTAAGCACTATCAGAGAAAGAATGTCCAAGCTTGATGATGATGAGATGTAGCTATTGAGAGATGTGGGACTATACTAGGTATCATTATTACCATAGTTTAGACTACACCAAGCCATGCTATCGACTCTAATTGAGAGGCGGGATGAGGATACATGCTCCTTCCATCTTCCATCTAGAGAGATCACAGTGACATTGGAGGATGTCTACAAGATCTTGCAGCTTCCATTCTGAGGTGAGATCGTCAGACCTAGAGCACTGTGATCTTCAGAGGAGATCTATTCAAATAAGGAGTATTGTATAGGATGGGTTACATAGATGCAAACCTGGTCAGATCAAGTCCTACTGTCATCCATACTGTCAGGCCCTACACCTTTAGTATAGAGGGTGATGCTTTGCATAGTATCCTTGGTTGTGTTACCCAATGCAAAGGGTACCATATTTTGTACACCTCTTACACATCTTATACAAAGGATGGAGAGAGATAGGACCATGTTCTCATGGGTTCCTAACATGTTAGCCCAGCTACACCATGAGATAGGTCAGCTAGTGAGATATCAGAAGGAGAGTCTATCAATATGCATGCTCTTGTAGATTTGGTTGTTTGACCATTTTTCATGTACACATCCATAGGGAGTTCTAGTGATGGTAGATGCAAGTACACTGAGGGTTAGATGCGAGTACACTGAGATTCTTTATGTATCCTTTGAGAGATGCTTGGCATTTTGGAGATGTCTTCTATTGGAGGGTATGTCTAGACCACATTGCCAGTATAGATGTGATATGGAGACCCTACTTTCAGATGACAAAGTGGCTTGATACATGATTCTAGATAAGATATTCACAGTGGTGGAAGCTGCTAGAGGGTCATCAAAATCATATAGTGATGACATACTATTATGATTGGGTGATGAGGTAGTTTGACCTGTTAGAGGGAGCTCCTAGAGTAATAACTTGCTATGCACATTTGACGAGGTACTATCAGAGACCCAACACCATACACCGACCATCGATAGAAGACATAGAGGAAAGTGATGCATATGAGATAGAGGATAGAGAGGTATCGTTAGATGTGACTTATTAAGACATGAGCCAAGATTACATTAGGTACTAGAGTCTACAAGGGACCCACCCCATCTTCCCTAAGGATTATCCTATAGGTGATCCAGGTCTTTTAGAGAGGACACATTGGGATAGTGGTACAATAGAAGATGATGAGGATGTCATAGATGAGGAGGAGCACATCTTCAAAGATGATCCCATGGAGGATGAGAGAGTAGAGGAGATTCCCCCAGGTGATGATACTAGTTCAAATGTACACATTATTCATGCATCATCACTGAGATCATGACGGCCTCCATGACCCCACACAAAGACACCACCATTGAGGCCTAAATATGGCAAGCATGGAGAGATTAGTCACTCTATGCCCCCACCATGTAGACACTTTAGTGACATCCATGAGGGAGACCCAGGTATGAAATATGAGATATGATTAAATATGAAATTTGATTTGAGATAAAAAGACACTAGACTGATAAATGTATTTTTCATTTTGCAGCTAGCGTAGTGGAGTGGAGGAGCTCTGTATCTGAGATTCTCAAGGATACAATTATATCCTATTGACTACCAACTGATGAGCGAGATTCTTCCATTGGTCATAGAGATCCCAGCAGGCATGCCGACATCTTTGCATGCATCGAATGAGAGTTGAGATTATGTAGAGAAAGGGAGGAGAAGCTGATAGCTAAGTTACAAAGTGCCCGAGAGCATCCACATGGTATGAGCATATTGAGGAGCCACACACGGACACACAAATATTCATCTTCCTATCATAGGATAGAGAGATTTGGGAGTCATCGACCTTCAGAGCGTAGCAATAGATGTAGTGATAAATAAGGCCATTGGCCACATATGTATCAAAACTTGAAAACCTTTTGATGAATGAAAAACTTTCTCTACTAATTAGTTCTATGTTTGATTACTTATGTTTTCATCAATATAAAACTTAATAGAAATAAAGAAAGTGCATAAATATATTCAATATGTAATTTTTTTAGAACTACATAACCTATAAAATAAACTTTATAAGGAATACACAAATGCACAAGGAAAGAAAGAATGAAATTAAGGTTAATAATGTTTGAGATGCATAATATTAATGGGTTCCTTAAAAGAAACACCATCCATATCAGCAAGTTTATAAGCACCCGAACCAAAGTCTTTAATAACAACAAAAGGTCCAAGCCAATTAGGGCTAAATTTTCCTTTTTCACCTGGTAAAGAATTTACATTTCATTGATTCTCATAAAGGACTAAATCACCAACCACAAATGTTTGTTTGATTACCTTATGATTATATTGTTTCTAAAGGGATTTATGATAAGCTTTTATATGTTCTAATACATGTATTCATTGTTCATCCAACATTTCTAGCTCTTGTAAACATTGTTCACGGAAAGTGTCCTTGTCAATTATCCCATGAAATGAAACATGTAAAGAGGGTATTTCTAATTCCAAGGGCATAATAGCATTAGTACCATAAACAAGATTGTAAGGAGAAGTACCTATGGTAGTACGAACACTAGTCCTATAAGCCCATAAAGCATAGGTTAGTTGAGTATGCCAGTCTTTCATATGATTACTAACTATTTTTCTCAAAATTTGTTCAATGATTTTATTTGATGCTTCAGCTTGTCCATTGGATTGAGGATAATAAGGAGTTGAAAATCTATGTTGAATTTGATATTTTTCCAAGAATTTTGTGACGTCTTTATTTTTAGAAGAGGTACCATTATCTAAAACTATCATCGAAGGAATACCAAATCTTGTTATAATATTATTAAGGATGAAATCAAAAATAACATCTGTAGTTGTGGAACGAAGAGGGATAGCTTTGACCCACTTCGTGAAATAATCTGTAGCAGTTAAAATGTAAGTATGTCCTTGAGAAGAAGCTGGTGAGATTTTTCCAATAAGGTCAAAACCCCAAGTACTAAAAGGCCATGGAGAAAATTGATTACAAAGATCATGAGTAGGAGTATGAATCAAATTACTATGCTGTTGACATTGAGGACATTTCTTAAAAAACCTGAAAGAATCTTGTTCCATTGTTTACCAATAATATCCCATTCTAAGAAATTTATTAACTAGAAATTTTCCACCAACATGTCCCCCACAAGAACCAGAATGAGCTTCTACCAAAGCTATAGGTATTTTAGTTCTATTGAGACATCTTAATAATAATCCTTCATAAGAACATTTGTAAAGTGTATCTCCTAAAATAATGTAATGCACCACAAGCTCCTAATACGATTATGGGTGTTCCTTGTTGATTCAGGAAAAGTACCATCTTTCAAAAAATGAAAAATATGTGAATACCATTCATCTGAATGAAAATTGAAACAATCAGAGGTAATATTTTTAGAAATTTCTGGGCTTTTAAGAGTTTGCATAGTAAATTGAAAGTTTTCAGCATTATTCTCAAGACAAACCAAAGAAGCTGTGCTTGCCATGGTGTCTACATGTCGGTTATCTTTCCTAGGTAAAGTCTGAATCATATAAGAGGAGAATTGTAAAAGCACATCAAGAGCTAAATCTCGATATTGTGTCATTTTATCATTCTTAGTCTAATATCCACCTTTAATTTGTTCAACAATCAATTGCGAATCACCATACATTTGTAAGTGTTTGATATTAAGGGATGAAGCTTCTTGTAGGCTAGCTATAAGAGATTCATATTCCTCAATGTTATTAGTACAAGGAAAAGTTAATTTTTATGATATAGGGATGGTTTTTTTTGTAGGGGGAATCAAGATAATACCCACACCAAAACCTATCTTACATTTAGACCCATCAAAATATAATTCCCAAATATCATCCTATTGAATAGCTAGAATATTATCATTAGGAAATTCTATTGAAGTAGAACATGTATCTGGATGAGGACAAGGAGCTTTAGCCAAATAATCTATTTAAGCCTGTCCCTTAATAGACTTCTAAGAAATGAAATTAAGATCAAATTCTGTAAGTAACATCACCCACTTTGTCAACGGGCCAGAGAGATTAGTTTGTGAGAAAAGATGTTTCAAAGGATCAAATTTAACAATCACATTAACTTCATCATTTATAAGATAATGCCTGAGTTTCTGACATGCATAAACTACAACTAGACATTATTTTTCCAAATCTCTATATCTTGTTTCGTAATCAAGTAAAGTCTGACTAATGTAATACACAGGTCTTTCATTACCATCATCATCATTTTGAGCTAACAACGCCTTCATGGCTTTCGGAGTCACTGAAGTATACAAATGGAATGGTTTATCAAATTTAGCTGGCTGCAAGATACTCCTTAAATTGCTCAAAAGCTTGTTTACACTCATCATTCCAAGAGAAAGTGGTATCCTTTCTAAGAAATGAAGTAAAAGGGATAGTACGGTCTGCTAATTTAGAAATAAAGTGATAGATAGCTTGTATTTTTCCTTGTAAACTTTGTAATTGAGAAATATTCTTAGGAGGAGGCATATTAACAATAGCTTCGATCTTTTTAGTATCTACTTCTATGCCTTGCTTAGAGATTATAAATCCTAATAATTTACCTGAATCAACTCCAAAGACACATTTCTTAGGATTCAATCTCATGTTGTAACTTCTAATCCTTTGAAATATTTGTCATAAAATGGTAACGTGATCTTCTCTTTGTATAGATTTTGCTAAGATATCATCCACATAATCTTCGAGGATCTTACGAATGTAATCATGAAAAATCAAAGTCATAGCTCGATGATAAGTTTCTCCTACATTCTTTAATCCAAAAGGCATCATGACCCAACAAAAGGTACCCCAAGGTGTTATAAATGTAGTCTTAAATTGATCTTGAGGAGGGATAAAGATTTTATTATAGCCCAAAAAACCATCCATAAAAGATAACAAGGCATGACCCGCTATTGAATCCACAATCATATTGATGTTAGGTAACAAGAAATCACCTTTTAATGATGCCTTATTTAAATCCTGAAATCAGTACACATCCTTATCTTATTATCTCCTTTTGAAATGGGCACAATATTTTAAATCTAATATGAGTAATCAATAGAACGGAAAAATCTAGAATCCAATAATTTTTCAATTTCTCCTTTGACTAATAAAGCAATTCGTTGATTCATCTTTCGAATTTTCTGCTTCATAGGTTTCATATTCAGTTTTAAAACAATGTTATGAGTAACAATCTAAGAGTTATTACCTAGCATATTTGAATATGTCCAAGCAAAGATGTCCTTAAATTCAAGTAAAAGTGAAACCGACTGATCACGTTCATCCTGATTCAAAAATTTCCCAATCTTTATCATCCTTTCAGAGTAGTTCTCATCCATTTGAATATCAATAGTTTTAGTTATTAACAAATCACTTCATATTAGAGGATCCTTTCTAAAGGGAGAGTATCCTATTTATCATGTTCCCCAAAATAAGCATCGGTACTTAAACAATAAGGCTTCTTTCATTTGTGATGGAACTTAGGTAAGTCTTCATAAACCCCTAAAAATTCCATTAAGGCTTCCTCTTCAGGAAATATATGCAAAGTAGATGCTTGATTAAGGTCAATGAGAAGTGGATTAACCAATTACAACTGTCCACCAGAAATATGATTAACATTAAGAGGAGAAGCTGATGGTTGTCTATAAGGATTCAATCCTAATCCATATGTATGATCATAAACTTTATTATCCAAAGGTACCTGTATACCTTGTTCATATTTACCACATCCTTTCCCGTTAAATCCTAATTTCTTAAGAAAATGATAACCAGGACCATATCAATCAGTCATATCAGAAGGATTCCAAGGAGTGACATATTTCACAATGTCATAGCATTCAGGCTATATAGTTTCAAGTGTTTCATTAATCAAAGTGGCAACAAAATTACTTTTTAGTTCCTCAGAAAGTGGGGAAGGATTAAAGACTTTTTTTTCAAATTCATTTTGTTGCTTCATGAATTCCATATCAGAGACCTTATATTCTCTGATAAAAGTAGGATTAAAATCCAATTTCCCCCAATCATCCTCAGTTAAAGAAGAAGATGAAGCATCCAATTGTTGAATCTCAGGTTGTTTGATCTCATATTGTTGTATCTCCTGTTGTTTTTCAATATCTTTACTTGGTTGAAGAGGCTCAAAGATTTTAGCATATTCTGCATTTAGGAAAGGATTTGGTGCATCATCTGCATGTAATGTATACATTAAGTTGTTATAGATGAACCTAACCTTGCAATGAAGAGTAGAAGGAACTACATGCATAGTATGTAACCAAGGTCTTCCTAAAAGAAGGTTATAATTGAGAGGTCTAGGCATAACATGAATAGGAGTATTTAGAATAATTGGACCAAGTTTAATAGGTAAGGTAATAATGCCCAAAGTTCTCTTCATAATATTGTCAAATCCATGTATAGAGTCATTATCAGGTTGAATAGTTGTTAGATCAGCTTTAATTTCCTTAAGCATATCCATGCTACAAACATTAAGCCTAGATCCGTTATCAATTAATGTTCTTTGAATGATACTCTAATTAATAGAAATAGTTACCATAAGAGCATCATATTGATTCTGCAACTTAAGAGAAGGTAAATCATTATTAGAAAATACAATAGGAGGTATAGAAGGCGTAGTATGCATACAGTCCAAAATAGAATGAATGTTCTCTTGATCAGGAGGTGAAGCAGGGAGAGTGGATAAAGCTTTTTGCAATGCCTCATGATATGTCAGGGAAGTTTGAAGTAATTCCCATAAATATATCTTAGCAGGAGTAGCACATAATTGGTCAACTAAGTTATACTCCTTAAACGTAGAAGGAAACTGAGGTGCTTGAGGAAGCATAGGTTGAGAAGATGGTAATGAAACCAGAATAGTAGGCTGAGGGTTATTCCATGTGCGATAAGCATGTGAAATGGAATCAGTGTTATGAAAGTAATCCAAAGGATCTCTAGGTTTACCCTTAATTTTTATACAAGGACATCCTTTTACTATCATCAAAGGTGTAGGATATGTCATTTTAGGTTTATCAATGTTGCAAATAGTGGGACATGAAGGTAACCATGCACACACTCTATGGTAAAGGTCAATTGGAGAGGTTGTGGAGGAGAGTGAAATAGGAATAGGATCCATGGAGATCTTATCCAAACCATTTTCATCCTCACTACCATGTACCTCATTAGGGAATCTATCCTTTTGTATAATAAAAGCCTCATCAAAGTACTCAAAACAAGAATCATACATGTTGGATACAAAGAAATACTAAAAGCATGAAAATGTAAATGTTTTTGTATTTTTTTTTAAAAGAGATTTCGCAATTTTTTTGTATTTTTGAAATATATATGTAAGAAAAGATATAAATGCAATAAATCTAATCTTATAAACATGCAAGATCTAAATCTAACACCAAAAAGAAAGAGAGTAAGCTAGTCGGGTTCACCAAAATAAATAGGTGTAAAATGGAGCTTTAACAATGCATCTATCATTCACCCACTACTCATTTGTAATTGGAATTGGACAAGTAATGTAAATTTGAAAATACTTGAAAATAAATCAAGATAAGATACATACCTCATAATGGATAGATCTAGAAATACCTATTTTTTGAAGCCTGTGCCCAGTTTTAGAAGATTCTGCAACCATATCCAGGACCAAAACATTGTAACAGAGAAAACCTAGAAAACTTTTGTCTTTCTGGAAGCAGGTCATCCTTGACCTAGATAATGGGGAAAAGAATACCTTACTACTGGAGGTCATCCTTGACCCAAAACAACTTTGATGAAAATTCTGTTCCCAGATCTCAAAAATTTTCTGAAAAGGGTATTCAAATGTACACTTCAATTCTTGAAACAACGACTGTAGATATCTGAAAATGGTGTTTTGGGATGGCTATATAGGGTTTTTCCTTAGTCAAACCCCCATTTTTGTGATCACCTCCACAAATAGCTGGTTATAATAGAATGTGTGTGTGTATTCAAAGTGTAATGCCAAGATCTAATCCTCTAGATTGAAAACCTAGCATGAATATGTATGAGAAAGTAATACATAGATTTGAATAAGATAAGAAAGCATACCAAGCCCTCAAGGATAAAGTACTCCTACCAAACTCATAATCCATAATTTCTACCCCATGATTGTATCTTTGAATACTTGAATATTGATAATGGTGGATCAAGGAATAAAGTATCTCTCTTGCTCCAAGTAGTTGTCCACAATGGTGTGCTCACAAAAATTCTTGATATCAACAATGGCTTGATCTTCTATATCATCCTCTTGCAATCTTGCATCTTCATTTCACCATCAACTTTCTTGCTTGATGTCCTTGTTGTTGTGATTGCTTCTAGTGTGTAATCGTTGTGTGAAAATGAAGGCAAATGACAGTATTTATATAGAGGTTTCAAGGAGAAGCTCCTAGAGTAATGTGAGGACCCATAATTCAAATTTCACCTCAAATTATGATCCGATCATGATAACCAGCTAAGGAGGGAAAATAATTAAATGAATTTTAAATTAAAACCTTTCCGCACTCGGATCTGAAGGTTCGACATTGATTTCGAGGCCCGTTGGGACCAAATTTGAAAAGGGGAACCAAATCCCAAAGGAGGTCAAAGATGACCTCATCTCTAACCTAGGTTAGGGATGACTAAGACCCTAACCCGGGTTAGGGATGACCTCTTCCTTGACCCAGGGGTCCAGATCCTGCCAGAATTAGAAACAGGAGGTCTCAGGGATGCCCGAAGACCTAGAAATGATACTAGAATATGATAGAGTGCCAAGGAGAGGCAAAAAATCCTATGATGAACATGATGAAGGCTAGGAGGACCTATTTCTAAGTCCTACCTATAAAATAGAGCCACAAAGAAGGGAAATTGAGGAGAATCCTAGGTATCCTAACCCTAATTTCACCTAGAATGAAGGAAATAAGTGCAGAATGTATCCTAAATGCAAATCTATCATAATAAATACACTAAAAGAGGGTGCTAAACCTATCAGGATGGAAGTACTTCCATTTTAGGATGATACACTTTTAAATGTTCTTCTACAAGTTCTTGTACAAATTTTATCATGCATTAGCCTCACAATATTTTCATCAATATTAATTAGAAACTTTGGTTTTCTATGATTTATTCTAGTAGGTGTTAATATTGGGGAATTCTATTTGTTTTTATTAGGTGAATTATGTGCATTAATTACATCAAATTGAAATGGTGTATCTTCTTCAACTTTATTAGGTGCATTCATCTCATCAATTTCAAATGGTGTATGTTCATTTCATTCATTAGGTGCATTCATCAAATGTATTTGTATTAGTGTATGTTGATCAATTTCATTTGGTAAATTAGGTGCATTTGGCACATGTATTTCAATTAGTGTATGTTGATAATTTTGATTTCATGCATTAAGTACATTCATAATGTCAATTTGAATTTCTACATGTTCATCATTTTTGTTAGGTGCATTAGGTGATGTACCTTTAGGTAATCTTCTCATACACTCCTATTGCCTTTCCTTTGTTGCCTCTCATTGTTCAATCAATCCTCTCTTGTTCTTTCCCAATGTTTAAATATTTATTTTCCTACACATAACATACACAATAAAACCCAAAAAGAAACAAATTAGTATTCTTTGGTTGTAATCTCAAGTAATAATGATAAATTAACTTCAAGAACAAACCAAAAAACAAGATAAATCAATCATTGCAAAGCAAATTTGACAATAAACAATGCAAAATTGACTATTACTATCACATAAAACCTTGTGAAACAGGAGTGAGACCTCCAAATAAGTTGTAATGTTGGTTTTTAGGCCATTGGCTATAAAATATAAAGGTTTTGTCATAACCCATATAGGTTATAAAAGCATATTTAGAAAACATCCATTTTTTTCTCATAACCCATATGGGTTATGTAAAAAAAACTATTAGCCTTACATCTGCATAAGTGGTATAGGTTATGTAAAACTAGCAACCTAAGAGGAAGTGGGGATAGAGAGAGAGAGAGAGAGAGAGAGAGAGAGAGAGAGAGAGAGCTCAATGAGGATAATTAGGGAAAAATAGATATAGATGTTAATGAGGGAAGGAATACAATATATATATATATATATATATATATATATATATATATATATATATATATATATATATATGTATGTGTGTGTGTGTGTGTGTGTGTATGTATGTATATGTATATATATATATATATATATATATATACATATATGTATGTATGTATGTGTATGTATATGTATATATATATATATACATATATATATATATATATGTATGTATGTATGTATATATATATATATATATATATATATACATATATACATACATACATACATACATATATATATATGTATATATATATATATATATATACATACATACATACATACATACATAGATACATATATATATATATATATATATATATATATATATATATATATATATATATATATATATATATATATGTAATACCCACCCGTAGGATGCTTTTTAGTTTGCTTTATGTTTTAGATGTATGACCGAATTCTTTTAGGTCACTTTCCATGTGATCGATTATTGTTTCATTAATGATGATTATGGATTATTATTATATGCTTTCCAAGTGTATGTGTAGATTAGATGATGATGCTTCATGATGTTAGATTACATGTTTTATATTGAATACGATGTACTTACCCCATACTTGCATGTGTATGGTGATTATGTGTCTGTATCTATTGACGTGCTTGTGTGGTAGAGGACGGAGGCGTAGTTACTCGCATAATCAAGATCCACACGTCCGACCGTACCCTATCATTGTCTGTTATATATTTTATGTACATGCTTTGTCTTCTGATGACAGGTTCGCAGGTACAGGGCATCGTCTTCCCTGAATTGGCAGGAGTGAGCGTGCCCACAAACATTCGTCTCAATGGTAAAGAGGGGAGATAATTCACAGACCCAAACCCTAACCCTAGCCAATTGTCCTAGAATTGGACAAATACCAGTATGACTACCTTACCCGAATTCACCTGGTTGGTATGAATTCATGGATCCCATTCTTGAGTCTGTGCATGCATTTTCAATTTGCTTGGTTTATTGTGCTTGAATTTGATTGTGCTTGATTCAATGGATTTATGATTATTCAGGTGGTTTTATATGTTTATTTATGTTAGGACTATAGTTGAAATTAATGATTTAATTATTTTCCTATGTGTAATTTAGAATATTGTCCAAAGTCAATTATTTGATTAAATGGAATTAATTGATTATTTAATTGAAGTTGGATTTAATTATGTTTGAATGTATAATTAAATAATTGAATATTTTAATGCATGCTTTAGGATGTATTAAATATTTAATTTATTTAATCTAGGTTTTAATTATTAACATGTGCTCAAATAGAATATATTTAGAATTATGCTTGTTTATATTATTAAGTAATTAAATAATTAATTGCATGAATTTGTGATGCATTGATTATTTAATTTATTTAATAATTGAATTTAAATTAAAACATGTGCAAATTAGAAAAGGGAATTGTTCTAAAAAAAAGTTAACAACTAGTTTTAGAAAGTTAAGTTGAGTTGTGCATATAAATGATATTTTAAATTAATTAATTGTAATTTCTTTCAATTTTGGAGTTTGAGTTGAATTAGGAGTTGTCTTATGAGTCACTTTTTTTATTGGAGTTGAACTCTGAGTTATCTGTTGAGTTGTCTTCTATGATTGCTTGGATGTTGGAATTGAATTCCTATTAGGGGAATTTTGCTTTCATTTTTGGGGGACAGATTTTGAAGAGGAATTTTGGAGAAGGCTTGTGTTTTTGGCATTTTGAAGAATTGTGGAATGTTGTGGCTGCTTGTTGAATTGAATCTCTCCATGCTTCTGGATGGGACACCTGGTTGCAAATTAGTTTTCAGATCTACAGGTTGTGTTTGAATTTGGAGAGAATTTGGTTCTCATATCTACAGGGGTTTCTATTTTAAATCCGTTTCTGGCATTGGATCTAAGGTAGGCATTGTATTTTGTCTGTTATCTCTATTTTCACATCTATTTGTCTTTCAGTACTTTTATAGTTTTCTATTTGGTAGATCTGTGTATTTGATAGATCTGGGTATTTAGAAAACCCTTATGTAGTTAATTTTTATATTTTATTATTACTTGGCATTGTAGTGTTACTCTGGCAAAATTTCGTTAACCAATTGCTCATGGTTTGACTATAAATTGATAAATTAATTCTGTTGTATAGTTGAATTATAGAGGTTGTAGAAAATTTAATTCTATTGAGAAAGAAAATCAATTTGAGTAGAAAACCCAATTCTGGTATAAAAAATATATTCTCTGTAAAAAAAAATACTGTGCAAGATTTACATGTTTTCCATATATATATTGTGTGAAAATATTTAAAATATGTGTAAGGAAAGAATAGATTCCAAATTTTAGGAATCTGTTGGGATTGTAAAAGAAAAATACTTTTCTTGATAAATTTTGTTTATGTACTGAATTGCTAAAAAAATATTAACCTGGTTGTACTGGTTTATATTATAAAATTACTAAATAAGTTTAATAATTATTAAAAATATATATTAAATTACAAATTGTATTGCAATGTAATTTGTGTTAAAAAAAAAATTGCATTGAAAGAAAATATTGTTTTGAGAATCTTTATTTATTTACAAGAAAAAATGTAAAAAAAAAATAATATATAAAAAAATATATATTTAGTGGTGGGCGGGGACCACTTGTCCCCTACCCATCCACCTCACGGCACCCAGGGTACCGTGAGCAGTCCCAAAGGACTGTCACGGCAGGCCTGGGCGCTGCCGTGCGCAGTCCCCAAAGGACTGCAGCGGCAGTACCAGGGACTGCCGTGGGGAAGGTGCCGCGGGCCCCCCCAAAGTTTACTTTATTTTTTATTTTATTTTTAGTTTTATTTGTTATTGTTAAGTTATTAAGATTTTTGGTTAATAAATATTTAGTTTATTAAATGATTATTAATTTAGAACATTTTTTGATAATTAGTTTTTATATATTTATTTATATTTCATAGTTAGATTAATTTAATCTAATTAAATGTTTAATTACTTTAGATTAGATAATTGATGGTAAATTATTTTTGTCTAATGATTTAATTAAATTAGTTTTGCAAAATTAATTTGGATTAATTTTTGGAGGTATTTTTATTTGATAATAATTCGATCTAATTGATTAATTTGATTTGATTAGATGCTTATCAATTTGTTTTTGATCGGATATAAGCGTTCGTTGAATTTGATTAAATTAAATTTAAGATTTAATTTTGAATCGAAATGTGTCTTAACTGTACTGTAGGGGTTTAGTTGAATATTAGATTTAATTAATTGGAAATTGATATTGATGAAAGTAGAATGTTTTCTTTATAGAAATTATTATTTGCTAAATGCTTATGTATGTACCAAAATTGGATAATTATTCTACTGAATTCTTAGAATGTTATTAGGGAATATTCTTATGAGTGATTTTAATATGCTCGTTATGTCATGATTCTTCTATCATTATTATGCAATCTATTTTCTATTTGGTTTATGTTCATTATAAAGTTTCAATGCTCTAGTTCCTGTTAAGATCTTTATTTGTGAATGCTGGTTTCTTGTTTCTGAACTGTATTCTTGTACTTATCGTGATATTGGGCATTAGAGTGGCCTAGGGGATACAGAGGCTGGGAATGTTTGTAATTTGTACTTATTTTAGTATCATGTTTATGTGTATGTTTATTCTGATTATCATTTATGATTCAATCTTGTGGGCTCTTATTGGTTAATATTTGTATTTGGTATCTGTGTGATCATTTCAGTTTCTGTGTGTGGAACTACAGCTAGGAGTACCTAGTTATGTGCCTATTGGGTACTTATGTGATTATGAGCCTAGGGGAGATTGATTAAGTGCATCTTAGGGGAGTGGCTTGCAATAGGGGCCGGGACCTGAAGTGGTCAGCACCTGGGTAACCTATTGTAGGTTATGTAATTAAGTGATAACATAGTAATTAAAACTTTATAGATCATTAAGAAGATAATTTAGAGTATAGTTATGATTAGAATTCCTCATATCTGAGAGAGAGTATTCTAATCCCACATGGATCATTTTGAGGGTCTGGGGCCCAGAGTGGTCAGTTCCAGGGTAACTCAATGCTTGAGGGTCCGGGGTCCAGAGTGACCAGTCCAGGGTAACTCAAGTAGTTAGACATGTGATGACACTCCCATAGCATGTAGCTTAAGTCATCTTTTGAGTTTTCTGTTATGCCTCTGGATTAGTGTGTATCACCTTTCACTTTATCGTTGTGTACCTTGAGTAGAGAGCTTTCAGGATTCCTTGCTCAGTGGTTCTATCCTTGTTTGGTTTTGGTCATCCGATTAGGGTTTGTGGTTATCTCCTCAGCACGGTGGGAGTGGACCGTTTAGGTTCACGAGGTCGGGTGGTAGTGACTCTTTACCATTTGAGATTCGACGTCCTGGTGCCGGTGCTGTGGATACTCTGCAGTTGGATGCCTTCTTGGTTCTTCATTGTTCTTCATTGTTGGTTTCTTATCATAGCTTCTTTATTGTAGTCCTATATTAGAGTATCGCATGTGATACCTAATATGGACATTGTACTTTTATGTTAGTTTTATTATTACATACCCTGCGGCATGTGCAGTGGATGTCAGTGTATTAGTAATCATGGTTGTCCATGAAATTTGTAATATTGATGTAAGCTATAATTGTATCATTTATGTTATGGAATCTTTTGTTATCTTCTTTAGTTGTTTTATTTGTTCTTAAGTAATTCTACGTCATGGGACCCTCGAGTTTTGTAAAATATGTTGAATGTTGTTCATGTGAGTAAATGGTAATTGCTTCCGCACTATTGTGTATCTTGTATGTTAACTTTAAAAAAAAAAAAATTCACCAAACTTAGTAGCAAGTTATAGGTTAACTTCTCTTGGGTTCCCTGGCGGGGTGCTACAATATATATATATATATATATATATATATATATATATATATATATATATATATATACATACATACATACATACATACATACATACATACATACATACATACATACATACATATATGTAAATCTATAATTTTTTCTAGTGTATTACACATTTAAAAGAAAAAAAATTCATGTCTACATAAGTCGTACAGGTTATGTGAAACTAAAAATGATGTTTTATGTCTTCATAACCCATACAGGTTATGTAGAATTTGAAATTTTGCTTTTCATTTTTCAAAAACTAAGAGGGTTACTTTTTATATCAAAACTTGTATGCATTTTGGCTTGGTAAAAGAATTTTTTTATGAACCTAAGGATTGAAAGCCCATTTTCCCTTCATTTTTGTCCTTTTACACATTTTTCAACTTCCAATGTGATTTCTCAACTTTTTCAAAAAATGATCAAGTGTGTATCTCAAAAATTACCCCCATACCCTCACACATCTTCTAAGCTTTCTGACCATATAAATTTATCTATTTTTGGATAACATTAGCATAGTAAACTTTAATTTTCTTTTTTCATGTCTTGACATTCCTCACAAACATATGTCTACCATTTTCTTAATAACTTTTGATATACTTGACCAAAGTCCAAAAAAATTACATATTACTGTGTTAGAATAACTGAGAGGAGGGTGAATCAATTATCCTCAATCCCAAATAAAAAATGTATAACTTCAAAAAAAAATTCAGCTAATTTTGTAGCTCAGTAAACATAAATATAATACTGTCTGTGTAATTACCGATTATCAGTTAATTTCTCATAGTGATTACCAACCATATCAAATATGCAACATGTAAAGTATGATATCCAAGCAATCACCACATAAACACATAACATGAGAGAGTTAATGTGGAAACCCTGCAAAGGGAAAAACCACCTAGGACCGGTAACCCAAAATATTTTCACTCTTTTGGAGTGAGCTTTGTGAAGAGCCAACCCTGTTAAAGATTACAAAATATACTGTAAGGTGTGACCTTGTTAGAGGATTTAACACTAACAGTTATCATCCAACCAGAATTCACTATGGGATTGACAAGATAATAATGTACATTCTATGAATGACATATAAGACTTTCAAGTCTACTCGGTTAAGAGATTTCTCTTTTTACAATGGTTAAACTATAATGGAAGTTGATCTGATTACAATACAACTTTATTTGCAGATGTTCAGATCTAATTTAAGTCCATACAAATCCTTTGATCAATATATCTATTCAATTCTTTCAACATTCAATAACTTACTATCCCTCGATATAAGCTCTTTAACGCTCGGTTAACTCTATAGTTCAGTTCTTCTTCAACTAGTCTGATCAGGCATGCATGAAGCTCTATTCATGCGATATCTCTATAGTCTCCTTCCTTCGACATCTCTTCTATATTGAAATCAATGTCTCTTAAATAGACATGTAAACCTTTTTCTTTTCATCGATTAGATTTTTCCGCTTAATCACCTTCGTTGATTTTGCTGCTTAAACCTTCCTTGGTTGTTGTGTCAGTAACACATTTCAATTCCATCTTGTAGATCTTCTTTGAATTTTGTTATCCATAGATCTCCCAACAAACTTTATCTTTCCACCTCGTAATCATACACTTTACAGCTCATCAATTTTTGTCCACTAAACTAATCATTTAGTTCTTTTGTCCATTCTCGGTTAATACAGAAATGCGTTGGTGAATACAAGCTCAGTTGTAACTATGCTTGTTGGTATACACTACAGTGGCTCAGTGTACACTAAAATGCTTCATTAATTGACCACATTGTATTGTTGTACTTTTCTTCCTTCTTCATAATTGATTAGTGCAACATAATCAAGTCAACAACATGAATTCATAGACTCATCAATAAGTTACCAAAAGTATTCCTTATCCTCATCTATCATATCCATCTTCCTCAATATAGATATCTCAGTTCCTTATCTTTTCTCTCTACTTTACAGATGTATAGATTTTTGTAACTATCATGATAAGTACTGTCAAAACTAGTTGACATCAATGACAACATAACTATTGATTCAATTATCTTACATAACCATTCTATACTCGTAGTTCATCAATCAAGTCCTCAATCAATTGTAGTTCATCAATATCTCCCTTTGGCATTGATGGAAACTCAAATAATATGAAATATACCATACACATACCAAACATGTATTCTACAACTATGTGAACAAATATTGTAGCTTGGTAAGCTCTCCCTAGCTTAATATGTTTAATCACTACGTTACATAACAACATTAAATGTGCAAACCTTCTTCTGCAGACTTGATCTTTCAGCTCTTTTTAGATTCCTTCTGTTCGCAACAACATATCTTCAATACTCTCCCCGACTTCTTCAGTTTATCTCTCCTTTTAGTTCTCCCTTTGAACTTCTTTCCCTTAGATAGATGTTCCAATTGTGTTCTTCATGTTCATATTTTTTATCTCTCCCTTTGACAATAATGCCAAAGAAGAAAAATAAAACATAAAGCTCTTCAGTAGCTAAGTAACTCTATGTTGTCCATACATTGTGTGCATCAAATGTATCTTTGTATACTGATATGCAAATTTCTATTCTAACTCCTCAAATCTTTAACAACTTCAAATAGAATCCAAAGTGTGAACTATGCTGCATCAACATGAATGGTCTTCTGATAATATTAGGCTGATGCAACCTCCAGATCACATTAGTGACTAGTAGATAGGGATGGACCCCAAGTCTAGTCCTCAAGTATTCAAAAGGATCTTTTGGTAGAGGCTTGGTAAATATGTCAGCAAGTTTCTCCTTTGATGTAACATATTCCAGTTTAACTTGCTTCTCCTGTACCTTTTCTCTTAAGTAGTGATACTTAATAGAAATATGCTTGGTCCTTGAATGCATTGCATGATTATTTGAAATTTTTATTGCACTTGTGTTGTCACATTATATAATCACCGGCTTTGTGATTATCTCATTCATTCCTTCCAACACTTGTTTGATATATGTAATATTTGAACAATTTGTAGCAGAAACAACATACTCTACTTTGGCAATAGACTGAGAAATACATGGTTGTTTCTTACTTGTCCAAGTAATAATTCTTTCACCAAAGAAAAATTCTCCTCCAGTTGTGCTTTCTTTGTCATCTATATTTCCAGCCTAGTCTGTGTCGATGTAAACTCTAAGTTCAAATTTTCCTTCCTTAGGATACCATAACCCATAATCCTTTGTTTTCTTCAAATATCTAAGGATTCTCTTTACTACAACCATATGTGAGTCCTTCCAACTAGCAAGAAATATAGCAACTATTCCCACTGAATGTGTAATGTCTGACCTACTATGTACTATGTACATCAATTTACCAATCATGGATCGGTACAATGTCTGATTTACCTATGTGGATTCATCATCTTTAGTTAGTTTGCAGCCTGTGACCATTGGTGTTCCAACTGGTTTAGCATTTTCCATGCCAAATGTTCTTAGTACTTCCTTTATATACTTTGATTGTGTGATGAGTATACCATCATTCTCCTAAATAACTTGCAATCCTAGAAAGAACTTAATCTCTCCAAACATTGACATTTCAAATTCTTTTCTCATCTCCTCAGCAAATTATTTACATACATTATCTTTTCCTCCAAAAATAATATCATCCACAAATATCTTAGAAATCAAAATAGTATCATCAGTATTTCCATTCATATACAAATTATTGTTTTCACTTGTTCTAACAAAACCAATACTTAACAAATAAGTATGCAACCTTTCATATCATGCTCTTAGTGCTTGCTTTAGACCATATAAAGCTTTGTGTAATGTACATACCATGTCTTTCTTGTCTAGATCAACAAACCCTTATGGTTGTTCTATGTAAACTTCCTCTTCTAGTATTCCATTCAAAAAAGAAGACTTCACATCCATTTGATATACTTTAAATCTTTCATGTGCTTCATATGCAAGTAACATTCATACTCCTTCAAGTCTAGCAACAGGTGCAAAAGTCTCACCATAATCTATACCTTCCTCCTGTGCATATCCCTTGCATACAAGTCTAACTTTGTTCCTTGTCACTTCTCCATTCTCATTCAGTTTGTTTCTAAAAATCCATTTAGTACCGATAACATTCTTATCTTTAGGCCTAGGTACCAAAGTCCATGTCTTGTTCTTTTCTATCCGTTCTATCTCTTCATTCATTGCATTTATCCATTCTTTATTCTGCAATGCAACTTTAACATTTTTTGGTTCAAATTCACAAACTAAGCATGTACCTTGTCTAAAATTACTTCTTGTCATCATTCCATCTTGCTTGTCTCCAATAATTTGGTTCTCAAGATGATGTCTTCTGACAAATCTTGACAACACATGATTTCTTCTTTCTTGTTCATCCTCTTTAGGTTCATTTTCTTGCTCGATAGGTCCTTCTTGATTGTTAGTTTCTCTTTCCTATTCCTCAGTGTTCTCAACCTGGTGCTCGGTAGGCTATGCCTGTGACATCGGTAGGTGCTTTGGATGTTCAATGTAAGTGAATCTACCATAATCTTCCAGTTCTTTAGTGCTTTCTTCACTATTCTTAGTATCAAACTCATCAACCCTGACATTAATACTTTCAATCATTTTTTTAGTCACTTTATTTAGACACTTATATGCTTTTCTTTTAGTGGAATATCCAAGAAATATCCCTTCATCACCTTTAGAGTCAAACTTTCCATTTCTTTCATCTTTCAGAATAAAGCATTTTCTACCAAAAAATTCTAAAGTAATTTACAGTCAGTTTGTGACCAAACTATAACTCATAGGGTGTCTTATTTGTGTCCTTGTTCAATTGTACTTGGTTCAAAACATAAATGAATGTGCTAACTACTTCTCTGTAGTATGTCTGAGGTACATTCTTTTCTATCATCAATGTCCTTGCGCAATCTACAATTGATATGTTCCTTCTTTTAGCAATACCATTTTGTTGTGGTGTCCTCGATGCTGAAACCTATCTTTTTATTCCATGCTCATTACAATAGTTAGTAAATTCATTAGCAATAAATTCACCACCTTTGTCAAATCTCAAGAATTGAAGTTCCTTACTAGTTTCTTTCTCTACTTTTTCCTTGTACCACTTAAACATCTTAAATGCTTCTTATTTCTCCTTTAAGAACATAACAGACATTAATCTAGTATAATCATCAACAAATAGAATGAAATATATGTCTCCATAATAGCTCTAATTTCTCATGGAACCACATAAGTTGGTGTGAACTAGCTCCAAAATTCTCTTTGTTGAATAATCTTTTCTCTTAAAGTAAGATTTTGTCATTTTACCTTTTTGACATCCATGACACATAACATGATCAGGCTTTACTAGGCTAGGTAGACCTCTAACCTTTTTCTTTGTACTAATTTTAATCATGTTATCAAAGTTTACATGACGTAACTATTTATGCCATAACCACACATCCTCATTTTTCATCATCAAACAAGAAGACTCTGCATTATCAAGATAAAAGAAATTACCTTTTGATTGTGCTCCTGTTCAAAAATGTTTTCCATCATCATCAAATATTTTTACCTTTTTGCTCTCAAAATCTACTCGGTGACCTGAATTGTTAAGTTGTGCCACACTTAGCAGATTGATTTAGTCCTTCTACCCAATAAGCATTATCACATCTTATTATATCATTTATCAGTAAAGTTCCTTTTCCTCTACCCATACAAGGTGTATCATTACCCATTTTCATAGATCATTATATTGCTCAAGATGATTATACTTTTCTACATCACCAGTCATATGATGTGTACAGCCACTATCAATAATCCATGTATAATTTTTATTAACCTTAGAAATAATTTTTGTCTCTACATACCTTTCTTCTTCCTCAGAATCGTCCTTTATTGCAACAAATACTACCTCCACATCTTCATCGGTGTCGGTGTCAGTGTCATCTTCCTCAGCAATGTAACACACTTTCTTTCCTTTTTCATTGTTGTCTCGGTTATCCCTGTTGTAATGTCGATAACTTCTGTTGCTTCTTCTCCCATAGCTTCCTTCACCAGATCGATCTTTGTTTCTATCATCATCTTTCCTTTTTGAACATCTAGCAACAATATGACCAACTTCTTTACAGTTAAAACATGCTAAAGGTAACTTACCCTTATATCTACCTTTACCTTTAGGTAATCTCCTGGCCATAAGAGCTTCAAGATCATCAAGCTCATCATCAGTATTACTGTCATTATCATCTCTATTGCTTCTACTACTAGACTTACTGATCTTTAGAGAAGACATAAAAGAAGATTCAACAAATGGTACAACACTATTGTCAAAGCTGTTCAACTCAAAAGTTGTTAGTTTACCAATTAGATTGTCAAGAGTAAGAAAATTGCTAGGTGCAGACCTCATTTCATGTATAGCATAAATTCTGATTGCATAAATAGGCAATAAAGTTCTCAAGATTTTTCTTACCACTGTATCTTCTTCAATAACTCCACCAGATCCTCTGATACCATTGACCACCTCCTTTATTTGGTTTGTATACTACACAATGTTTTCTCCCTCTTTCATTTTCATATTATCAAATCTTCCTCTTAAACTTTTAGCTCTGGATCTTTTCACATTTGCATCACCACTATAAACTTGAGCAAGTTTATCCCACATTTCCTTAGAAGTAGTGCAATCCTTAACATCTTCAAATTCAGCATCAGTAAGAGCAACATCAGTCTCCATCATTATAATATTATGCTCATGTCTATCTCTTAACTGATCAAGAGTCAATGGTCCTGTAGGTGGTGCTAAGTAGCCATTATGTAATAGCATGAGGGCAGAATTCCCAATACTAGATATATGCAGTCTCATTCGACTTTGCCATATTATAAAGTTGTCCTTGTTCAACTTCAACACTTCCCTCTTATACATTTTGTGATCTTTATGCTGAAGTCCTTAAAACTCCATTCCAAGAAACCAATATGCTCTAATACCAATTGTTATAATAACTAGGAGGGGGGTGAATCAGTTATCCTCAGTCCCAAATACAAAATGTATAACTTCAAAAACAAATTCAGCTAATTTTGCAACTTGGTAAACATAAATATAATAATGTCTTTGTAATTACTGATTATCAGTTAATTTCTCATAGTGATTACTAACCAAATCAAATATGCAACATGTAAAGTATGATATCCAAACAATCACCACATAAACACATAACACAAGAGATTTAATGTGGAAACCTTGCAAAGAGAAAAACCACTTAGGACCAGTAACCCAAAATATTTTCACTCTTCTGGAGTGAGCTCGGTGAAGAGCCAACCCTATTAAAGGTTACAAAACACACTGTAAGGTGTGACCTTGTTAGAGGATTTAACACTAATAGTTATCATCCAACCAGCATTCACTATGGGGTTGACAGGATAACAATGTACATTCTATGAATGACATATAAGACCTTCAAGTCTACTCAGTTAAGAGATTTCTTTGTTTACAATGGTTAAACTATAACAATAGTTGATCTAATTACAATAAAACTTGATTTGTAGATGTTCAGATCTAATTTAAGTCCATACAAATCCTCTGATCAATGTATCTATTTAGTTCTTTCAACATTCAATAACTTACTGTCCCTTGGTATAAGATCTTTGACGCTGGGTTCAATTCTTCTTCAACTAGTCTGATCTGGCATGCATGAAGCTCTGTTCACGTGATATCTTTGCAGTCTTCTTCCTCTGGCATCTCCTCTACAATGAAATCATTGTCTCTTAAATAGACATGTAAACCATTTTCTTTTCATCCATCAGATTTTGCCACTTAATCAACTTCGTTGATTTTGCTGCTTAAACCTTCCTTGACTGTTGTGTCAGTAACACATTTCAATTCCATTGTTTAGATCTTCTTTGAATTTTGTTAGCCATAGATATCCCAACAAAATTTATCTTTCCACCTCATAATCATACACTTTACAGCTCATCAATTTCTGTTGGCTAAACTAATCATTAAGTTCTTTTGTCCACTCTTGGTTAATACAAAAATGCATCAGTGATACAAGCTCAGTTGTAACTATGCTCATTAGTATACACTACATTGGCTCGGTGTACACTAGAATGATTCATTAACTGACCACACTATATTGTAGTACTTTGCTTCCTTCTTCATAATTGATTAGTGTAACATAATCAAGTCAACAACATGAAGTTATTGAATCATCAATAAGTTACCAAAAGTATTCATTATCCTCATCTGTCATATCCATCTTCCTCAATGTAGATATCTCGGTTCCTTATTTTTTCTCTCTACTTTATAGATGTATAGATGTTTGTAACTATCATGATAAGTACTGTCAAAACTAGTTGACATCAATGACAACATAACTACTTATTCAATTATCTTACATAATCATTCTGTACTCGTAGTTCATCAATCAATTGTAGTTCATCATACTGTTCTACACTAGATTTTATACACTTTTAAAAATATAAGTTTGTATTTTCATTTATTTTGATGCAAGTTATGTCCAATGCATGAACAAGTACCAATTTTTTTAGGAAATGATCACTTCAAAAAATCATTAAAAAAAACTCACCAAAAAATTACAAACAAATACACAAATTCTAGATCTCACTCTTACATATCATCCTATCAAAGGGTTTTGAAAATTACTAAATCTAACTATATATATTTTTGGAAGCACACAAAAATAGCTATGTTATATTTTTCTAAAAAAGTTAGGAATAATTTTTTGTACCCGATAGGTTTGACCCTCTTATTCTTATCCATGTTTTAGAAACTTTAGTAGTTTAGAACCTAGATTTAGATTACTACAATTCTTATTCTTTGCACAACTCTTAATTTTTAGTGCATGACCCTCAAATTTCTTTGTGAAGTTCAAGTTACCTGATTTCAAGAAAAAGTAGTGGCCTCTTATACTCCCCATTTTGCACACCATCTTGGTGCACTTACCTTTTAGTAGATCCAATGTTTCTTTTCTTATAACATGAACAAAAATTTGAGAGGAAAGTGAGTCACATTATACTCATGAAACTTGAGTTCCACTTATTTGGTAAAAATTTTGTCTTCATTAGCATCAAATACTACTATTTTATTTCTTACACCAAACACCACCTTTCCAAAAAAAAAAAAATGCCCGATCAGTGATGAATTCCAATGTCATTCTCAAAGAATTATTGTGGTAATATTGTTGAAACAAAATGTGTCTCAACCTTGTAATTTTTCATAAATAGCTCCAAAATGTGTATGGCATTTTCCTACTTGTCGATCCCTTTAAAAATGGAATATTAGTTGTCAAACGATGCCTTGTCCATAGTATATAATGAAAGGCCCATTTTTAGATATTGTATGAAATTTTTTATGATAACTATAAGATTCAAAAATAGGGGAGAAAACTTTGGATGTGAGAGCCTATTTTTAACCTAGAATCTTGCCTATCTTGGGAATCCATGTCATGGAAATTTAGCACACGGTTTTGTAAAGCATAAATGATTTTTAGGTTGTGAGAAGCCTATAATACTAATGCTTGGGGAGGAGTTTGTATCATTGAGTTTTGTTTACAAGATTGGACGTGTGTACCTGAAATACCTTCATGAAATTAGTTTGTTAAGAATCTCAAATTGAGCTAAATTAACCTTTAAAACATGATGAATTAAAAACTTAAAGCAATAAAAATCTCATAGATCCCTATTTAAAGATGCTAATACAATTTTTGTAGCAAGCATCTATTAGAGCCAGCTCTAAAATGAGAATAAAATGCAAAATGATGATGAATTAAGCCTATTTTACTCAAAACAATGCTTGATTATGCTTCTAGATCAATTTCACTATAGTAAGGATGCAAATTCTAAATGCTCTTGGGATCCTTTTCTCCTTATTTTCCCCTTCTATTTCTAGATTTCTCCAAGCATAGGGGGTGAAGTTAGGTTAATCATGATTGAGTTTTGGTTAAGTCGATGGTTTCAAATATTGATATAATTTAAATATTTTGTCCTCAAAGCTTGGGACAATGAGACAAAATGAGTGGTCAAGATGCATTCTCCAAGTGAGTAATTGAGATTCAATGTGGCTTTGATCCATGTGAATCTAATTCTCAATTCCTATTGGTTGAGGTAATTCCCTCCCATGTGGTAGGTGAGAAATATTAGGATTTAATTAATTGATTTTATTTAATTCTTTAGCCATGTGTACCCCTTGAATGGGTTAAATTTGATTTTAATTCAACTATATAATTAATTTGATTAATTACATAATTAAATGATTAATTTGATTTATTTCATCTTTTTTGGCTTTGATTTCAATTAATTCTTAATTTTACCTTTATTATTCACTTGGATCAACTTGACAATTTTTAGGTGTCTACAAATGCCCCTCTTTGAATCAACGTACGAAGCGCATTGGTTCAAAGAATATTTGATGCCAAATTACTTGATGCCTGATTTGATTTTGATGATTGATGTAGATTCCCTGGTGAAACCCTAATTGATTGATGTTATCACTGGTCATTACGATGATGGATTTTGGATGCGATATCTAATCTAAAATAATTCATTGATTTCGATGCCCCACTGATGATTTGAAAATTTTCACGGTCGATGATTCTTAAATAGATTTTGATTCAATCGATGATCATAGAATTGCATGCCCTCTCAAAATCTAAATGGATTGCATTTTGATGAAATATTATGTTTTTTTTATCGTTTTCCTTCAATAATCTTGATTTTGTGTTTACTTCAATTTCATTTTTGATAATGATTTGACTGATTAACTAATGATAATGCCCTTGATCTAGTCAATTTGGTGATTAAATTCAATCTCAGATCAATTTTCTGCTAAATTCGGCCCCTTTTTAGGTCAAATGGCTATATATAGGGGTAAAAAGTCAATTTTATTATTCATTTTCACTTTCCTCTGAATTTTACCCTCTGACCCTTCTAAATCTTTCACAATGGTTGTGCTGATTTGAGAGAATAGGTTCAAACCTAGCCACTGATACCAGCGTCCTCGAGACTATGGACCTTCAGTAAGTGCCTCGATGAACTTTCCTTGTCGATTCTATTGATTTTTTGCAACAAAATTTAATTTTTAGGGGTCAAAACTTTTTTATTTTGCCAAAAAAATTTGGTAGCGCAT
Organism: Chamaecyparis obtusa; assembly: GCA_027943335.1. NCBI lineage: Eukaryota > Viridiplantae > Streptophyta > Pinopsida > Cupressales > Cupressaceae > Chamaecyparis > Chamaecyparis obtusa. The sequence goes on from BSBK01005175.1 coordinate 295,136, forward strand.
ACAAAATTTTTAGTAGCACATACACTTTAGTTTTGGTGCATCCATGGTGTGAAATAACATGTAGGATAGTTTTAATAGCATGTACAATACGATGCCCTTGGCCAGGTTTTGGTAGCTAAGGTATTAGGGAGCATGTATAAGATTGTTAGCACAATTTAGATTTTCCATAGTGCGTAGAATGCCATATAGTAGCATGTTCAAATTTTAATGATGCATACCATTTGTTTCAGCATGTTTAATAATTCTTTTAGCACATATGATCAATTTAGTAGCACTTATGATTTTTAGCACGCACAACCTATAAAATAGTGCATACACCCATTTACAGGTGTTTTTGAGATTTTGATAGAGTCATCCAGTCTGAATGATTCATGTGATCAATCAATAAATTAAAATGATTAATCTTGTGATGAAACAAGTGGTTTAGTTCCAGTTCTAATCATGTTTGATGAATGTTGATTGTCAATCCCAATTGGTTAGTTTGATTAGGTTAATTTTTTTCCATCTTCTCTAAGTAGACTTAGGAAAATTGATGATGATACTGATAGGATAGGATGTCGATTAACTTGTGATACTTCACTGTTTGATGATCTGATTACTAATTCAATGTCACTTGATTCTAGAGGTTCAGCTCTAGAATTTATATGTTTGAGGATTGTACCCATGGCCTTTGGACATGGTTGATGACTTGAGCACTCACGAATGGTGACTGATCAGTCGATGTGACCTATCCTTTCTACTAGACATACCTTGATTTTGAGTGAATCAGAGTTTACTCATTGCTATGGCAGAGCATTGGCACTTCAACCATAATACCTTTCACTTGCCATTTGGGGATCTGACCATCACCCCCAAGGATGTTTATCAGCTTCTCCACATTCTCACACATGGAGAGATCATATACTACAATCAAGTTTATGATAGTACAGTATGCAAATGTCTATTTGGTGATCCTACCATCAGAGATGAGAGAATCCCAAGGGCTTAGTTTGTTTCATTTTCAGTGCTTCCTTCTGTGTTGGGTGTCTTGATCAGTGGGTTCCTTCTACTAGATCAATGAGGGCATGGTTTCATAGTCAACTGGGGTTGTATCTTAGAGGATATGATAGGACATCCTCGCTATTTTGATTGGGGTTCTTGCATGCTGGTACAAATCTATCATGAGTTGCATGATGTTGTATATAGACATGGTGCTTCCTTATCTATTGGTGCCATTCTTTTTCTATTGTGGACTTGGGAGCATATCCTAATCATTAGACTAGTTGCAGTGTGACAAAAAGATATTGGGTCTCCCTTGACCTACATATATGAGGGTATAGTTGTCTAGTCTCATCTGGGAAAGGTTGACTATTGGTGGTGTATCATTGATGATCTTGATCAGGTGACTTGGTGTCCATATCTAGGTTGTGATTCATGGGTAGAGAATTCTACTGTGCTACCCTTCATGTGTATTCCATGATGGATGATAGGTAATACTTCTCTAATGATTGAGTAGCTCTTCTTTTACATGGTTCTTTGACAGTATGGTCAGATATAAGGTATGCCACAGGGTTTGGAATTGTATGCTTGGGTACAGGTAGAGATATCTCTATGGGGTCCTCAGATTTATTATCACATTGCACATGATGATCTCCTAGGCCTTCCTCACTTACCTTTGGATATGTAAGAGAATATTTTAGATGTAAGTATGAATGATGACTACTCTCAATGGTTCAGTCAGAACCCATTTCTAAGATTCATCGATCTAGCAAAGCCAATCCCTGATATTAATGACATATCAGATGATGATGATGGTGGTGGTGTTGGGAGAGGTAAGAGATGAGGATGGAGGGATAGGAGAGTTAGACAAGGTGGTAGAGCTATTATACCTATTAATTCCCCTATGACTTCTAGGGGTGGTGTCTATATGAGAATTGATAGGGTGCAGATGAGAGGAGGACCTCTTAGAGCCCTTTGGCAGATCAGAGTTGTTGGTTGGGGTCAGCATAGACCTCGAGTTGTTAGTATTTCCCCATAGTTTTCCTCATAGGTAGCTCCGTAGGTGGCCCCTATAATGCCTCTTGTTCCACCATCACAAACTACTTAGGTGTTATAGGCTCCTGATACTCTAGTTTAGGATGTTAGGTCATTAAAGGAAGATATTGTTGATCCCCTAAGTTTTTTTGTCTATTAGTGTCTTACACTTAGTCATTTTCTAGGAAATGTTGACTAGTCATCATTATGAAAAAGTCACTATGAGAGGAGGACCTCTTAGATCCCTTTGGCAGATCAGAGTTGTTGGTTGGGGTCAGCATAGACCTTGAGTTGTTAGTGTTTCCCCATAGGTTTCCTCATAGGTAGCTCCATAGGTGGCCCCTATAATGCCTCTTGTTCCACCATCAAAAACTACTCAGGTGTCATAGGCTCCTAATACTCTAGTTTTGGATGTTAGGTCATTAAAGGAAGATATTGTTGATCCCTAAGTTTTGTTGTCTATTAGTGTCTTACAATTAGTGATTTTCTAGGCAATGTTGGTCAGTCATCACTATGACCAAGTCATCATGTATAGGTTGAGTTGTGTATATTGTACATTCACTAACCAGTAGTTACTATTGAGTAAGTTAGAGGTCATCGAGTACTTTAGTATCATCTGAGTTAGTTTATGTCAAGTTATGTAGATATGTTAGTGTCAAGCACCAGTAAAAGATAATGGTAAGTGTTGAGTGCCAGAGATATCAAATGCCGAGTAAGCTAGATTTGACATATGTGTTTATAATTGCACAAACACTTAGGTAAACCTTTTTGGCCAACATCTACATCATATTTATCATTTGATTGAGGAAATCACAGAGGTGATTATTCTTTATAATTGTAATCATTAATCCGTATGTAATTCATGTAACCAATCAAAATTAGGGAATGGTTAAGTGGCATAAGAAGATAATCTAGATCGCTGATCTTAATTTATGGAGTTGATCTATTGTCTTTATAAGATGAGATCTGAATCCTAAAATGTATCAAGGAGAGTATGAGTATAAAGGGGATATCATACAAACAGAACAAAGAAGTATATTGATTATCATAAATAGAGTTTAGTGACTGAGTAAAGCAGTGAAGGACAAAAAATAGATATATTTGATAGAGAAGATCAAAAAAATACTTTAAGGAGAAGATATGTTATCAGTAACACCATGAAAAGTGAAGGATCAAGTACTGAGACATTCTAACAGGTGAGTCAGGGTAAATCTCTTAACAGAGTGATTTTAGAAGACCTAAGTAAATCTCTTAACGGAGTGCTTACTTTGTTGTAAACTTAAATCCTTTTGCAAGGTAGATTGAATAAGTCTAAAAGCTCTTAATAGGGTAAACCCCTCACAAGGTAGAGCCCTCATAGGGTAGATCATTATTTTATGATCAAACTTGTAGCCCTAATAGGAAAAAGTTAATACTATACTTCTGTAGAAAAGGAGTAAAATAGATGAAGAACAAAAATATCTACATGAGGAAGATGTATATGACAGATGAGGATGAGGAATACATTGAGTAACTTTTTGATGAGTCTATGCACTTATGTTATTGACTTGATTATGTTTCATTCATCTATAATGAGGAAAAGAGCTGAAAGACACAAGGCAGTGTGGTCAGTTGATGAAGTATCACAGTATACACTGAGCACTATAGTGTATACCAAGCATAATATAAACCGAGCTTGTGTTCACTGACACATTTCTTTGTTAACCAAGAAGGAGAAAAGGAACTAAATGACTAGTTTAGCCATTAAGGATTGATGAATTGTAAAGTACATCAAAATTAGAGATGGAGATAATGTTTGTTATGAAGATCAATGGCTAGCATAATTCAAGGAAGATCTAAAGGATGAAATCAAAATTTGTTACTGGCACATCAGCCGAGGAAGGTTTAAGCCAAAAAATGGACAAAGGAGAATAAGTGGAAAAATCTTATGGAGAAGAAAATGGTTTAATTGTCTATTTAAGAGACTAAGGTTTCTTTATGAAACTTATGCCAGAAGAAGGAGATTGCAGAACTATCACATGAACAAGCTTCATGTATGCTTGATCAAATTGGTTAAGGAGAACTAAACTGCAAAGTTTACCGAGCGTCAGAAAGCTATTACCGAGCGACAATAAGTCCTTGATTATTGTTGATATAGAATTGATATATTGATCAGAGGATTTGAATGGGCTTAACATAGATCTGATAATCTACAATTGAAGTTGTATTGTAATCAGATCATCTATTGTTACATTTTAACCATTGTAAATAGAGAAATCTCTTAACAGAGTGGACTTGAAAGTCTTTTATGTAACATTCATAGAATGAACATTGTTATCCTATCAACCCCATAGTGAATGCTGGTTGGATGATAACAGTTGGTCTAAAATCCTCTAACAAGGTCACACCTCATAGTGTGTTTGTAACCTTTAATAGGGTTGGGTCTTCACTGACCTCACTTCAGAAGAGTGAACATTTTTGGGTTGTTGGTCCCAGGTGGTTTTTCCCTTCACAAGGTTTCTATGTTAAATCTTGTGTGTTATGTTTTCATTGTGGTGATTTTTTGTTATCATACTTTACATATTACATGTTGGATTTGATCGGTAATCATTATTTGTTATTGAGTAGTAATCAGTAAAAGCACAGACAGTATAGTATTTATGTTACTGAGCTGTAGAAGTTTAAGTAAATTGTTTTGGATTATACATTTTGAATTGGGACTGTGGATAACTGATTCACCCCCCTCTCAATTATTCTAACAATTGGTATCAGAGCGTTGGTTGCTTGGAACAGAGTTTTAAGGACTTCAGCACAAAGGTCTCAAAATGTTTAAGAGGGAAGTGCCAAAGCTAAACAAAGATAACTTCACAATATGGCAAAGTTGAATGAAGTTGCATATATCTAGGATTGAGAATTCTGCCCTAGATCTGATGGAGAATGGATATCTTGCACCACCCAATGGTCCCTTGACCCTTGATCAACTAAGGGATAGGCATGAACATAATGTTACTATGATGGAGATTATTGTTTCCTATTTAGATGCCAAATTTGAAGACATCAAGGACTGTACTACTTCCAAGTAGATGTGGGATAAACTAGCTCAAGTTTATAGTGGTGATTCGAATGTCAAGAGAGCAAGAGCAGAAAGCTTAAGAGGAAGATTAGATGACATGAAGATAAAAGAAGGTGAAAACATTGTGCAGTACATAAATAGAATAAAGGAGGTAGTTCATGATATTAGAGCATTGGACGGAGTCATTGATGAAGACACTGTGGTAAGCAAAATTCTAAGGACCCTATTTCCTATCTATACCATCAGAATATTTTCAATCCATGAAAATAGGTCAGCACCTAACAACACACTCACTCTTGATAATCTGATTGAAAAGCTTACAACATTTGAATTGAACAATTATGACAATATTGTTGTACCATCTATTGAATCCACTTTTATGTATTCTCTCAAGATTGGTAAGTCTAGAAATAAGAACGATGATAATGATAGCAATACTAATGATGAGCTTGATGAACTTGAAGCTTTTATGGCTAGAAGGTTACCTAAAGGTAAAGGAAGGTATAGAGGTAAATTACCTTTAGCATGCTTTAACTATAAAGAAGTTGGCTACATTGCTGCTAGATGTCCACACAAGAAAGATGATGATAGAACCAAAGACCGATCTGAAGGAAGCTATGGGAGATGATACAATAGAGGCTACCAACACTACAACAAAGACAACCAAGATAATAATGACAAAGGCAAGAAGGTATGTTACATTGTTGAGGAAGAAGATATCACCGATACTGACACTGATGATGATGTGAAGGTAGTATTTGTGGCAATGAAGGATGATTTCAAAGAAGATGAAAGGTATGTAGAGAAAACACTTATCTCTAAGGTTAATAAAAATGATACATGGATTATAGATAGTGGTTGTACACATCACATGACTGGTGATGAAAAATTTGATTATCTTGAAGAATACAATGGAGGATCTATAAGAATGGGAAATGATGCACCCTGTATGGTAAGAGGGAAAGGATCCTTGATGATAAATGATAGATTAAAATGTGAAAATGCTTATTGGGTAAAAGGATTTAACTATAATTTGCTAAGTGTGGCACAGCTGAACAATTCAGGCCACCGAGTTTCTTTTGAGAGAAAAAAGGTGAAATTATTTGATGATGGAGGAAGACTTGTTGGAACTAGTACACAATCCAGAGGTAATCTATTTTATCTTGATAATGATCAGTCTTCTTGTTTAATGATGAAAGATGAAGATACATGGTTGTGGCATAAAAGGTTATGCCATGTGAATTTTGATAACATGATTAAGATTAGTAAAAGGAAAAGAGTTAGAGGTATGTCTAACTTATCTAAACTAGATCATGTTATGTGTCACGAATGTCAGAAAGGTAAGATAATTAAATCTAGTTTCAAAAGAAAAGATTATTCAACAAAGAAGATACTTGAGTTAGTGCATACCGACCTATGTGGTCCTATAAGAACTCAGAGTTACTATGGAGACAAATATTTTATTCTTTTTGTTGATGATTATACTAGGTTGATGACTATCATGTTCTTAAAAGAAAAATCTGAGGAATTCAAGATGTTCAAGTGGTATAAAGAAAAAGTAGAAAAAGGGACTAGTAAAGAATTGAAATGCTTAAGATCTAATAGAGGAGGTGAATTTATCTCTAATGAATTTACTAATTTTTATAATGAGCATGGTATTAAAATACAGGTCTCTGCACCAAGGACACCACAATAGAATGTCATTGCTAAAAGGAGGAATAGGTCAATTGTTGACTGTGCAAGGACATTAATGATAGAAAAGAATGTTGCTCAAACATACTGGAGGGAAGCCATTAGCACTATTGTTTATGTGCTAAACTGAGTACAACTAAAGAAGGACACTAATAAGACACCCTATGAGTTATGGTTTGGACACAAACCCACTATAAGTTATTTTAGAATTTTTGGAAGCAAATGTTTTATTCTGAAAGATGAAAGAAATGGAAAGTTTGACTCAAAAGGTGATGAAGGGATATTTCTAGGATATTCCAATAAAAGTAAAGCATACAAGTGTCTAAAAAGAGTTACTAATAAAATGATTGAAAGTACTAATGTTTGAGTTGATGAGTTTGGTGATAAGAATGCAAAGAAAAGTAGGAAGGAACCAGAAGAGTACATTATATTCACTTACATTGAACAACCTGAGTATCTACCGAAGCTACAAATAGTGACAATCGGTCAGTAGGAAAATAATACTGAGGAACAAGAAAGAGAAATCGACGAGCAGGAAGGACCTACGGAGCAAGAAAATGAACCTGCACAGGACGAACAAGAAAGAAGAAATTAGATACTAATGAGTTTTGTCAGAAGACATCATCCTGAGAAACAAATCATTGGAGATAAACAAGCTAGCATGCAAACAAGGAGTAAAGCAAGACAAGGTACATGTCTAGTTTGTGATTATGAACTAAAAAATGTAAAAGTTGCATTAGAAAATGATGAATGGGTTAATGCAATGAAAGAGGAAATAGAAAAAATAGAGAAGAACAAAACCTAGACCTTAGTACCCAGACCTAAAGACAAGAATGTTATCGGTACTGAGTGGATATTCAGAAACAAGAAAAATAAGAATGCAGAGGTAACAATAAATAAAGCTAGATTGGTATGCAAAGGATATGCACAAGAGGAAGGAATTGATTATGGTGAAACATTTGCACATGTTGCTAGATTAGGAGTCATAATGTTACTTGCATATGCTACACACAAAAAGTTCAAAGTTTACCAAATGGATGTCAAGTCTATTGGAATTAGGAGAGATAGGTACTGAGAAGGGAGGGGTGAATCAGTTCCTTCAAAAAATTTACTTGTAAACCTTTCCAGACCTATAATTGTAAACTGTGATAATCGACCAAAATAACTTGAATCTAATTGCATGAATCAATCATCAAGTTAACTTAAGAAAGTAAACCGTATGATAATCACATAACATAAGTATTTTGGTAATGCAGAAACCCTTGTTAGAAGGTAAAAACTATGGTGGGGATGACACCCACAAATTCTTTACTACTACAGATAGAAAAGGTTTTCCTGTTAGGGCAACAAGTTTTGATCACTTCTGGTGATCTTACCTTGTTAGGAGTAACATATTAGATCAACTAGATCTACCTAGTTATAGTATTTTAACAACACTAATGAAGTGTGCACTCAGTTAAGAGATTTACATAAGACTTTTAAGTCTACTCTGTTAAGAGATTTTATCCAAAACTCTATTACAATTGTCAGAAAGTAATAGGTAATTATCTGCTAGTTGACAACTTAATTGTCTAAAACAGATCTATAAGTGCTCATACAATATCACCTTAACTCTGATGAATCTCTGCTCTGTTCTGCTCAGTTGCCTTCTCTGATTTTGCTCAATCTGATAACCTCTATACTCTGTTCTTCTTTGTTAACTGATTGACTTGAAGTTTAGGCAATAGCTTCAAGTGCTCAGTGATTCATATATCAATTCCCAACAAAAATGATGTGAACAAAAAATATATAGTGTTTTATTTTTGTCGCTTTAACAAAAATTAGGTTACAAAACATAGTCATAACCCTAAGATCTATGGTATAAAATATCTTAGATCAACTATTACAATAAGATATACATTACATTTAATGAGTATCTTGATAATAAATTCTCCTTGATCTTGGTAAACCATTTTATGATCCGTTATAATTGTTTGCATAGAAGAATGTGCCATTCTAGATTGCTATGCTATTTTCTATGATCCTCAGTAAACACTGTATAAACTTCTTGATGTATACTATGATGCTCGGTGTTTACTAACTGTCAGTGTTGGTGGCTGCTGGTGCTCGATAAACTATGTAGTACTCGATGTATAAGCTTTACCGACTATTTTGTCTTGCTTCTGGTTACCGACCAACTCAATATAATTAACCAACCGATATATATATGATAGCCTTTTTGATACTAAGTGACAACCTTAAATCCTTAATAGAGATAACAATCTCCCCCTTTGGCATTGGTATCAAAACTCGAATGTATATATACAAAATGTTCTCTATATATATACCTTATATCTCTACCATATATGTATCAAAATTTTTTAAGTGCTAAGTACTCAGTACTTAGTACTCCCCCTTGGTGCATGCTCCCGGTAGTATGTAGTATACTCAAAACATACTTATTTGGCATATACATGTTTTCCCCCTTTTTGATAATAATGCCAAATACAAAAAGTAAAGTATACTTACATCTTGTCAAAAATATGTTGGTGGGTTTTCTTCAATGACTCTAAGAGGTTTTCCCACTCCGCTTTCAAGTTGGTAAGAGCAATATGCTTGAGACCGACTTGTGCATGCTTGTCAAAGATATTATCTAACACCAAAATCTTTGGTGTTGCAATGAGTAGCTTGGCTATGACAATATGTACTTCAAAAATGTTCAGGTATGGAATGAGTTCTATTTGTAACTGTATGACCTCATTGGTGATGTGCTCTTCTTGTTTCCTTAAATTTGCTATCAACTGCCAGAGTTCTTGAACATGGTGAATATGCTTAGAGAAAGCATTAGGCTCGGTTATAGCTGCTATTGTACTCAACTTTATTTCAGCTTCTAATCCTTTTATCTTTTCACTGACTTCAACAGTGAAGGTGTCTATAGTACAAAGCTTTATTAGAAATTGACAGATAATCTAGGTGATGGATTTTACCTCGGTAAGTACCTCAGATAATGTTACCTTCTTGATGACCACTTCTTGGCTAATTCTCACTGCTAGTTTATCCTGTATCCTAGATTCTTCCCTTTCTTCAATCTATTTATCTATATCAATATCCGGGGCATTAATCTTCTCAGTGAGTGTAGCAAGTTGATCTATGTGGAGTATTCTCATCAATATTTACCTTAGGTACTACCTGTTGTAGAATATCCCTCACATCAGTTAATACTTCCTTCCATTTGTGCCCATGCTTCAACTTCTCTTGTACCACCTTTCTTGAGCATAACTCCCCATATTTACTCAATTCCTCCGGGCTTAGGGTCCTCGGGTCACATTCAGGTATGACTATCACTTCATCAATGGTGACTGACCCTTTTCCTTTCTTTTTCTTCTTCTTGTTGTCTGATGCCAAAGGTGATTTCTTTATAACAATAGCTTTATCTCCACTCTTTGGAGTTCCTTTCCCGGTTGACACACTTTTCTCTTTCTTCTACTCTTCAATAGATGGTGTGGGAGTCTTGGTTGTAGTGCCAAGTGGGGTCACCTTGGTTGAATTTGTTTCTTCTATTACGCCTCTATTTTGCTAGGCTCATTTGTATCTGGAGGTTGCTCAGGTTCTTGTGTCCCCATTGTGTCCTTTTTTTTCTCGGGATGTGAGTCATCAGGTTGTACTTGTGAAATTATTGATGTTGCCTCTGCAAGTACATGAAGTTTACCTGGTAAAGATGTGAATAAAATATCAATTTTTAGTGCTTCATCTTGATTTGGTGCAATATCCACATCTACATCATCCTTGTCATCAGGATCACCATCTGTGATGTCCTCAATGAGTACATCATCATCAGTTTTCTTTTGCAGTTGGATCTTGAATAGATCCGGTGCATCCTGTGATACTTTTATTTCTTCCTTTTGCTTAGTGATATCAATTACCTCGGTAACTGATATACTGATGTTCTTTGCTTTCTTTGTAGGAGTGTCATCAATACATATACCTTTTCCCTTATAATTTTGTCTCTTCTTAGACAAAGTCAAGAACGCTTCTTGCTCAACTTTTTCTTCTTCTTGAAGAATAAATGTCCACAAGGAATCACTTGTTATGTCCATATCTACTACATTCTCATCCATTATCATCAATGCTCAGTTCTTGATAAAAAATCTTGCTTGATATTTTTCCATATACTCAGTGACTTCTCCATAGCTAAAATGTGGGGTTTCATGGACTAGAGATCTCTCTCTCTCTCTTTCTTTTCTCATTTTCTAATACAATAGCCCATCTCTCAGAAATTTTATCATCCAATTTCTTCGGTAATGCACAGGTGAATTCCATTGGAACTTTCTTGAATTTTATCATCATGATCGCCTCTTCTAGCTTGGTTTGATCTTCTATTGACACCTTGTAAAATCTATCTATTCTTGGATTAGCAAGGTCTCCATTTTCAATTATGTCTTCAATAATTTCATCTAATGTTCTTACCTTGTTGCTGACTACCTTGAATTTATTTATTTCATCTTCTTTCTCTTCATCCTCAAGATCCTCTTTACTCCTTATTAGTTTCCTTCTCTTCTTTGGTGCCTCAGCTATAGTGTTCACTTTTTTCTTCTTATATTATTTCGTCAGTGTAGTTGCCCTCAGTTTAGTAGTTTTCACAATCTCTTTCTTTGGAGGTGATGAGGCTGTAGTGGATGATCTTGTTCTTGCACCTACATGTGCTTCTGACTGCTTTTCTTGTGTTATGGTAGAATGAACTGGTGAGGCATCTATCTTTTTCTCCGATATGGTTTCTTCACTATCATATGGCTTATCAGCTAATTGTAACTAAACTTTGGTTGTATCTTTAACCGGTGACTCCTCAGATGAGTTTGATGTATTTCCAAATTTTGTTGAGAGATCTTTCTTCATTTTCTTTTCCCTTCTAGACATTTTCCTAATCTCTATGTCTGTAGTGATCCTTGATTTAGCCTCTTCATATGTGCCGAACCTAGTGGCAATGATGTTTATCAGTAATGCAAGTAGTGCATTAATAGATTTCAAGGTGAAATCATAATTATTTCATATCCCATTGGTGCCAGCCATTTTGTTCTAGGTTCAACAGCCTTTATCATTGAATAATATGTGTTGACTACAAAACATATATCATGCTCAAATTTGTCCACTAATTACCTTGGAATTCTACTCCTTTGACGCATTTTCATCTAAAACTCTTTGAAGTATGCATCAAATTCTATATTCAATTTATCTCCTAAACTATTCATCATTTCACTAATTTGTGTAGTTATCAGTTTGTCTATTTTCCAATTCACTTTACCGATACTAGGTACATATTTTTGTAGAAAGAAAAATATACAAACAAGTAGTGATCTGAACTTACAGGTATTAGACTTCTTTGTTCTTATAGTCTTCATATTTTCTTGTAGTTGTTGTAGTATAATTTCAGCAAGATCTACCTAGTCTTCACAATTTTGTATGCCATATCTATTGCGCTGCAGGGTACATTGTTGAGTCTGCTTGATTGGAATATTTTGTACCCAATTATATGTGCTGTGAATTTGACCACTGGGTCTCTGATTGTCAAAATTTTTAGTGCCCTTCTATCCCATTAAGCTTCAGTATTCTTTTCCACATCAGGACAAGACAAAATTCAGAAGGATTTTGCTTTGTTGGTTGTAGCATACCCAGTAACCCTACTGATTATTTTCTTTGTGACCTCAATCAATTTGTCCAGCCAGAATTTTCCATCATGAAATCTTCTCAACATGATTCTTATCCAGTCTGTCTTGAATGAATGTGGGTACTGTGTGATGTATAATAACCCTGATTCCTCATTCTTCTTACGTTCAGGCATTAATTTCCCATCTGGCCCACAAACTTGTTGAAATGCAACAATGGTCTCAAAATTTCCTACTCTAATTTTACAGTGTATATATGCTCTTACATCTTCTGTCAATAAAACCCTATCAGGTATACTTGAAAAAGCTCCCATTATGTCCGTTTGTGCTATGACCTTGGGGTGGGGTTTAAATTTAGCTTTGTCAAAATTTTCCCTAACGATTAGTTGTACTTCCTCCTCAATATTTTGCGATTTGCTTGCAGACAATGTTGATGCCATAAATTGATTCTAGGGTTTTGGCAAGCAGTAAGATAACAGGTGTTTGGTAGCAAATGAACTTACTCAAAATCATCAAAGAATATTGTTAGTTTTCTCTATAGTAGCTTGGAATCTTGAAAAATATTTAGCTCGAACTCTTCTCTGTGAAATTTCCATTCTTCAAAATCACAATGTAACAATGAAATTTTTTTCCGTGTATTTATAGACCTTTTTGATATTCCTGCTCAAACTTTCATGCATTAAATGCATGACCTAACCTTTGGTATGAAAATAGCTGTCAGCTCGGTGATGTCTATGATTTTATCCACTTAGTTAACATAGAATTTCTTCATCAGTTTGTATTGTTGTCCGGTTAACCTTGAATAGTGATTACCAACGGGTAACCAATTCTTGGTCTCTCTTTTACTGACTATATAACATTGTTATCTCATAACACATAAACCATAATGCATCTTTATTCATGCAGATTTGGTATTTATACATCATATATAAGGAAATATATGTAAAATGTGATCATTTTGAAATGTCAGTTCCGTACATACCTTTGTCACCTTAAGTGGAGGTATCGATGTCACCCAATCTAGTGGACGAGGTTTCACTGACAATGTTACTTGACTCAACATTCTCATTAGATGCCTTCTTCCACATAGCGTTCCTTAAATTCATGATTTCTGCAATATTATATCCACTCTCAAATATATGGTTTTCATCTGGTGCTTGGTCTCTATAGCTCTTACTTAAATGACTGACCCTATGATAGTGCATACAAGCCATTCCAGTGCTTGTCTAGTTTCTCAATTGTCCAATCCAACTTTTTCTATAACAATTTTCTGTAATATGCCCATACTAACCACATATAACACAATTAGTCCATGTATTGTAATCCCATACATATGAGTTACCTTGTCTCTTCAGTTGATAATGATTTCGCTATGTTTTCTGCTTAGGAGTCCATACTTGCTTCATCTTTGCCTTACACTCTTGTGCAGTGTGTCCACGCTTATTACAAGTATAGCATATCCTTTTCATAGTAGCAATATCATTCTATTTTTCTCTACACTCATAAGATAGATGTCCAAACTTACCACAGTAATAATAATATCCATTAAACTTAGAAATGACAGGAGGTTTACCTTGCGCTTTTCTTCTACACACATTAGATGTATGTATTAGTTTTCCACAATGATAACATGTCGACACTTTAGGTTTCTAATTTTGATTATTGTTGACTTTTTCAGCTTGTTGTAATGATTCTCCTTCACTGGTGTAGCCTATACTAGCTCTACTTCCAAATCTTCTTTGATTAGTTGAGAAATCATCAATCTTTTTGGAACTAACCTCAGCTATCTTCATAATTTCATTATGTTTCTTTTGTATCTTTATTTCATTTCTCAATTTTTCATTATCTTCTTTGAGTATTGTAACATCTTCAAGTCTTCGTGATAATTCTGCATTTACTCTATTTACTTCTTGATTAACAGTCATCATCTGATTTGATACCTAAAAGTGGTGATTAGTGAGTCTCTGCATTTCACTTTCTTTTGTTTGTAGTTGTTCAGTCATCAGTCTTCAGTCTTCAATAGCCAGATTCCAATCTTGTTTAGCTTGTCTAGCATTGTTCATAATTTCCACCATTCTCACCATCTAAGATTCTTGACTGATTTGAAGTGCTTTCACTTGTTCAGATAGATGTTGATTCTTTTCAGATAGATAAGTGATTATGCTTTCAGATCCATCAGAAATGCTTCCAAAACTCGATCCAATGTGATCAAATATATCATCAATAGGTTCTTCATGATAACCAATTTCACTTTGTAGAATTGCAAGGTTTTGCCTTTCAACTAGTAATTTCTTAAGTTCTTCCTTAGTTTGTTTATACTATTCCACAAACATCTGCATTTGTATCTTCTGATTCTCAATAGTTTTGTCAAGCTTATATCTCTCCATGAATTAGATATTTACCCTTTAGTGGTTAAACTATTCAACAAGAGAACTGTGCTTTGATAGCAATTTTTGGAATTAGGAGAGATAGGTACTAAGAGGGGAGGGGTGGATCAATTCCTTCAAAAACTTTACTTGTAAATATTTCCAGATCTATAACTGTAAACTGTGATAACCGACCAAAATAACTTGAATCTAATTGCATGAATCAATCATCAAGTTAACTTAAGAAAGTAAACCATATGAAAATCACATAACACAAGTATATTGGTAACATAGAAACCCTTTGTAGAAGGTAAAAACTTCGGTGGGGATGACACCCAAAAATTCTTCACTACTGCAGATAGAAAAGGTTTTCCTCTTAGGGCTACAAGTTTTGATCACTTCTGGTGATCTTACCCTGTTAGGAGTAACATATTAGATTAGCTAGATCTACCTAGTTATAGTATTTTAACAACACTAATGAAATCTGCACTCGGTTAAGAGATTTACATAAGACTGTTAAGTCTACGTTGTTAAGAGATTTTATCCAAAACTCTATTACAATTGTCAGAAAGCAATAGGTAATTATCTGCTAGTTGACAACTTAATTGTCTGAAATAGATCTATAAGTGCTCATAAAATATCACCTTAACTGTGATGAATCTCTACTTTGTTTTTCTCAGTTGCCTTCTCTAATTCTACTCAATCTAATAACCTTTGTACTCTATTCTTCTCTGTTAACTAATTGACTTGAATTTTAGGCAATAGCTTCAAGTGCTTTGTGATTCATATCTTAGTTCCCAACAAAGATGATGCGAACACAAAATATATAGTGTTCTATTTTTTCCACTTTAACAAAAATTAGGTTACAAAACATAGTCATAACCCTAAGAACTATGGTATAAAATATCTTAGATCAACTATTACAATAAGATATACATTACATTTAATGAGTATCTTCATAATAAATTCTCCTCGATCTTGGTAAACTTTTTTATGATCTATTATAACCATTTGCATAGAAGAATGTGCCATTGCAAATTGCTATGCCATTTTTTGTGATCCTCGATAAACACTATATAAACTGCTCGGTGTATACTATGACTCTCGGTGTTTACTGACTGTCAGTGTCGATGTCTGCTGGTGCTCAGTAAACTATGTAGTACTCGGTGTATAAGCTTTACCGACTATTCTGTCTTGCTTCTGGTTACCGACCAACTCAATGTAATTGACCGACCGATATATGATAGCCTTTTTATATATGATAGCCTTTTTGATACTAAGTGACAACCTTAAATCCTTAATAGAGATAAAAAAGTTAGCATTTTTGAATGGGATACTTGAAGAAGAAGTCTACATAGAACAACCTGAAGGGTTCATTGATCCAGACAAGAAAGATATGGTATGTAGATTACATAAATCTTTATATGGTTTGAAGCAAGCACCGAGAGCCTGGTATGAGAGGCTGCATACTTATTTGTTAAGTATTAGATTTGTTAGAACAAGTGAGAACAACAATTTGTATATGAAAGTAGATACTGATGATACTATTCTTATTGCTGAAATATTTGTGGATGACATTATATTTGGAGGAAAAGATCAAATATGTAAGTTATTTGCTGATGAAATGAGAAGTGAATTTGAAATGTCTATGTTCGGAGAGATTAAGTTCTTTCTAGGACTACAAGTGATTCAACATAATGATGGTATATTCATCACACAATCTAAATATATCAAGGAAGTATTGAAGACATTTGGCATGGAAGATGCTAAACCTATGGGAACATCGATGGCTACTAGATGTAAACTGACTAAGGAAGATGAAACTACAGAGGGGAACCAGACACTATATCGATCTATGATTGGTAAGTTAATGTATGTAGTGCATAGTAGACCATACATAGCACATGTTGTGGGAATTATTGCAAGATTTTCTGAAAACCCTAGAGAGTCACACATGGTTTCTGCAAAGAGAATCTTAAGATACCTAAAGAAAATAGAAGATTGTGGACTATGGTAACTTAAGGAAGGAAAATTTGAACTCAGAGTCTACACCGACACTGATTGGGCTGGAAATGTGGATGACATAAAAAGTACCACCGGAGGAGCATTTTTCTTTAGTGAAAGACTTGTTACATGGAAAAGTAAGAAGCAATTTTTTATTTCTCAGTCTACAATCAAAGCATAGTATGTTGTTGCTGCTACAAACTATTCAAATATTGCATCTATTAAGCAAGTATTGGAAGGTATGAATGAGATAATCACTGAGCCAATGATTATATATTATGATAACACAAGTGCAATAAACATTTCAAAGAATCTAGTGATGCATTCTAAAACAAAGCATATATCTATTAAGTATCACTACTTAAGAGAACAAGTACAGGAGAAGCAAGTTAAGCTAGAGTTTGTTACATCAAAAGAACAACTTGTAGACATATTTACAAAGCCTCTACTAAAGGATACATTTGAATACTTGAGGACTAGACTTGGGGTCTGTCCCCTGTCTACCGGTCACTAATGTGATCTGGATGTTGCATCAACCTAATCTTATCAGAAGATCATTCATGTTGATGCAACATAGTTCACACTTTGGATCATGTCTAAGGTTGTGAGAAGTTTGGAGAACTGGAGCAGATTTGCATATCAGTATACAAAGATACATAGAATGCACCAGACAATAGAGAGTTACATGGCTACTAGAGAGCTGTATGTTTATTTGTTTCTTTGGTATCATTGTCAAAGGGAGAGATAAATAATATGAAACAATATGCACTGATGAGAACACTAAAACATCTATCTAAGGGAGAGACAAACTGAAAGAAAGGGAGAGCACTGAAGATTAGTTACTGAGAAGAGAAGAAGGAATCTGAGAGCTAAAAAGATCATATCTGCAGAATGTCAAAGCTGCATTGGTAATGTTGTTGAGTAATGTAGTGATTAAACATATTAAGCTAGGGAGAGCTTGCACAACATTTGTTCATAGAGTTGTAGAATACATGTTTGGTATGTGCATGGTATATGTCATATTACTTGAGTTGTCATCCATGCCAAAGGGAGAGATTGATGAACTACAACTGATTTAGAACCTAATTGAAGATCTATGATTAGAGATCACTGAGTTGCTGATTAGATATGTAATATGTTTAAATCAGTAATATGTTGTCATTGATGTCAACTAGTTTGACAACACTTATTTTGTAAGTTACAATACCTAAACGTCTGTAGAAAAGGAGTAAAAGAGATGAAGAACAAAAATATCTACATGAGGAAGATGTATATGACAGATGGGGATAAGGAATAGATTGAGTAACTTGCTGATGAGTCTATAACCTTATGTTATTGACTTGATTATGTTTCATTCATCTATGATGAGGAAAAGAGTTGAAAGACACAAGGCAGTGTAGTCAGTTGATGAAGCATCATAGTATACACCGAGTAGTGTAGTGTATATCAAGCATAGTATAAATCGAGCTTGTGTTCACTGACACATTTCTTTGTTAACCGAGTAGGAGAAAAGGAACTAAATGATTAGTTTAGCCGTTAAGGATTGATGAGCTATAAAGTACATCAAAATTAGAGATGGAAATAATGTTTATTATGAAGATCAACAGCTAGCATAATTCAAGGAAGATCTAAAGGATGAAATGAAAACATGTTACTGGCACATCAGATGAGGAAGGTTTAAGCGACAAAATGGACGAAGGAGAATAAGTGATAAAATCTTATGGAGGAGAAGAAAATGGTTTACTTGTTTACTTAAGAGACTAAGGTTTCATTATGAAACTTATGCTAGAAGAAGAAGACCGTAGAACTATCACATGAACAAGCTTCATTTATTCCTGATCAAACTAGTTAAGGAGAACTGAACTGCAGAGTTTACCGAGCGTCAGAAAGCTATTATCAAGCGACAGTAAGTCATTGATAATTGTTGATACAAAATTGATATATTGATCAAAGGATTTTAATGGGCTTAACATAGATCTGACAGTCTACAATGGAAGTTGTATTGTAATCAGATCAACTATTGTTACATTTTAACCATTGTAAACAAAGAAATCTCTTAACAGAGTGGACTTGAAAGTCTTTTATGTATCATTGATAGAATGAACATTGTTATCCTATCAACCCTATAGTGAATGATGGTTGGATGATAATGGTTGGTCTAAAATCCTCTAAAAAAGTCACACCTCATAGTGTGTTTGTAACCTTTAATAGGGTTGGGTTTTCACCAACCTCACTTCAGAAGAGTGAACATTTTTGGGTTTCTGGTCCTAGGTGGTTTTTCCCTTCACAGGGTTTCCATGTTAAATCTTGTGTTATGTGTTCATTGTGGTGATTGTTTGTTATCATACTTTACATATTACATGTTGGATTTGATTGGTAATCATTTTTTGTTATTGACTAGTAATTGGTAAAAGCACAAACAATATAGTATTTATGTTACCGAGCTGCAGAAGTTTAAGTAAATTGTTTTAGATTATACATTTTGAATTAGGACTGTGGATAAGTAATTCACCCCCCTCTCAGTTATTCTAACATTATTTAATCATGATTTAGCCTAGGTTGAGTCAAAAAATTTGAAATGTTTTTAAATGGGGGGGAAATTTAAATGGTTGTCTCAAAGGATTGGACAAAAAGAAAAATTTGAGTAGTTGAGATTCAAAGTTGAAATGTTTGATTGAGATTCAACTATTTTGGAGTGATCCATGTGCTTTTGTTCTCAATTCCTATTGGCTGCTCAAATTTTTGTTGAAAGATATTATAATTAATTAAATTCCATCAATTAATTAAATTAGCCATGTAAGGGAATAGGTTCAATTTGATTTTTGATTTAAAACTATACAATTATTTGATTAAAATCAATTATATAGTGTTATTTTGATCCCTTTAAGCTTGTACTTAATTATTTAATGTCATTATTTGATTTTTCCTTTCATTTAAATGATTTTGTCCAATTTTAATTAATACATGGTTAAGTGCACAAAGATGGGGGACCAGAAAGATGCCACTTTTCTTTTTGGCTCCCCATCACGCATAGTGCACACACACTAAAGGGTGTGTGTCCTATAGTGCACATGCCCTATGGCTTGGGTTGCCCAAGCCTTAGGCTTGGGCAATCCAAAACAAAGTGTGTGTGCCCGCTTTGAAAAAACCCTCTTAAAGCTTGCTGTGTGGGTTTGAAAGCTCATTTTGCTTTCTCAAACCTACATTTTCAGCTAAGAAGGGATTCTAAAGTGCGTACGCACTGTTATTTTGGCATGTGAACCATTTTTTTTCATTCATCCATCCATAAAATGGCTCCACAGCATCGTCAAGTTTGATCTGGAAGAATAGGTGAGTGTTTTTACAACCCATGCCTCTTATTTATTTTAAAATTTTAGTTTTGTTGCAATCTATTTTGTTAAATTTTTTTTTTAAATTTTTTTTTGTGTAATGAAGATTTTAAAATGTATTTTTTTTAATTGCTAGGAAGAAATAATCTCCCTCAACCAAACTCTCCACCAAACCTTTTGTCTCATGAAGAACCAAATGAAGAACCGAATGAAGAAACAAATGAAGAAAATGAACCTCAATTGCCTCCACCAATCGAGAAACCTTCTCCTGGAACACAACAAAATTTTTTGAACCAAATTGAAAGAGGGAAAAAAGAATTAGAATCTTTAATTAATAGGTTAAAAGATTCTAGTGGTACAAATCCCGGAAGGGAAAGACTTGCAAAATCATTGGAAGCAATCTTGACCCATGTAAGCACGGTTATCAGGCAAATTAATTTATGGCAGGATAAAAGAGAAGAACAAAAATAATATTATGCAAATAAATTATCTTATTTAGACATAAAAAAGAAAAAATTCACAAAAGATGACATTTTTCAGCTATTTAAAAAACCAGGGGACACAGATACTCTTAGAACTACAACGAGGTTCCCAATTCATTGGTGCATAAATTAAGAAATTAAAAACAATTTTTGGGAGAGATGGTGGATAGTATTTGATTCACCTCCTTGTAACAATCATGAGGTTCCTATATATTTCTTGAGGAAACTCTATTGCGAGTTTGTACTCAAGGAGGTGCCAAATTATTTTGACATTCTGGATTCTCAGGGTAGACAAGGGGGTTCATCATTTGATCGAGTGGGGGCACATCATGACCCTAACACACCTAGGGCTGCTATTGGCAAGCCACAAGTGGATCATGTTAGTATTCCTTCCGTTGTGAAGGAACATGTAGAGGCAGACACACTAGGCACGATTAGTGCTCTGACACAGACTCTTATTCAATGTGAAACTCCTTTAGTTGAGGGTGACTATGGTCAATCCTTGAGGGGGCATATTTGTTAGTCATGTGGATGCTTGTGCACATTTGGTACTGGCAAGAGAGAGGAAGAGGATTCTAGAATGATGATTGATAACTTTCTAAATACGACATTTGGCATTGACACACAGGTAAATATTTCCAAGTTCATTAAATTGGTTTGATCATATTTCATTTATAAAAGAATAACTATTTAATTTAGTATCTATTGTTTATGATGAAAATTCAGGACAAGAGTGGTGGTGGCAGTGGAAGTGGCAATGATCCTAATGTCCCCTTTTACACATCGTCATCAATTCCACAAGTATGTATTGAATAAAACATTTTAATTAACATATTTGATTATTATGTAATTATATGAATAATTGTATCATAACTTATTGTGCATGTGCATTAGATGTGCACTGGTGGACCATCGACGTTCACAACAAACAGCGAAGGGCATCATGCAACTTTCCTTGAGGTATCTTTATTTGCATATTAATTTGATTTACTTGATTATATTTAATTAATGAATGAATGACTAAATTACAAGACACATTATGTTCAAAATCTAGAGGTATGATGATTACATTCTTTCACCTGGGTTTGTGAGGTCACCATTGAGTCCATAGGTATAAATGTAATAATGCATTATAATTAACATGTCAGTAGTGCATTCTTATATGAATGGTTATCTTATAATTTTCCATGTACATGTGCACTAGTTGAATGTTGGAGCTTCGACTTCGACACCACACACCAAAGGATGCGGTGGAACCTTCACGGAGGTATCATTTACTCATTAGTAGGGTTGTAAAAAATATATGTAATTTTGATAACTATATAATACTTTTTTTTGTTTCATTTTCAGCTTTTGAAATCAGAGGCTCCTCCTTTTGTTCGTGATACTTTGGATTGTAGAGTAGCTGCATCAGTAGCTAGTTCTGAAGCACTGACTAAGGTATGAAAGAGATCACTTAACTTTAATTGTTATTTTAATAGTTTGTATTGAATTTTATAATGATATTCATGTATGTATTTTAATTATTATTTTGATCATTGTTGTAGGGACTTATTACTCCAGATCGCCATCATGCGCCTTCGGTGGATGAACATAGTGGCTATTTGCTAGCAGTAAGCAAATATTCAATTTTATGTCATTGTATAATTCAATTTTGATGTATATTAGTTATCTCTATCTAAGCTTTTGTTTTATTAGGTTGAGCTACAAAAGAGTCTAGATAGGAGGACGAGTGAGCGCACTCAAAAGACTACATCATCCACTGCATCTCCATCGACGTGATGATCAAAGACAACTCGGGATTTGTTTTCTTCCCCTAATGGGAAAGGACTAGATTAGGGATATGGATTGTATGCCTTATGGCATTAATGGACATATTTTTTTTATATTTTATAAGTGATACGTTGTACATCCATTTGGCTTTGACAAAGCCAATTTTACTATATTGAATATATTCAATGTATTACATTATTGGACATATATATTTGGTTTCATGCCCTACGAATTTTTTTTTTTTATGTTTCAGGTATGAAATTCATGTGTTTGGTGTATTGATGTATACTAATTTATGTTTATGTGGATGTCTTATGCTTTGTAAATTTCCCATGCCCTATAGTTATGCTTGTATGTTTATCGATGTATGTTTAACTTGCTGACTGTGCTACAAATGCTAGTCACTATCTTCAATAACAGTCAATTCCTTGACTGTAATAATAATAAAAGTAATGAAATGAATGTAGAAATGTATAAATATAATATAAGGCAATATTTCTAAGTCACAACCTATCCAAGATCATGTGGAATCAAACATTTATATTCATTGGTGTGGTCCATGTTCCACGGGACAGTCACAATATAAAGACATGACCTCAAACAAGTGAGGTAGCATATGGCAAGGTTGTCATCTATTGAACCCAATACGAGGCCTATTTTGATCTGTGGGTACCCTAATGTTGGAAATAGTTCTTTTATTAATAAGATTACTACGGTAGATGTGGATGTGCAACCTTATGCTTTTACAAACTAACTTCTAATTGCCTCTAATTGACTGATTGTTAATGACAAACACTAGAATACATATTTGCACTCATCCTACTGCTCACCCTGGAGTCATCAGTGTCGTTCGAATGACTATGTGCCAAAAAAGGTTGTCAATAGCATTTATATAGCTATTCAAAGTTGTTGGAACAAAGGGTTTGATGCTATGACTGATGGATGGAAAGATATGCAATGTTGGCCATTTGAACTAAGGAACACTTTAAGTTTTGACATCGATCGACACTATGTTACCAATTTTAAACAAAGTTGAATCTCTAAAAATTGAGATAAGCTTTTGTAGGCCCCGACAACATGGTCACGTAGCACCTGATGGATCGATTCTACCTCGTACGAGCTCCAAGATATGACTCCACAAAGATCATTGATTTCATGTTGAAGGGACTTTGAGGGACACTTTGGCATGGAGTCATCAGTGGGGATCAAATGACTGTGCATGGTGAATGAGGTTTTCCATAGTATTTACCTGATCATTCAAAGCTATTGAAATAGAAGGTTTGATGCTATGACCGACGATTGGTAAGATATGCAATGTTGGTCATTTTCCACTGAGGAACACTATGAGTTCTAACATCAACTGAGAATATGTTACCAAATATAAAAGAACTTGAATATCTAAAAACTGAGATAGAATATTGTAGGCCTTGGCAACATGGTCCCATAGCACCTGATAGATTGATTCTACCTTGCACAAGCTCTGAGATATGACCCCGTAAAGATCATTGATTTCATGATAAAGGGACCTTGAGGGACACTTCCACATGGAGTCATCAGTGGGGATCGAATGACTATGTGTGGTGAACAAGGTTACCACTAGCGTTTATCCAGCCATTTGGAGATGTTGAAATAGACGGTTTGATGCTATGACCGATGGTTGGAAAGATATGCAACATTGGCCATTTGAACTAAGGAACACTTTGAGTTCATACATCGACCGAGAATGTGTTGCCAAATTTAAACAAAGTTGAATCTCTAAAAAATGAGAAAGGATTTTGTAGGCCCTGACAACACGGTCTCGTAGCACCTAATGAATCAATTCTACCTTACACAAGCTCTGAGATATGACCCCACAAAGATCACCGATTTCATGCTGAAGGGACCTTGAGGGACACTTTAGCATAGAGCCGTCGGCAAGGATTGAATGACTGTGTGTGCCAAAAGAGGTTGTCACTATCATTTACCTCACCATTTGGAGCTATTTGAATAGACGGTTCGATGCTACGACCGACGATTGGAAAGATATGCAATGTTGGCCATTTGAACTAAGGAAGACTATGAGTTCTGGCATCGACTAAGAATGTGTTGCCGATTTAAAAAAAAGATAAATCTCTAAAAAAAAAGATAGGCTTTTGTAGGCCCTGACAACATGGTCCCATAGCACCTAATGGATTGATTCTACCTTGCATGAGCTCTGAGATATGACCCTGCAAAGATCACCAATTTCATGCTAAAGGGACCTTGAGGGACACTTCGGCGCGGAGTCATCGGTGGGGATCAAATGATTATGCATGCTGAATGAGGTTTTCACTAGCATTTACCCAGCCATTTAGAGCTTTTGGAACAGATGGTTTGATGCTACAATCGACAGTTGGAAAGATACGCAACATTGGCTGTTTGAATTGAGGAACACTTCGAGTTATGGCATCGACTGAGAATATGTTGCCAAATATAAATGAAGTTGAATCTCTAAAAATTGAGATAGGATTTTGTAGGCCCTGACACTATGGTCTTGTAGTACTTGATGGATTGATTCTACCTCACATGAGCTCCAAGATATGACCTCGCAAAGATTGCCAATTTCATGTTGAATGGACCTTGACGGACACTCGACACAGAGTCATCAGCGGGGATCAAATGATTGTGCATGGTGAATGAGGTGTCTACTAAAATTTACCCAGCCATTCAGAGCTATTGGAATAGATGCTTCGATGCTATGACCAACAGTTGGAAACATATGCAACGTTAGCTATTTGAGCTAAGGAACACTTTGAGTTCTGGCGTCGACCAAGAATGTGTTGTTGATTTTAAACGAAGTTGAATCTCTAAAAATTGAGACTGGCTTTTATAGGCCCTGACAACATGTTCCCATAGCACTTGATAGATCAATTATACCTTCCATGAGCTCTGAGATATGACCCTAGAAATATCACTGATTTCATGCTGAAGGGACCTTGAGGGACACTTCGGCACAGAGTCATCGGCGGGGATCGAATGACTGTGCATGTTGAACAAGGTGGCCACTAGCATTAACCCAGCCATTCTAAGCTGTTGGAATAGATGGTTTGATGCTATGATTGATAGTTGGAAAGATATGCTACGTTGGCCATTTGAACTAAGGAACACTTTGAGTTTTGGCATCAACCAAGAATGTGTTGCCGATTTTAAACGAAGTTGAATCTCTCAAAATTGAGACAAGCTTTTGTAGGCCTTGACAACATGGTCCCATGGCACCTAATGGATCAATTCTACCTTGCACGAGCTTTGAGAAATGACCCTACAAAGATCGCCAATTTCATGCTAAAGGGACCTTGAGGGACACTTTGACACAGAGTCGTCGGCAAGGATTGAATGATTGTGTGTGCCGAACAAGGTTGCCACCAGTGTTTACCCGACCATTTGGAGATGTTGGAATAGATGGTTTGATGCTATGATTGACACTTCGAAAGATACATAATGTTGGCCATTTGAGCTAAGGAACACTATGAGTTCTGGCATCGACCGAGAATGTGTTGTTGATTTTAAATGAAATTGAATCTCTGAAAACCAAGATAGGCTTTTGTAGGACCTGATAATTGTATACAGTTGAATGTGGACCTCGAATCCAACACATACATGCAACATAGTCTTTACTCACACAATCGAATTCAAGAGATTATGAATTACTCAATCCAAAATCCATGGTGAGGCGACCTATTTCCTCCTATGTAGATGGGGTGTTTGATTACTCTCAGAATGAGAGCCAACAACCATAAGACCAGTTCTACAATGGAGGATTTTGAAAGCTCATAAACATAATCAAATGGAAATATTAATCTAGAAATGAGTACAATTAATCTAAGATGCTTTGAAAGAGATATGAAATGCAGATTACTCTAAGAACTTGAAAGTAAAAATGATATTAATCTAAGAGTAATTAAGCAAGCTAGTACTAAAAATGAGATGCAATATTAAACTAAGATGAGAAAATTATACTAAATATGCAATAAAACTTTGAAACATTTGAGACAAAAAAATCTTATAGTTTAGTTACTCAAAATTTAGCTCCCTCTCGAATGAAGAAAAGGGGTCCATTAAATAGGCAAACCCAGAAGAGGAATGAAGAGTTTCTTGATTCGAAACGGTTGACTCTTCATTCCCAATTGAGACAAAAAGGCATGAATTACTTAATTAAAAGAATGGATTTTGCCACATAGGGGAATTTTCGAATATCTTGAATTATTAATTAAAATAAAGGTGTCCATTCAAATAACAAGTAATTATTAATTCCTTTTTATGGGTATTAGCTAAAGGGGGTGGTTTTATTTAATTTAATTTAATTTAAAGCACTTAGGACTTTAGAATAAAATTAATTTATTATAGGGGTAATTTAGCCAATAAAGTCAAGAGACTTAGGAATTAATTTAACGTTTGGTTTATGCAATTTAAGATTTTTTCATTTGACATCAAGTCGAATAGAGTCAAGTAGGAGAGAGAAAAATTACCTAGTGAACTAGGACTTTGATGATGTAAAAATTGAGAAAAATGCGCCAAAATTGATTGAAATATTAGATGCCAATTTTGGGGTATTACATTTGCCCCTCTTTGAATTAATGTGTGAGCAATGCGTTGATTCAAAGAATAGCTTGATGTGACAAATGAAAGAAGATCAAAGCATGATTTTCTGAAGTCTAAGTTAGATTGCGAAGACAACGGCCTTGAGAGAGATGAGAATCGAGGTTAGATTGCCACAATGCCTAGAATGAGATTTAGATGTAGATTAGGACTGTCTCTAGAATCAGGGTTAGATTGCCCCAATACGAAGTTTAGCCCTCTAAGACCTGGGTTAGATTTCCCAGATAATGGTCTAAAAGAGATTTTGAGAGCTATCTCTAGAATGAAGATTGACTCCCAGGAATTAGGGTTAGATTTCCCCAATACCTAATAGATTTTGAGAACCACCTCCAGAATGAAGTATGATCCTCAAGGATCCAAGTTAGATTGCTTAGATACCTAAAAGATAGATAACTAGATGATAAGATGTGAGGCACAAAGATGCCCCAAGTGACGAGATTCTCCAAGCAGTGAGGAGTTTGATTTGAGATCAGACTGATTCAAGGAATTGGTTCGACAAGATTCAAAGATGCAAAGATGCAACCATCCTACCCCCTCAGGAGTGAAATCGAAAGATGACATGTTAACAGGATGATTGATATCAAAAGACAACAGATAAAGAACATCATAATAGATTCAAGGAGTCGCAGAAGTGATTTGGAGCAATTTAGAGGTCTAGATGACCAAGTTTGATGATGGTTGACCATGGTTGACAAATTTTGATTAAAATTGACTTGATGAAAAGATGAAAAAGCCGAGAAAGATGAAGAGAACCCGGTAGGAGAAAATGATGCCAGAGGGCTAATTGCACAAGCGTCTAATCCCGATGACTCCATAGTTTTAAAACATGATTTTGAGCTATCTAAAGATGTCAAATTTTGATTTTGATCCCAAAAATGGATTCAGAGTAGTCGATTTAACCAAGGGTGCAATTTTCATGCAAAACGGAGCACTTTTGAAAATTAGGTCAAAAGCTAGATAAGGCCTAGAAGGGTCATTTTCAAATCATTATTCACTTTGTCTTCTTGCTGATTTTTGAGCTCTGAGAGAAATGGAGGGTGTTCCACTACATATGCACCGATTTGAGCACTCCCAATGACATGCTTGGCCACTAGAGTATGACACACCTGTAAGTAGTCGATAAACCTCCTTGCATTTCAATTCGTACTACTTTCTAGGTCAATTTAGGTTAGACCTAGCATAGTTTAGGACGTGTTCCCCAAGGCTCACGCGAGGAAGTAGTTTCTTCATGCCAGCCTCAATTTCCTCTTGCGAAAGGAATTAATTTCCTTGCATCAAATAGGGTATCCTCACCTGGAGTCTGTCTAGAAGCTCGTGCGAACTAGAATCTAGTCTCACACAAAGTTTCTCCTCCTCGTGTGAGAGTAGGTCCTGTCTCGCGCGAAGGAATAGTTTTCTCGTGTGGGAAAGTGTTGCAGTGTCTTGAGTCTTTTTCCACTTTTTGAGCAAAATTGAGCCAATAAATCATGCTAGAGTCTTGTCTAGAGTAGATATGTCACTTTGTTTGACGTTGTTGCTTTGAGAAATTACCATGTTGAAGTATTGATTCACTGTCATCGCTTGCTTTGCAGGTTGACTTCCCTGATGTCGCATTTAGATCACATCATCCTATGATCATAGTATTAGTGTAGAGGTTGACAGATGCTGAGGGGGCACACATCGATGCCCTAGGCTTAGGATATCTACGTGATGTGCCCGACATTCAGGTAAATCACAGCTTGCTAGGAGAACTTTTTGAGCATTTCCATCCAGAGACAAACACGCTCCATTTTCTGATGGGGGAGCTGACTGTGACCCCTAAGGACATATATAGGATTCTGTGGAAACCCTTCCATGGTACTCGAGTAGAGTATGATACACAGCTAAGGTAGGGTATAGTTTCCTTGAGGACAATATTCAGAGATGATCTAGTGATGGGTCGGGCCATCTCTTGGGAGGATTTGATTAGAAGGTATGGTGGTGCTCATCCCTTTGCTGTAGTACTAGCTATGTTCTTGAGCTATTACCTTGTTCCAAATCGAGGTCAGCATGGTCTTGAGTGCGGCTGGGGCACGATGCCGCAGCGGATGCTGGCCAGACCAGCAGTGAGATTCATATGGGGTGAGTGTATTCTAGCCCACATGTATCACAAGATGCATGAGATAGTTTATCATGGTGCAAGGACCATGGTAGCTGGAGTCTTCGTTCTTCAGATCTAGTCCTGGGAGCACCTTCCAGTTTGCAAGCTGATATTTCATGACACATGGTAGCCACTTAAGCCGTGCATATATAGGTATGCAAGTCCAATGACTCAGCCTCTACTGGGTAAGATGGAGTAGTGGAGAGGATAGCTGGATGACATGACAACTATAGTCTGGAGACCTTGGGTGGCTACTGAGCCATGGGATGATGCTTGGAGAGAGTTGTCACATATGTTTGTATCACATCCACTAATTGGATGCAATGTTACCATCATTGAGAGATTCCTTGTTACATGTGTCCTGCATTAGTTTGGGAGGCAGCAAGATATATCCCAGGAGTAATGCCCTTATGCCCACTTCTCTGATGAGGAGAAGAAGGGATGGCATGCGAGGCTTGACCCCGGACAATGCACTATTGATGCTAGAGTTCCAGTAGCATAGTGGGATTACATGGTGGATGTCACCAATTCAGGGGTGACACCTGCATATAGAGATCCGTTGATTGCATTTCCACATCCTCAGTTCATAGATCCTGTCTGTTTAGGAGCATAGCAATAGCAGGCACCAGTTCAACAGGTACCAGTTCAGGAGCAGCCTACACAACAACAGTCCACACAGTAGCAGACTATACAACAATAGTAGGTATAGGGGCCACAGGTACAGGGGCCATAGGGCCAAAGACAAAGAGCATTAAGACCCAGATCCAGATAGACTAGGATTCCAGCTAGGACTATGGGGTCAAATGTAGGGATTGGGAGTAGTGGTGCTTAGCAGAGATCTATGAGGCAGAGGACCGATGAGCCATCACAGCAGACTCCTCTTGTTGATGATGTCGATATGCTAGATGTTCTATTGGGGGGACTATAGCAGTAGGATGCTCTCAGGAAGAGCCATGAGAGAGTGAGGAAGGTACAGTGGGAGTGGGATGATTTTCATACCCGATTCGTCAAAGAGGAGATCCACGTAGCTGATAGGGATACTAAGATCAGGAGGCTGAGGGAGGAGCTAGCACAGTCATAGATTGAGATGAGATACGAGGCTACTTAGGTAGCTTACTATAATACAACTTATTGTGGGGTAGTTCCAGATCTTGCAGAGTAGGTACCACCATTTTCTAAGTATGCTAGAGTTCCATAGGCACCTCCACCAGCACCACCACAAGCTCCTCCATAGGTACCACCACTAAGACCGATGCCCCCTCCTTAGAGACCACCATAGCAGGCACCAATATAGGGACCACCACCTCCTCCTCCTCCAAGTGGCGTGGGACATAGTTAGATATTGAGACATTTGTATATTGTAGCCCATTTTGATACTGTGCTCGAGTAGCACCCTTCTTCTTTTGTACATGACATTGATCGATATATATATATATATATATATATATATATATATATATATATATATATATATATATATATATATATATATATATATATATATATATATATATATATATATATATATATATATATATATATATATATATATATATATATATATATATATATATATATATATATATATATATATATATATGAGATCACAATTTTTGATATCATTGTACTTGTTTGTATATTGCTTTGATGTTGGAGATGTAATGAGATATTTTCTAGATGTTTAGATGGATGGATAGGAATGTATGAAATTCACATGTTTTCTTTTATGGTATGAAATATGCAATGTGAAATGCAATGATAGATGGATAGAATGTATGTAAAATGTAATGTTTTAAGTTATGCTTATAATGGATGCACATGTTATGGATATGTAGATGTAAATGTATGGATGAAAATGAGTTTATGAAATGTAGATGGGAATGCAATGTATATATAATGCATATGGTACTAATCATCTTGTGCAAGATTGTCGCAATATATGACAGGTACTAACAAAAAAAAAGAAGGTTGAAGATCGAGAACAAGGACCGAACACTCGTGCAGCCAAGATGAACTCAAGATAAAAGATGGGAACCTTGATGAATAGATTATGAGAGAGAGAGAAACAAGATATCATCTCAAATGAAATCATAAAATGAAAGATGAAAGCCTAAGCTAAATGCAAGCCTAGAATGAGCGGATGCAATCCCTAGGACTTGGTTGTTGGACTCACCGTTAATTTCATCATAGAGTTTTTAGCACAGACATTCACAAGATTCCATACAATCCTCACTAATGTTGCAATCATGAGAATATGAATATGACATAAGTCTTTAGATTTGTCAGAATGAGGTGTAAGCATTAAGGCACAAGAAGCCAGAATGACCTGAACACCTATTCCTTTTAATTTAGCAAGTTAACATAAGATTAAAGCATAGCCACTAGAATGAATTGAATGTTGCTTGTGGATCAAACACACCAGAAACATAAGAGCTCCTTCCTTCACCAAAGAGTGCTCACAATGACCCTTACGTTCACTTAGCAGGATGAGCATTTGCAATTATGCTCGTGGCAGAAAGAAGTTGCTCAAACAAACAAGGAGAAGAACCAACCTCACTAAAGCATCCATATAAAAGGAGTTGAGGTACACATGGCCATCCAATACAAGATGAAGGCTCTTATAGATGGACACCCCTCTTATGTGAATTCTTTAGATCATTGGAACTAAACCAGTAAGCAAAAAGCAAGAAAAGATCATGCCCCTAGTCGTTGCTTCTCTCAGTCCAAAATAGACGTCTTAGAGTTGGTCAAGGAGAAATGATGAAAATAAGAAAGAAAAAAACACTTAAAAGAAAAGCTCAACATGATTTAGAGAACCACACACATAGTTTTATTTTCATTTTAAATTCATGTGTTCAAGCGGATTGAAGGTCAGATCGAAAGAATACAGCACAAGAAGTCTCAATAGGACGATGATAACAGGCAAACACAGTGAAGATCACTAGTGACTGGTGCAAGGAATCATCTTGAAGAGAGAATCAGAGAACTAATGAGGTATCAGAAGGAAGACACAATAAGAAATATTGGTGACCGATATCAGAGAGATCCTCAAGGAGAGAAATCTCAGAGATACTAGCGAAACATCAGCAGGCAAACATAGTGAGAACCACTGGTAACTAATGTATGAGGGATCCTCAAGGAGAGAGACAAATGAGAGCTAGGTATAGCAGGAAGACACAACAAGAACCACTGGTGACTGATACATAAGATAACCTCAAAGAGAGAGGTCTCAAAGATAGATGGGCATCAGCAGGCAGATGCAGCGAGAATCATTGATGACTAATATAAAAGAGCGTCTCTGAAAATGATGGGACGATGCCCCCAAGACCAAGGAGGTGCCCCCAAGTGTGACCAGTTCCAATCCATGAAGAGTCAAGGAAAATCTTGAAAGACATTTGAAGATGAATGCATGAGCTGGCGAAGCAGGAAACAGACTAAATTAGGAAGGCATGGGAAGCAAGGAATGCAGGAAAGGGAAACTAAGATGGAAAAGAAGGAATGCCAAAAGAAACTAGACAAAGCCAAGTGATGCCAAGATGAGATGCAACTTCTAGGAACAAGAGGTGCCTGTTTACCAAGTTTTCACCATCTTGGCAGAGATTCTATTTTTGCTACCATGACGCCTGTTTACCAGGTTTTCATCAATGGCACATTTTCTCTTTTTTAATTGTTTTTGTACTTTTCTCTTTTTTTATTTTTTTGATATTATCAAGATGCCTATTTACCAGGTTTTCACCAGGATAATAGATACATCAAAGTTCCTATTTGCCAGGTTTTCACTAAGATGATCATTTTTTCAGGACATTTTGCCATTTTTAGGATTTTTGACAATAATCAATTTTTTTAAATTTTTTTCAGGATCAATAAGTTTGTACACAAGCATGTAGAGAATGTCTCATCTATAGAACTTCTTCAGATGAAGAGTGTTGATAGGCTCCTTGAGTGGCTCTTTCAGTGGCTCTCTTTCAGTGGTGGAGAGTTGATAAGCGCTGGACCAAAATGCTGCAATAACAATGTATGGCCCAAGTCAATTTGGTTCAAACTTCCCTTTTTGGATCTGATGTTGCTGATTTTTGGGGTTCTCTCTCAGGATGAGATCACCCACTTGGAATTCCCTTTGTTTAACCTTCTTATTATAGGCCCTTGACATTCTCTTTTGATATGCTCTAAGATGATCGAATGCCACCTTGCGATGTTCATCCAGCAGGTCTAGCTCTTACAGCTGGGATATCCTATTTTCTTCATCAGTAGTGAGGCCTCTCAGAGAGACTCGCAGTGTCAGAATCTCGATGTCAATGGGAAGTACTGCATCTACCCCATAGACTAAGGCAAAGGGCATGGCCCCCGTTGGTGTTCCGATGCTTGTTATGTAGGGCCATAAAGCAGGATTGATCTGAAGATACCAATCCCTACCAGACTTGTGAACTGTCCTGTGCAAGATTTTAAGGATGGTCTTGTTAGAAGCCTCTGCTTGTCCATTACCTTGAGGGTAATAAATAGATGACCAATGTTGAATAATACTAAATTTGGTGCACAAATCTGTCAAGTCCTTATTCTTAAATTGTCCCCCGTTGTCAATGATAATGAATGAGGGTACACCATACCTACAAATAATATAATTTAGTATGAACATGGCTATAGACCTGCCATCAGTTATAGTTAAAGGCATTGCTTCCACCTATTTGGTAAAGTAATCTGTAGCAATAATGATAAATTTATGCCCTTTAGAGGAAGACGGATGAATTTGACCCACTAAGTCGAAGGCCCATTACTGGAATGGCCAAAAGCTGATAAAAGGGATAAGCTCTTGAGCAGAAGCATGGATCAAATTTCCATGGAACTGGCATTGTTTGCAAGCTTTAGCATACTGTATGGCTTCTTTCTCCATATCGGGCCAAAAGTAACCTACTTTAATAATTTTATGAGCAAGTGTCAAACCACTTGAGTGGGACCCACAAATACCTTCATGTACCTCGGCTAAAGCACGCTTAGACTCATCGGGTTCTAGACACCTAAGGAGGGTATCATCTAAGCCCCGTCTATACAAGTCATTTGCTATGATGACATACCATGAAGCAGTGTGGATCAAGTGATGCTTTTTGTTTTGGGTGTAAGTGTCGGGAATTATTTGGTCACAGAGATAAGAGTAAATGTGATGGTAGTGAGATGAATCATGTCCAATGACTGAACAAATCATCTGAGATTTAGGGATGTCAAAAGCTAGGTAGCATAATGTCTCCACCAGGAATTTGTGTCTGAAGTCATTTTCTAGCATTTGTAGCATGGAGGCAAGAGTAGCCATGGCATCAGCTACCTTATTGTCTACCCCTGGAATCTGTTGAAATGTAATGTGTGCAAAGTATTCCTTAAGACCATCCACCATTCTTTTATAAGGCACTAGCTTGTCATCCCTTGTCTGATAAATATCATTCACTTGGTTGATGACTAATTGGGAGTCCCCAAAGACTTTAAGCTCATCTACATGCCATTCAATGGCTATCTTCATTCCATTGATGAGAGCTTCATATTCTGCTATGTTGTTTGTGCAAGGGAACAACATTTTGTAAGCTTTGGGTAATGAGTATCTCTGAGGTGTTATGAACATAATACCTGCACCTGACCCTTGTTGAGTAAATGACCCATTGAAGAACATGCTTCAATACCAATGCGTAAGAAGCATGATGGATTCATCTGGAAATTCAATGCTCAAAGGTTGATAATCTTTTAGCGGAGCCTCTGCCAATTGATCAACAATAACCTATCATTTAATGGCTTTTCTTTCAATATATTCAATATCAAATTCACTTAGTAGCATGACCCATTTATCTAGTCTACTTGTAAGGGTAGCCTTGCTTAGTAAGTATTTTAGCGAATCAATTTTTGCAACAAGCCTTGTAGTATGAGCCAGCATGTAGTGTCACAATTTTTGTGAGGCGAACACTACTACTAGACAAGCCTTTTCAATAGTAGAGTAAATCATCTCATAGGTAACCAATGTTCTGCTAATATAATAGATAGCCATTTCTTTTTTGTTCTGATCTTCCTGAGCTAGAAGAGAACCCAAGGATGTATTTGTAGCTGAAATGTAAAGTATAAGCAGCTTCCCATGAATAGGGGGCATTAGGATTGGAGGATTAGTAAGATACTACTTTATTTGAGTAAGCCCCTTGTCCCATTCTTCATTCCATTCATAAGTCACCCTTTTATGTAGAGTCTTGGTAAATGGTTGTGACTTATCAGCTAGTTGTGCAATAAAGTGTCAAATGGATTGTAGCCTTCCTTGCAGACCACTAATTTGATTGATATTCTTTGGTGGAGGCATGTCCATGATAGCTTGAAATTTTTTAGGATCCACTTCTATACCCTTAACTGAAATGATGTAGCCTAAAAGCTTCCCTAAAGTGACACCAAAGGCACACTTCTTTGGATTGAGTCTGAGGCTAAACTATTCCATCCGGTCAAGTATAGGACCCAAGTCTGCAAGATGTGTTTTGTGGTGCATGCTCTTTGCCAAAGTATCATCTACATAGTCTTCCATTGTTTTATGCATCAAATCATGGAACATAGTAGTGATAGCTCTCTGATATGTGGCTCTAGCATTCTTAAGCCCAAAGGGAATAACCTTCCAATAGAAGGTGCCCTATGCACAAGTAAAAGTATTTTTTTCTTGATCCTCTAATGCAATTTTGATTTGGTTATAGCTAGAGAAGCCATCCATTAAAGAATACATTTCATAACCAGCTGTCATATCCACAATCATGTCGATATTAGACAATGGGAAGTCATCTTTCAGACATGCCTTATTTAGATCTCAGAAATCTATACACACTTGGCTAGATTTGTCATGATTCATGATCCCTGTATGTGAATGATTCTTTGTTCAAAGGATTAGATTCTGGGGGTTTCTTTTGATTGTTTTTCAAAGCCAAGATCAATAGCAATTTATGTAGATTGACAGTGCTAAACAAGATGAAGTTTATAGAATCATCATTTTCATAAGGCTCAGAGCTTGTCTTGGTAATCTTGCAATGGCTTCTCTAGATGAGGTTTATGTTGTGTCGGCATTCTATACTGGCACTATTTTCCAAATTGCTAAGTTTGATTGTTTGCATCTTGCACTTGAGGATGACTCCAGCGAGGCCCTTTTGCATGTGTTTTCAATGATGATGAATGAGTCACTCTGCTAAGCAATAGAGCTTCAAGTGAATGATATAATGATTTTCCAAGTGGAACCTTCAGCATGGTTCACACAAGTCTGAATTTAGATAGTTGCAGAATATAATGAACTGACCTAGTTTGCATATCATTATCTTTGACCTGAGTGTTTTCGAAGCCAAGCCAGTTAATGACAATTATTCATATGCTTGATATGAAAGTACTTTCAGGTTCCCATGCCTGCAAAGATGTATTCAGTCAGTTTTCAAGGTTTGATCTGGAGGCTACTTGCCAATAATGAAGCCAATTTGCGGAATTGTGAAGGTTGATTTCCAAAGCTCACCAATTTATTATTTTGGGACTATTGAGGAGATTCCTCTTGGCTCTCATCAATTCTATCCAAACTATGCTATCTGAGTTGTGAGAAGTTTGATTCTGGCATTTATGATATCATCAATTCTAATGCAATATTTGAATATGGGGGCTCATAATTTATCTGCCAAATACATTATGAAATGTAATGTTGACATTTTGTAAGAGGAGGAGTCTATGCAAAGAGTTGTTGGAGGCTCACACTAATTTGGGTATTAGCAGCTTAGTCAAGTATGGAGGCTTCATGCATTGACAATGGGGGGCCTCAAGTTCTAAAAGGGATTTCCATGCAAGGAAAATTCACACAACACCAGTGTGAGCACCCAAGTACTTGCCAGTTCATTTAGATGGAGTTGCATACATAGAATGAAGCCAACGCCAACACCAAGTGGTTGCTAGCATTATGTGAGGAAGCCTCACATGAATAGCTACTTGGAGTATGCTATGGATTGGAGGCCCATGCCAAAAAAAATGCAAAGGGGGACTGCCAACATGGGCCAAAGAAGGGCATGTATATGGATGGAGACACGTTTTTAATATTAAAAGACTAGCATATTTGGAAATGTGACCCAGACACTGAGCACATGGGGTTGCACACAAATACCAGTCCCAAATGTCATGAATGCTAGCACAGGTCTAAGTGAATGAAGGCTACTCGTGTACCATTTGAAGTTTCTTGTAGGAGATTTATAGAGGATTCATAAATTAGGAAAGTAGATTGCTAGCAATACAAAGAGATCTCCCGCAAGAGGTTAAAGAACTAGTAGCCAGCATGATAAACAATGAGGAAGGAATGAGCATGCAATAAAGGGCCCACATAAGGTTGTGAAGGGTGCTACATAAACACCCAAATAAGGAGATAGCCCATGTGGTAGGAGGGTCTCCCTTGCATTCTATGTTGGAGATATCAGTGTCGATGAAGACAGTGACCGGCATTTTGAATATATGGTGTGGCCAACCAAATATTGAGGAGCCTCATGCATTAAAAAGTAATGCTAGCACATCAGAGATTGGAGCCTGCCAGTCGAACACTAAGGGAGGGACCATGTCTTGCTGGATGGGCCAGCACATTGCATGGATCTCATGCAAACAAAGAAGGGTAGCTTGCATAATATGAAGAACGCTGCCAGCATGGAATGCCGACACATTATAAGAATTGAGCGCATACAAGTTTTAGAGGAGGTTGTGCGTGAGTATAGACCACGCATAGGAAAAAGTGGCACATTCAATCCAATGGCGGGGCATGCTATGATTACATTCAGAATAAAGATATTGTCAAATCATAACCCAATGGTTGCTAATATAAAAATTGTGACATCAACTGGAGTAATTGCAAGTTGAAGTTCTTTGTTCACACAATGGAAGTTCATCTGATGAGCTGCAGATTTCAAGACTTGAAGCAAGCAATTCAGAACTCCGTTAAGAGCTTGAGGAGTGTTACCTAAAATCACAAATATTAATTGATCGTACAATGGAATCACAAGTTGAGAAAGATTAATTGAGCCCAGATGTGAGTTTGATTAAAAGTTATTTGTCAATAATATAAATAAATGAAGTCCAACGCCTACAGGCTGCCACAAATTTTTAATCAACAGAAACTATTAAAACTAGCTCTTTTGTTGAATGTCTTGATATTGAAAATAGTGCGTTAAAAACCATCTCATCATGTCTTTAGAGACATTGTATTGCAGCCTGATGAAGTCAGGGGAAAAGAGATCTCACGCACAAGCCAAAAAAGGGAAACAAAACCATTTAGAATATATCCCACATTGCCTGGGGATTTATAAAAACTTTTGTTTATATAGAACAACACTCAATATGAAAGTAAAATGGAAATGGAGAGAGGCTTGTGTGGCTGCCTCTGCCAATGCGGCCCCACCTCGATCCATGTGCCAGCTGGGCACTTAGACAAAATTTTAAAGGCAATTAAATCTGTTAAAACAATTATCCCACATTGTTCTCGCAGGAGAAATTTAGAGTGTTTATATGCAGCCCAACAAACATATGAAGTAGATTGAAGGTTGGAGGAGGCTATGCTTGCCCAAGTTTGTGCGGTCACCTTAGTTTCCATGCCAACGGGCAAAAACAAAATTTTGTAGATGAGCATGAGGTCATCGCGTGACAAATCCGACTGTTAGAGGAAGATTCGATGACTTGGAGATCTGGTTATTTGCTAGATCACGGATTTCAAAATCGATGTTCAGAGACCTAGAGATAATCGTAGTTGCCAGATCTAATGGTGTTTGTGGTTAGAAGCAAATAGTTTGGAGATCTGGAGACTTCCTAATCATGAGATCTAATGATGCATGCGGTTAGAGGCAAATGGTTATGAGATTTAGAGACTAAAGCTTGTCGTGCGGTCTCTCAGTCTAACTGCAGTTTAGAAAATTATTTGGAGATTAAGAGACTAGAGGCTTTCTCCAAGTCTTTGAAGGAAAACATAGTTAATAAATAACTCCAAAGATTTGGAGACTAATGTAGTCTCCAAATCTCCAGATTAACCAAGGCTAAGGTGGAGTTTTTAGAGTCAGCCCGAGTAGCCAATCAGAGCATGCCATGTGGTGAAATCTGGTGAAGTCTGCAGAAAAGCCATAAATAAAAGATTTAAAAGGTGATAAAGTTGAAACATTTGAAAATTCAAAAAATTTAAAAGACAAAGCCTCTCAGAGATTAAATGCTTGCAGATTTGTTTTTTTATTGAAACATAGCAGTATTATATGTTTCTGGAAATGCCAGAAGAGGATGGATGCAATGATGGCAGTTAGAATTAGATCAGATCAAGTAACTGAGAGTAGTAAGGGCATTTGCATTTGGGATTACATTTTGAAGATATTTAACTTGATTAATGTTACAGAATCGGCAAAAGGGATAAATCAGATTTCCAGTAGATAAAAGGATAAGATCAGAGAACAAATGACAGACTAAGTTAGACATGCAGACAAAGTAAATTAGATTTTGTTTGAAGGTGCTCGAGGATATCAGTTTTCAGGGGAGAGAGAAGACAAATGAGATCAGATTGCAAAGTAGAATAGGTGTTGATCTAATATGACTTTAGGGTTTTTCTCCTTCTGTTATTTATTCTCTTCCCCTCTCTATTTTAGGGGTTCCTTTTTCCTATTCTTGGAGGGTTCCTGTGGTTGCTCTGCTATGAGCAAGTCCCCAAAGGATGAATCTTGAATATCTTTCCTGTAGAGAAGATTTTTCTTTCCTATGTCTAGGCTCCTGAACTTTAAATTATGTGTTCATTGAAATAGGATTATTATTAAAGAAATACATTGTAGTTTCTCTCAGATTCTGTTGTTGTCTTCTCATTTTGATTTTATACTCTTGTATGCTTTTATTTGTCAGGCATGTAAAACATATCAGTTGTAGGGCAGCTTGTCTGATTATTTATGAGTTTCTTTTAAGGAAAGAATTAAATTTTCATGAATAGTCTCAGAGAGTGAACATAATTATCAGGATTTTGATGATAATAGTATAGGAGTGATAGAATGGTTTGTAAGACACTCTATTCAAACTGCAAGTAATCTGCAAGGCATTTCACTGTATTTGTTTTGATCTCTTCTTCTGGATTTGCATATAGTAACTATTTGCCCCAATGGAATAGGCACTGGCTAGATGTCTGTTGTGTAGTTATTTTTTTGTCATCAAAACAAAATTTTATTACCAGTTCTTTTCTATTTTTTTAGGTTCATGCATACTATGAAAGGACTGCATCCAGGTGATATAGTTCACATTTGTTGATTCCTTAAAGAAAGAATCCATAGGTTAACCTTCCTCGAGTTGTACTCATAAAAAGAAGGACTTATGTCTTTATTTCCATTGTTCATGCTGTTACATTTGTAATTTCCTTTGTAATATTCTGTAATAGGTTGTTCTCAACTATCTAATAGAATCATCTTTCATTGAAGTAGTTTTGAGTAACACAATAGCATGACAGTGAAGTTCCTATCCATCATTTGAATGTTTACTTGAAACATAGTGAATCATTAATAGGAAATACCCACCTGAGTCCTGTGGAGCTCAAAGTAGAAGGAGGATCTTATCCAATCCTCATCAATTAGGCTTTTCTTGCAAGCTTGGACCCCCTTTTAACTAAGAATCAAGCCCATAACTTGCCAAGTTTGACCCCACAAGAAAAATCCCTAACAAATTGGCGAATCTACTAGGGAATTTGTGAAGTGAAGTTAGAATAATGCGGGTACAAGTAGAGCTAGACTCCTGGCCAGCTTATTAATTTATCCAATAGAAGTCATTGAAGCTATAGAGTCATGCTTAACAAAGTCATATTCCTCAAATTTTGTAAAGAAGTCAAGTCTTTCATGTCTATCATTGCAAAGTGTCTGTAAGTCCAAGTCCTTGAAGCAATACCTCTTCAAACTCATACCTTATGAGTGGCGACTCTGAGTTCTCTGATTTGCACCAGTGTGCATGTTTTGAAAAAAGATTACAAATAGAGAGGAGGACTTGCAATGACAAAGGCAATAGATATTTGGACTCTCGTGGCTTTGGAGTGTGTTGGAATTTTGCTGATTTGAAGAAAATCAGAGCTGGGAAAGAGGATCTCAGCTACTCGCATATCTTTTCCTCTATAGAGAGGTGGCGGCTCTACAAGGTTTTTTGAAGGTGATTTGGTTTTGCAGCTACTCCAATACATCCAGGTATTTTAAAAGTTTTAAATGCTTTCCTTATCAAGTGATCAAAGCACTAAGCAAAAAGGAAATAAGGTGTGAAAGGAGGTTTGCATATTTCAAAGATTTTAGTTGCATTTCTGCAAAATCTAAAGTGAAGTATGTACTAGGAAAGAGAGTGGTAGTTTGCAGTTACTCTGCTTGCTAAGATGTCACAACCATTTAGGAGTAAGTTTTTTGGGGCAATAAATTTTGAAGGTATCACTAGATACCCAAATCATATTCCAGAAGTGGTCAGGGATTGTTTACCAAAGTTCACTGGTTTTGGTGAGCAATCAGCTGAAGATCATTTAAAAAAGTTTGCTAACCTGATTGATGATCACAATATCACACATGAGGATGTATTGATGAAACTCTTTTTGCAGTATCTCTAAGTGAGATTGCAAGGGACTGGTTTAAAGAACTACCTCATGGCTCAATAGGATCTATGGCAGCATTGGAAGATTTTTTTATTACAAGGTATGGTGATATTGAGAAATATGATGATATGGGACATAGTATTGAACAAGATATAGCTGAATCTAAAGACCTTGTACCAAAGCTTGAAGTTCTTCAAGCAGAAACACAAATATTAACACAAAGGCTTCAAGAAAGTGTGGTGTTATATTTACAAGGTAACATGAGTAGAGAGGAGGGTGAGTCACAATATGATTTCTACATAAGGTTTACTGATAAGATCAAGGAGTTTGACATCCCTTTTTGTCCTCAGGATTTTGTATGGGAAAACTTATTTGTTAAACTTTGTTTTACTCATACACTTAGTTTACCAATCTCTCAAAGGGTAGAATGTATTCAGTGAACTATGCAATGGATGGAACATGTAGAAAAATTTTCTTCCAAAGATGTGCCTGTGGCTGAATATAGTGATGTTGAATCTGAAAATTCTGAATCTACTGATGTTGAAAATGATAGTGAATATGAATCTAGTTATGCTGATGAATCTGATTTTAGTGATTAAGATGATGAGTCCACTTCTGTTGAACATTTTGCTGATGATAATATTAACAATGAACTTAGTGAACAACAAGACAATGAGAGGGTTTTGTGTGGACAGGAAGATGAAAACTATGATGCAGATGTGAGTGTTTGCAGTGATTTCTTTACACAAGATGATATGCTCTGAGAGATCACACTCCATGATTCTGATGAGGAAGAAGTTTGCAGCATCAAGAAAGAAGATAGTTGGGATAAATCGGAATGTCAATCCTTGCCATGCAGTGAGAAAGTTTCATATTTTCAGAGGTATGTATCAGAAAATGATTCTCAAACTTCATACCTTATGGAGATAAGTTTTTTTGATAATAACATTGCTAAGGATGTGGAAAATGAAAATGAAGATTTTGATTGTGAGAGTGTATCAGAGATGCGCATGAATGATGATAGTTGTTCACTTCATAGTGAACAAATTTTAGATTTGTTATCTTATGAGTATCTCAGAGTTTCAAGGAAAGATAGATTTGAAACTCAACACTTCACACATATTTAGTTTGATAAAGAATATGAATCAGTGGATCCTAATTTTGATACTTATATTTCTGATTTTTCTTGTCATCCCATATCACTAGACCATGATCAAATTCAGTATGATTTATCAGATGATGAGGTTGTTAGTGTTGTTTCAAATTCAATGGATGTGGAGACTCCAGACATAATGATGAGGCCTGACTGGGATGGTAGTGTGGATGTTGAATCTTGTTCTGATTCTGAATCCTCCATCAAATCATTAAAAGATGATTTTTCATTTGCTCATGATTCATATGAATGCTTTGATGTTTTCCCTCCCACCCACCAACAAAATCTGAATGTGTATTATGTTGATACTTTGAGGGAAGGTATTGAAGAAGATTTTGATGTAAGCACACATGCCACTAATGATAATATTTTTGAAAAATAGAATATGGATCATGGCATGGTGTTTCCAAGTCTTGTAGAAAATCAAAATTATTTGCATAAAATCTCTATTGTTTATGATGAATGTGATGACTCATGTTGCTATAGATTCAAATTTATGTGAATTTGGTGTCAATGATTCTTGTTTAAGCTATGATTTGGAAGAAAGAGATAAATCTGAATATGTATTTTCAGATTTACAAATGATTAATAAACCAATGATGGATAATGGTTTATCCTGTTTAAGAGATGCTAATAGAGCTTGTGATCATCAAAATATCCCTGATTCTTTGCAGACAGGTTTTTTAAAAGGTTTCTATTTTAGTTTGCAAAATGCTAATGTGAGAAAGTTGTGCTTTGTGGTACAAACTAATGATCTGAATGATATTTTAAGCTTTTAGAAAGAGCTACAATGATTTCTCATTCAGCAAGTCAGTAATAAGGAAGGGTGTGATGTTTTCATATCATACAATCATCAGCATTCA
This sequence comes from Chamaecyparis obtusa, assembly GCA_027943335.1. Taxonomy (NCBI): domain Eukaryota; kingdom Viridiplantae; phylum Streptophyta; class Pinopsida; order Cupressales; family Cupressaceae; genus Chamaecyparis; species Chamaecyparis obtusa. The sequence goes on from BSBK01005175.1 coordinate 338,812, forward strand.
TAGTATTTCAGTGACTTTGTTTTGCAAGGTGATGGTGAATTCGCTGATTGTTTCTCGTTTGATGTGCTGAAGGAAAATGATGGTATGTTCAATCAAACACATGCAAGCAATAATTTCAATTTACCACTGTTGTATGGAGATGAAAACCAAATGTATGACATAGATAAAAGTTGAATCCAGTTTGAGGCTTTGGGCTTTTTGTAAATAATTTCCCTGTACATATAGTTGCTTTGCTTTTAGTGGTGTGTTTGCTTTCGGTTGAGGTTCCCATTTTTTGAGAAGGAATGTTAGGAAGGAAAGGTGAAAAGAGAAAGAAAGAGAAAATCTGATTTGATTTAATGAGTGGTCTGCTTCAACCATGAGATTCTAAAGTTCTCTGCATGCCCACATGGGGCACGTGTCCATAGTTAGAGCCGCTGTTGGTACTCTCAAATTTGGCTCAAATTTAGAGTGACCAATTCAAAATTTTCTAAAGGTAAGGTGATTACTCCTAGAAATTTTTGTGAAAAGGCCTAATTGGTGTGCTTGTAAAAGACAACTTGATGATTTTCATGAGATGTAGCTTGGAAAATAGGTTCAAAACCTTTCATTTGACATATTCAGTGGATTCCAACTCCTAAGTTTCAAATCTGACATGTTTAGGGAGTAGCCATTTTGAGGTGTTCGCTTAAATCTGCACTTGTCTGAGTGTCAAATCACTGTACCGGGCCTAGTTTGCATTTGAATATCTTGCGTCTTGTTAGGTTTCGTGGCCCGCCACTTTGAGGATGTTTAGAATGTATATCAGAGAGCTTATGTTTTAGAACTCAAGCCATTTCACATCCGTTTGATAGGTTTTTGGATCCCTCAAAGTTGGTCTTTCCAGAATTATCTTGTTTCTCTGTTTTGTCCAATTTTCTGAATGGCCCTATTTGATTGATCATAACTTTTGACTATTTGACCCAATTGAGAAAATTATTTTTGCCCCATATTCTAGTGGTCAAATACTCCTTGTGTTTCAGTTTTTAGGCCATGAAAAATCTATTTGCCCAGTTTGCCAATATGATTCCATATGCAGTTTCTAACTATTTAATGAAGATCAGTTGCATACTTTAGTCGGAGGCCCTGTTCAGATGATTGTATCTTTTTCCTAGAGATTGATCATAATGTTCTAGTTGTTGCATCATGCTGTAGACATGGTAATGAGTCATCATGCCAATTTTAAGCCCCCCATGTGCCCGTTTAGTCACTTTGCCAGGCTTGTTTCATTTGCAGATTATTAATTTTTCACAGTGTGCATTGTTCAGAATTCTAAGTACCTTACTTTGCAGTCCTGCTATTTGTACCTAGTTGAATATCTAGCATAATTGAGTTTCCCCCTATGTTGCAAACTTGAAAGTGTGTCATCCCATGGATTTTCAGGCTCACACCAATCCAGTTATCCATTTTGCCAGAGCCTTTCCATTTCTAGTTTATTAAAATTTCACAAACATGCAGAATCCAGAATTAAATGGCCTACTTTGAGGCCATGTAATTTGCACCATGTCCATGGTCTGGCATAATTGAAATTTTTTCCATACTGTAAACCTGAGGGACTACATGCCCGATGATTTTTAAGGCCCTACCAATCCATCTGACCGCTTTGTCTGACTAATTCCTAAGCCAATTTTTGCATGTTTGTTGTTTTGTTTTCAAGAAGTTGGTGATGGACTGAATTTGCAGATTAATATGGGTTGACCTATTGAATATCAGAGAAAATCAGTTGATAATTCATGATCCCTGTGTGTGAATGATTCTTTGTTCAAAGGATTAGACTCTAGGGGTTTCTTTTGATTGTTTTTCAAAGCCAAGATCAATAGCAATTTATGTAGATTGACAGTGCTGAACAAGATGAAGTTTAAAGAATCATCACTTTCATAAGGCTCAAAGCTTGTCTTGGTAATCTTGCAATGGCTTATCTGGATGAGGTTTATGTTGTGTCAACATTCTATACTCGAACTATTTTCCAAATCGCTAAGTTTGATTGTTTGCATCTTGCACTTGAGGATGAATCCAGCGATGCCCTTTTGCATGTGTTTTCAATGATGATGAATGAGTCATTCTGCTGAGCAACAGAGCTTCAAGTGAATGATATAATGATTTTCCAAGTGGCACCTTTAGCATGGTTCACACAAGTTTGAATTCAGAGAGTTGCAGAATATAATGAACTGACCTACTTTGCATATCATTATCTTTGACCCGAGTGTTTCGAAGCCAACCCAGTTAATGACAATTATTCATATGCTTGAGAGGAATGTACTTTCTGGTTCCCATGATTGCAAAGATGTATTCAGTCAGTTTTCAAGGTTTGATCCAGAGGCTACTTGCCAATAATGAAGCCAATTTGCAGAATTGTGAAGGTTGATTTCCAAAGCTTGCCAGTGTATTATTTTGGGACTATTGAGGAGATTCCTCTTGGCTCTCATCAATTCTATCCAAACTGTGCTATCCAAGTTGTGAGAAGTTCGATTATGGAATTTATGATATCATCAATTCTAATGCAATATTTGAATATGGGAGCTCATAATTCATCTGCCAAATACATTATGAAATGTAATGTTGACATTTTGTAAGATGTGTCTACACAAAGAGTTGTTGGAGGCTCACACTAATTTGTGTATTAGCAGCTCACTCAAGTATGGAGGCTTCATGCGTTGACAATGGGGGGCCTCAATATCTAAAAGGGATTTTCACGCAAGGAAAATTCATGCAATGCCAGTGTGAGCACCCAAGTACCTGCCAGTTCATTTAGATGAAGGAGTTGCATACGTAGAATGAAGTCAGCACCAACACCAAGTGGTTGCTAGCGTTATGTGAGGAAGCCTCATGTGAATAGCTACCTAGAGTATGCTATGGATTGGAGGCCCATGCCAAAAAAAATGCAAAGGGGGACTGCCAACATGGGCCAAAGAAGGGCACGTATATGGATGGAGACACATTTTTAATATTAAAAGACCAGTGTATTTGGAAATGTGACCTAGGCACTGAGCACATGGGGTTGCACACAAATACCAATGCCAAATGTCATGAATGTCAGCGCAGGTCTAAGTGAATGAAGGCTGCTCATGTACCATTTGAATTTTCTTGTAGGAGATTGATAGAGGATTCATAAATTAGGAAAGTAGACTGCCAACAATACAAAGAGATCTCATGCAAGAGGTTAAAGAACTAGCATCCAACGTGATAAACAATGAGGAAGGAATGAGCATGCAATAAAGGGCCCGCGTAAGGTTGTGAAGGGTGCTGCATAAACACCCAACACCCAAATAAGGAGATAGCCAACATGGTAGGAGGGTCTACCTTGCATTCTGTGTTGGAGATATTAGTGTCGATGAAGACAATGACCAACATTTTGAATATATGGTGTGGCCAACCAAATATTGAGGAGCCTCACGCATTAAAAAGTAATGCCAACACATCAGAGATTGGAGCCTGCCAGTCAAACACTAAGAAAGGAACCATGTCTTGCTGGAGGGGCAAGCACATTGCATGGATCTTACACAAACAAAGAAGGGCAACTTGCACAATATGAAGAAGGCTACCAGCATGGAATGCCGACACGTTATAAGAATCAAGCACACGCAAGTTTCAGAGGAGGTTGTGCGTGAGTATAGACCACGCATAGGAAAAATTGGCACATTCAATCCAATGTCAGGGCATGTTGTGATTACATTCAGAATAAAGCTATTGTCAAATCATAACCCAATGGTTGCTGATATACAAAATGTGACATCAACTAGAGTAATTGCAAGTTGAACTTGTTTGCTCATGCAATGGAAGTTCATCTGATGAGCTGTAGATTTCAAGACTTGAAGCAAGCAATTCAGAACTTCGTCAAGAGCTTGAGGAGTGTCACCTAAAATCACAAATACTAATTGATCGTACAATGGAAGCACAAGTTGAGAAAGATCAATTGAGCCCGGATGTGAGCTTGATTAAAAGTTATTTGTCAACGATATAAATAAATGAAGTCCAGTGCCTATAGGCTGCCACAAATTTTTAATCAACGGAAACTATTAAAACTAGCTCTTTTGTTGAATGTCTTGATATTGAAAATAGTGCATTAAAAACCATCTCATCATGTCTTTAGAGACATTGTATTGCAGCCTGATGAAGTCAGGGGAAAAGAGATCTCACGCACAGGCTAGAAAAGGGAAACAAAACCATTTAGAATATATCCCAAATTGTCTGGGGATTCATAAAAACCTTTTTTTATATAGAACAACACTCACTATGAATGTAAAATGAAAATGGAGAGAGGCTTGTGTGGCCGCGGGCCCACCTCGATCCACATGCCAGCTAGGCACTTAGACAAATTTTTAAAGGCATTTAAAACTGTTAAAACAATTGTCCCACATTGTTCCCGCAGGAGAAATTTAGAGTTTTTATATGCAGCCTAACAAACATATGAAGTAGATTGAAGGTTGGAGGAGGCTATGCTTGCCCAATTTTGTGCGGTTGCCTCAATTTTTGTTCCAGCGGGCCCAAACAAAATTTTGCAGATGAGCATGAGGTTGCGTGGTCGCGTGACAAATCCGGTGGTTAGAGGAAGATTCGGCAACTTGGAGATCCGATTATTTGCTAGATCATGGAGGTCAAAATTGGTGTTCAGAGACCTGAAGATAATCGTAGTCGCTAGATCTCATGGTGTTCATAGTTAGAAGCAAACAGTTTGGAGATTTGGAGACTGCCTGGTCGCGAGATCTCATGATGCATGCGGTTAGAGGCAAATGGTTATGAGATGCAGAGACTAAAGCTTGTCACGCGGTCTCCCAGTCTAAATATAGTTTAGAAAATTATTTGGAGATTAAGAGACTAGAGGCTTTCTCCAAGTCTCTGAAGGAAACCATAGTTAAGAAATAACTCCAGAGATTTGGAGACTAATGTAGTCTCCAAATCTCTAGATCAACCGAGGTTAAGGTGGATTTTGCAGAGCCAGCCTGAGCACCCAATCAGAGCATGCCACATGGAAAAATATGGTGAAGTCTATAGAAAAGCTAGAAATAAAAGATTTAAAAGGTGATAAAGTTGAAACATTTGGAAAATTTGAAAAATTTAAAAGACAAAGCCTCTCAAAGATTAAATGCTTACAAATTTCCTTTTTATCGAAACATAGCAGTATTATATGTTTCTGGAAATGCCAGAAGATGATGAATGTGATGATGGTAGTTACAATTAGATCAGATCAAGCCACTGTGAGTAGTAAGGGCATTTTCATCCGGGATCAGATTTTGAAGATATTTAACTTGATTAATGTTGTAGAACTGACAAAAGGGATAAATCAGATTTCCAGTAGATAAAAGGATAAGATCAGAGAACAAATGACAGACTAAGTCAGACATGCAGACAAAGTAAATCAGATTTTGTTTGAAGGTGCCCAAGGATATCAGTTTTCAAGGGGGATAGAAGACAAATGAGATCAGATTGCAAAGCAGAACAGGTGTTGATCTAATATGACTTTAGCGTTTTTCTCCTTCTGTTATTTATTCTCTTCCACTCTCTATTTTAGGGGTTCCTTTTTCCTATTCTTGGAGGGTTCATGTGGTTGCTCTGCTGTGAGCAAGTCCTAAAAGGATGAATCTTGAATATCTTTCCTCTAGAGCATATTTTTCTTTCCTATGTCTAGGCTCCTGAACTTTAAATTTTGTGTGCATTGAAATAGGATTATTATCAAAGAAATATATTGTAGTTTCTCTCAGATTCTGTTGTTGTCTTCTCATTTTTATGTTATACTCTTGTATGCTTTTATTTGTTAGCATGTAAAACATACCAGTTGCAGGGAAACTTGTCTGATTATTTATGAGTTTCTTTCAAGGAAAGAATTAAATTTTCATGAATAGTCTCAGAGAGTGAACATGATTATCAGGATTTTGATGATAACAGTATAGGAGTGACACAATGGTTTGTAAGGCAATCTATTCAAACTACAAGTAATCTGCAAGGCATTTCACTGTATTTGTTTTGATCTGTTCCTTTGGATTTACATACAGTAACTATTTGCCCAATGGAATAGGCACTGGCTAGATGTCTGTTGTGTAGTTATTTTTTTGTCATCAAAACAAAATTTCATTACCAGTTCTTTTCTATTTTTTTAAGTTCATGCATACTGTGAAATGACTGCATCTAGGTGATACAATTCACATTTGTTGATTCCTTAAAGAAAGAATCCAGAGGTTAACCTTCCTCGAGTTGTACTCATAAAAAGGACTTATGTCTTTATTTCCATTTTTCATGTTGTTACATTTGTAATTTCCTCTGTCATATTTTGTAACAGGTTGTTCTCATCTGTCTAACAGAATCATCTTTCATTGAAGTAGTTTTGAGTAACACAATAGCATGACAGTGAAGTTCCTATCCACCATTTGAATGTTTACTTGAAACATAGTGAATCATTAATAGGCAATACCCACCTAAGTCCTATGGAGCTTGAAGCAAAAGGAGGATCTTATCCTATCCTCATCAAGTAGGCTTTTCTTGCAAGCTTGGACCCCCTTTTAACTTAGAATCAAGCCCATAACTAACCAAGTTTGACCCCACAAGAAAAATCCCTAACAGGAAGTAGAAGACATGTTAATACTAGTGGTGTCTAACTCACATTTCCTAACACTAGACCCTTCACCTACTTCGAATGGGTTTTCAAACATGTGCATTGTGTCTATGTCCTTGTCATAGGTAGCATTGGATAAGGAATCAAACTCGTATTCATGGGAATCAGTACTTGATTAGGAAATTCCATCTGACCCATGGTCCTCTTTTGTAGCATTGGAGATTTGTTCTTGTCTGAACCTTTCTGGAAATAGTGAAGGTATATAAGATTCATACACAAACGTGGGATCAGTAGCTTGTATATCCATCCATTGGTCATATGACAAAGGATTAATGGAGGCAGTCTCATTAGAGTCACTCTCAGCTTCCACCTAGTTGACAAGTATGATTGGTTCATCAGGCTCTTGAAAGAGTGTTGCAAGGTGTAGAGGGATAGGATATAGGAAAGTACCCCCATCAGAGCTGGTCTCAAAACTAGTCTCTTTGAATTTTGACTGAAGTGTAGATTCTGGTTCGGGCTCTGGCATAAACTTTCTTAACCCAAGATGAAAGGGAATTTTCTTAAAGCCTAGGCCGGTAGTATCTTTTGTGCGGCAACTAGTAGCTTCAATAGGTTTCAACAATCCATTGTCATTTCTCCCTATGGGACCACTTCCTTTGTAGCCAAAGTGCTTCATAATCTTGAAACCCTCACTATATGGCTCTTGTTCTAGGTCTAGAGGTGGAACAGTTGTTTTAGCAGGTTCTTTTCCTTTGTGGATCCAAGCTCTGATAGCTCTATCTTCATCTTCATCTTCTAATGGCATAGAGGCCTGCACAAAGGCACCATCATAAATAGTCTAAGGAGAAGCATTAGAAGATATGTGACTCTCTGAAGGTCTACCATAAGAGTGTGGAGATGGTGGGAGAGTAGTTAAGGATAACGCAGGTTGAATTTGGTATCCAGCCATGCTTGTATTTGTGAGTCTCAAAGTTTGTTCCATTTCTTTTAACTTTGCATCATAGAATTCGGTGGATTCTCTATTTGTTGGAAAAAAGCTATCAGTAGTCTGACTAAGTGCATTGTAGGAGAGATTAGTGTTGGTAGGTACTGTGACCTTAGCTCTATGGAACAGAAACTTAATACACTGGTGGTATGTAGAAGGCACTACTTGCATCTCATGAATCCAAGGCCTACCTAGCAAGATATTGTAGGCAAGAGGGATATCCAAAACTTGGCAAAAAACATCTCTCTCAAAAAGTCCTACATGGATAGGTAGCACAACTAAGCCCTTAGACTTACGCTCTTCTTCATCATAAGCCTTAATGGTGATATTTTTGCATGAGTCAATGTAGTCTTCATCATACCCTAGCTATGTGAGCAGTTTAGCAGAACAAATGTTTAAACCAGTGCCATTGTCTATAAGAACATGATGAACACATTTGGGACCTATCATAACCTCTATATGCAAAGGAGCATTGTGTGGGTGACTCAACGAGTGATCATCTTCTTTAGAAAAAGATAGGTAGTGAGGTGAAGTCAAATGACCCACCATAGATTGGAATCGGTCAAGTTCTAGATCTTTGGGGACATTAGCCTCGGTGAGAGATTTGTCCAGAATTTGCCTATGAGTAGGTGAGATCCTCAATAGTTCAAAAATAGTAATCTAAGCATTAGTGCACTAAAGTTGGTCTAAAATGCTATAGCTAGTGATGCTAGATGCAGGAGCTGATTTCGAGGGCTTGCTGGTAGGACCAATAATAGTCTTATCCATGACTTGCTTAGGAGCAGGACTGGGAGGGTTAGGACCCTTCAAGATAATTCTTTCACATGACCAAGTGACAACGTTCACACAATCTTGAGGTCATGGAGATTCAATAGAATGAGAAGTAGAACTTTGTAAGATGAACCGGATCTTAGGCTTGGGAACATCGCCATTACCCTTGGAGGAAGCCATATTGCAATATTCAATCTCAACGGGTTCAATCATGTTGATGATGTTATCATTGGTAGTATACGTGTAGTTCACTTTGGCATTAGTGTTCTTAGCCTTGGATGATTCTCCCTTCTCATGATGAGGGAAGGGGTCTTTAAATGCTTGATGATCTAAATTCTTGTTAGGATTATCTATGAGAATATCACCGCAATCAATCAAATCTTGAACCTTGTGTTTCAACTGAAGGCAAGTGGAAGTCTTGTGACCCTTGTTCTGATGGTAGTCACAATACACATTGTCATTCCACCAATGAGGTCTTGGTTGAGGGTCATAAAGATGCTTCTCTAAAGGTGTAAGAACTTGATGCTCCACTAGCATCTTGAAGACTACATCCAGTGGTTCTCCTAAGGAAGTGAATTCACGCTTAGGCTGAGAGGCCCAAGGCTTGTTGTTAGAGAACCCTGAAGGTTGTTGAGTGTTCTTCGTAGTCTTTTCCATAGCCTTGGCTGCTTGTATAGTTAAAGTAAAATTGAAAACACATTTTTGAGGCTTTGCAGTAACATTGTCAGCCACTTTGTCATTCACCACCTCTCTATTCTTGTTATTAGCCTTTCCCTTGTCTTTATTGGAGGAGAATCCTTGTTTATTATCCTTATTCAGGGTTAGTTTTCCTTTCTTAACCATGAAGGCTTCTATCCTCACAGCTTGTCTAATTATGTTATCAAAGGTCAATGGACCTTGTAGCTATACTTGGTATCCAAAATCTAGGACAAGATTGTCCAAAAAGATATCAAGCTTTTCTGATTCGTGTAACTTCCAAGGATATTTAGTGCAAAGCTACCTCCACCTCTAGAGAAAAGACAAGAATGGTTCCCCCTATCCCTATTTTATATTGCACAAATCATGAATGTTGACAGGGTGCTGAATGTTATGAGAGTAGTGTTGAAGGAAAAGGTTAGCAATTTCATCAAACAATCTAATCCCAGAAGGTATTCTGCAAAACCATTCCATAGCTACCCCACCCAAACTATGGGGAAAAAGTCTAATGAGATAAGTTTGATCATGCATAAACTCCATGGACAAAGCACCAAATTCCCTTAGATGGTCTTGAGGATCTGTGGTTCCCATGTACTTATCATTTTTTGGTAGCTCTACTCCTCGTGGAAAAGGAGGCATGTGAATACTTTTGTCGAAGGGAAAAGGACATATGCTATCCAAAGTGAACTATTGTGTTGGTTTGTCATTTTCTTTAGCAAGCTGACTAATTTGATCTTGTATGTTCTGTATCATCTTTTGTAGCTTAGCAGTTTCACTTTCTTCTTCTTTAGCTACAAGTGTCTCAACTTGGAAGTTTGGGGGTAACTTGGCCCCTTGTTGGGCAAGCTCAAGAAAGTATTTTTCCTTTTCCTCTAAAAGAAGGATCTCCATCATCTTAATCAGACTCTTATTTGCCTCGGTAGTGGCTATGTCATGGGGAGTTATTATGTCATCTACATTACCAAGGATTTCATAGATACGTGGTGGTTCTCCTTGTTGCTCTTCTTGATTTTGATCATATGGAGGAGGACGATAAAGGTATGGTTGCTTATCACCTTGAAACTTACTTTGAGGTTGGTCATCATTGTGAGTTTGGTTATGGTCATGTTGGGATTGACCATGATGTTGCTCATTTCACAGTTGAGCTTGACGTGGCTCATTAGAGGATAGACCATAGAATATGTTGTCTTGGGTTTGATCTTGATCTTGAAAATATTTACCTGGGTGGAAGCCAAATGGATCTCCCATCTTGTCAGCATGAGGTTGAGTAGCATGAGATTCAGTGAAGTGATACAAATGGTATCGAGAAGGTGCAGCTAAGGTAATCTTTGGTGCACGTACAGGATCACAAGGATCAAAATCATCAATTGGTTTGAATACGTCACTATCTTCAGTAGGATCAATGGTTTTGATAATAGGAGCCATCTTGGGGAATGGTCTACCAAAATTATGAAACAATGAGTTGTCTTGAAAGAATGAGTTGTCTTGGTCTTGGAATGAGAAACCAAATTGCGCTTGGAACAAAGGATTGAAACACTCTTGGAATATTGGAGGTGTTGATTGAGACGAGCTATCTCTCATAGTACTGAATGAAGAACTGAAAGATCCTTGATAAATTTTAGATTTCACAATGGATTTGGGATGATCTATTTCTTGGTTGAAAGGTTTACTTCTACCTGGATGAGGGTTCTGAATGGGAAAGGTTTTTCCACTTCTTCTCATGATAGTCATAGATGTAGATGAAATGAGAGAAGACTCGGGATGAAGCTAAGACTCTGTCTATGAGATAAAAAAAGGAGATAAGATGGCTAGAATAGCCGAGATGCAAGATGAACCTGGTACAAGTCATCGAGAGGGTGGGTAGAATAGATGAGATAAGACTATCGCAACACAAGGTCAAAATCATAAAGAGATAATGTAAACAGATGAGAGATAGACGAGTCAAGGCAAAATCAATCAATTCTCAGCTTGGGACACCTAGTTTCTGATAGAGAACAATAGGAAAGTAGAAAAATAGACCTCAGATAGAAGGTGAATCAGGAAAAAGTTTGACCAGTCAACAGGAATTTGGTCTCTATTTTTGAAATTTTGGTATAGTTTCGCACGATGAAACTTTGGGCCGCATGAGAAAACAATAAGCTTCACATGAGAGAATGAAAGCTCGCACAAGGAAAGATTTTGAAAAGTGAAACTTCACGCGGGAAAGGTCCAAAGTTTGACAGTTGACATAGTTTTTGAGGTTAAAGTTGAATTTCAAGATACATCCTGAATTGACGTCTGACAAAAAATCTAGTTTCCTGACAGGTTTGCAAAATAGTTTAATCAACAAGCTTAGTTTTAGGAGTTCAAACATTCATTTACAAGCACTATGGTTCAAATCAAGCAGTTGTGATGCAAAGAGTAGTAAAAAATAGACCTACCAAGGACAAGGCAACTTGGTAGCATCAGGGGAGTCTTTGTTTGATAATGATTGGACAATGTTTAAGACTCAATAACAAGCACATAGCTTATACCTACCAAAAAAAGGGTGAGAAGACAAAACCTTTGCCCCATTGCTTAAATGCATACGTACACCTCACACATTCATGTGACCCACTAGAGGGTGCTCATATTTTTGGTTTTTCCAAGGACTCAATGGTGTACATTCAAAGGTTACCCTTGTAGCAGGGGCCAGTGTTGCAACCACCTTCAAATGTCTAGGTGTATGCCTATGATGGGAATCTATGGGAGAGATTCTTCCTCCTCCCTGGGCAAAGATTATGCCTCCTTTTAGAGGTGAACTGGGTAGGCCACTAGCTAAAAAGAGTTTTTAATAGGCTTCCATCTATGTCAACCTTTGGTACCCTTGATACAGGGTTGAGGCCTCACAGCCACACCAACACTTGAGAATCGTACACTCCCACAAGTAGGGCTAGGAGCGGCGCCGCTCAGTACAATAAACAAGGCATACTCAAGATGATAGTCAAAGTCTTGAGTAGGAAGTTACCATGGCTTTGGAGTCTTTAGACTCAACAAAGTGTTCTTTATTATAGAGAGGTGGAATCACCGGAAAAAGGTGTGTACTCACTTTGGTCATTCCCAGAGGTTCAACTTCCGGCAGGCCCTCTAAAGGTGACACTGGACTTGGTTTAGATTCAGGGTTCAGATTTTCTGATTCTCCCAAAGGGAGAAGAGCATACTTCTCTATCCCATTTTTTCACCCAAACACACAAGACATGTTCATCACTGAGTTAGCTTCACTCAACCACATCTACAAGCTTTTGGGTTTCTGATTCTCTCAAAGAGAGAAGAGCATAATCCCCTGGCAAATAGAAGCGTAAAGATTCACTACCTTTCTCCGCTTCCTCAAGAATTTGTCATATTAGTAGGATCATTAGGTTTTCAAGTTCATTCATGGTCATCACCTCCATGTAATGAAGAGCCAAATTCCCTACCCACTATCAAAATTATCAAGAAATTTTAACGGAGCCCTAATTAAAACTATGTGAATGAAAGCAAGAAACAAACACAATGTTTTAGCAATTCTTCGACTATTGTCCTGCAATCAAACCGTTAGCATTTTTTTTGTTCTTCAAAAAACATTTTGCAGAAAATTGTTATGTTGTGAAAATAATAGAGAATCAATAATCAACAACAAAACCAGATCTCGGAAAGAAAAGAGTAGGAAATTATAGAATCTAGAAATTTTTAAGTGTTTGATAGATAAACTTTGCGCGAGGAAGTACACCATGGTGCGCGAGAAAGTACCAGGTCCCATGTGAGAGTCTACAATGTCATGTGAGAGAGTAATAATAGGAGTGAAACTTTGTGTGGTACACTTAGGAATCTCATGCGAACTTTCATACATAGAGAAGTATGGAGGTACGACAGATTGAAGAATTCAAAAAAAGAGTTTAAAATCAAATGAGGCCAAAAATCAGATTTTTGGCCCCATGGTGGGTGCCAGATATGTATGCGGTTGAATGTGGACCTCAAATCCAACACATACACACAACATAGTCCTTACTCACACAATTGAATTCGATAGAGAGTATGAATTACTCAATCTGAAATCCATGGTGAAGCGACCTGTTGCCTCCTATGTAGATGGGGTGTTTGATTACTCTTAGAATGAGAGCCAACAACCATAAGACCAGTTCTACAATGGAGGATTTTGAAAGCTCATAAACATAATAAAATGGAAATATTAATCTAGAAATGAGTACAATTAATATAATATGCTTTGAAAGAGATATGAAATGCAGATTACTCTAAGAACTTGAAAGTAAAAATGATATTAATCTAAGAGCAATTAAGCAAGCTAGTACTAAAAATGAGATGCAATATTAAACTAAGATGAGAAAATTATACTAAATATGCAATAAAACTTTGAAACATTTGAGACAAAAAAATCCTATAGTTTAGTTACTCAAAATTAGCTCCCTCTCGAATGAAGAAAAGGGGTCCATTAAATAGGCAAACCTAGAAGAGGAATGAAGAGTTTCTTGATTCAAAACGGTTGACTCTTCATTCCCAATTGAGACAAAAAGGCATGAATTACTTAATTAAAAGAATGGATATTGCCACATAGGGGAATTTTTGAATATCTTGAATTATTAATTCAAATAAAGGTGTCCATTCAAATTAAAAGTAATTATTAATTCCTTTTTATGGGTATTAGCTAAAGGGGGTGGTTTTATTTAATTTAATTTAAAGCACTTAGGACTTTAGAATTAAATTAATTTATTATAGGGGTAATTTAGCTAATAAAGTCAAGAGACTTAGGAATTAATTTAACATTTGATTTATACAATTTAAGATTTTTGCATTTGACATCAAGTTGAATAGAGTCAAGTAGGAGAGAGAAAAATTGCCTAGTGAACTAAGACTTTGATGATGTAAAAATTGAGAAAAATACACCAAAATTGATTGAAATATTAGGTGCCAATTTTTGGGTATTACAACAACATGGTCCTGTAGCACCTAACGGATCGATTCTACCTCGGACAAGCTCCAAGAAATGACTCCACAAATATCACTAATTTCATGCTGAAGGAACTTTGAGGGACACTTCAGCATGGAGTTGTTGGCGGGGATCAAACAAATGTGTGTGCCAAATCAGGTGGCCACTAGCGTTTACCCAGCCATTCAGAGCTGTTGGAACAAATGGTTTGATGCTATGATCGATGGTTGGAAAGATACACAACGTTGGTCATTTGAACTGAGGAACACTTTGAGTTCTGGCATCGACTAAAAATGTGTTGTCGATTTTAAATGAAGTTGAATCTCTAAAAATCAAAATAGACTTTTGTAGGCCCTGCCAACATAGTCCCATAGCACCTGACAGATTGATTCTACCTTGCACAAGCTCTGAGATATGACCCTGAAAAGATTGCCAATTTCATGTTGAAGTGACCTTGAGGGACACTTCAGCACGAAGTCATCAATGGGGATCAAACAACTATGTGTGCCGAATGAGTTGCCACTAGCATTTTCTCAGCCATTTGGAGCTGTTGGAATAGACAGTTTGATGCTACGACCGACGGTTGGAAAGATATGCAACATTGGTCATTTGAAGTGAGGAACACTATGAGTTCTAGCATCAACCGAGAATGTGTTGCCGATTTTAAATGAACTTGAATCTTTGAAAATTGAGATATGCTTTTATAGGCCCGACAAGATAGTCTCGTAGAACCTGACGGATTGATTCTACCTTGCATGAGCTCCAAGATATGACCCCGCAAAGATCACCAATTTCATATCGAAGGGAGCTTGAGGGACACTTCGGCACAGAGTTGTTGATGGGGATCGAACGACTATGCATGTAGAACAAGGTGGCCACTAGCGTTTATCCAGCCATTCAGAGCTGTTGGAATAGATGGTTTCATGCTATAATCAATGATTGGAAAGCTACACAACGTTGGCCGTTTGAGCTAAGGAACACTTTGAGTTCTAGCATTGACTGAGAATGTGTTTCTGATTTTAACAAAGTTGAATCTCTAAAAACTGAGATAGACTTTTTCAGGCCCCAAAAACACGGTCCCATAGCACCTAATGGATCGATTCTACCTTGCACAAGCTCTGAGATATGACCCCTCAAAGATCACCAATTTCATGTTGAAGAGACCTTGAGGGACACTTCGACACAAAGTCATCAGTGGGGATCGAATGACTGTGTGTTTCAAATGAGGTTTCCACTAGCATTTACCTAGCCATTTAGAGCTATTGGAACAGATGATTTGATGCTACAACTAATGGTTGGAAAGATACGCAATGTTGGTCGTTTGAACTAAGGAACACTATGAGTTTTGGCATTGACTGAGAATGTGTTTCCAATTTTAAATGAACTTGAATCTCTAAAACTTGAGATAGGATTTTGTAGGCCCCGACAACATGGTCCCGTAGCACCTGACGGATCGATTCTACCTCGCACGAGCTCTGAGATATGACCCTGCAAAGATCATTGATTTCATGCTAAAGCGAACTTGAGGGACACTTCGACATGAAGTCATCAATGGGGATTGAATGACTATGCATGCCAAATGAGGTGGCCACTAGTGTTTACCCACTCATTTGGAACTATTGGAATAGACAGTTTGATGCTACGACCGACGATTGGAAAGATACGCAATGTTGGCCATTTGAACTAAGGAACATTTTAAGTTCTAGCATCGATCAAGAATGTGTTGTCGATTTTAAATGAAGTTGAATCTCTCAAAACTGAGACAAGCTTTTGTGGGCCCCAACAACATAGTCTCATAGCACTTGGTGGATCAATTCTACCTTGCATGAGCTCCAAGATATGACCCCATAAAGATCATTAATTTCATGCTGAAGGTACCTTGAGGGACACTTCAACATGGAGTCATTGGTGGGGATCAAACAACTGTGTGTGCCAAATGAGGTGGCCACTAGTGTTTACCCAGCCATTTGGAGCTGTTAGAATAGACGGTTCGATGCTACGACCAACGGTTGGAAAGATACACAACATTGGCCATTTTAACTGAGGAACACTTTGAGTTCTAGCATCGATCGAGAATGTGTTGCCAATTTTAAATGAAGTTGAATCTTTCAAAACTAAGACAAAATTTTGTAGGCCCCAACAACATGGTCTCGTAGCACCGATGGATAGATTCTACCTTGTACGAGCTCCAAGATATGACCCTGCAAAGATCACTGATTTCATGCTCAAGGGACCTTGAGGAACACTTCGACATGGAGTCATTGGCGGGGATTGAATGACTGTACATGCTGAACAAGGTTGCTACTAGCATTTAACCAACCATTTGGAGCTATTGGAATAGACAGTTTGATGCTACAACCGACGGCTGGAAAGATACACAATGTTGGCTATTTGAACTAAGGAACACTTTGAGTTTTGGCATCAACCGACAATGTGTTGCCGATTTTAAATGAAGTTGAATCTCTCAAAACCAAGAAGGCTTTTGTAGGCCCCGACAACATGGTCTTGTAGCACCTGATGGATCAATTCTACCTCACATGAGCTCTGAGATATGACCCCACAAAGATCACCGATTTCATGTTGAAGGGACCTTGAGGGACAGTTCAGCACAGAGTCATCGACGGGGATCAAATGACTATGCATGTCGAATGAGGTTGCCACTAGTGTTTACCCAGCCATTCAGAGCTATTGGAATAGATAGATTGATGCTATGACTAACAATTGGAAAGATACGCAATGTTGACCATTTGAACTGAGGAACACTGTGAGTTTTGACATCGACTAAAAATGTGTTGCCGATTTTAAATGAACTTGAATCTCTAAAAACTAAGACAATATTTTGTAGGCCCTGGAAACATGGTCCTATAGCAACTAATGGATCCATGCTACCTTGTACGATCTCTGAGATACAACCCCCCAAAGATCATTGATTTCATGCTTAAGGGACCTTGAGGGACACTTCAGCATAGAGTCGTCGATGGAGATCGAACGACTCTGCATGCCGAATGAGGTTGCCACTAGCATTTACCCAGCCATTTGGAGCTATTGGAATAGACAGATTGATGCTACGACCAATAGTTGGAAAGATACGTAATGTTGGTCGTTTGAACTGGGAAACACTATGAGTTTTGACATTGGTCGAGAATGTGTTGTCGATTTTAAACAAACTTGAATCTTTGAAAACTGAGACAGGATTTTTTAGGCCTCGACAACACGGTCTTGTAGCAACTAATGGATCTATTATACCTTACATGAGCTCCAAGATACAACCCCACAAAGATTGCTAATTTCATGCTTAAGGGACCTTAAGGGACACTTCAACATGGAGTCATCGGTGGTGATCAAACGACTGTGTGTGGTGAATGAGGTTGCCACTAGCATTTGCCCAACCATTTGGAGCTATTGGAACAGATGGATTAATGCTATGACTGAGCTGCTGGAACCTTTTCTTTGATATTGCTCACTAACCCTTTACAAGAGAAAATGTTTACAAAAATTGGCATGTATGTGCATGAGGACATTATATATTACAGAAATCCCACACAAAATCAGCTTGAAAACCACTCAAAAAGTAGTAACTAATAGAAAGTGGGATGATGCAGATGCTCTAATAAACCACTATCTTCTTTACTCAAGCAACATCTGGTTCATCTGCTTGACTGGGGCATGTTTGGGAACAAACAGTCTCCATTTAAACTCAAGTCTCTAGAAGTAGTTATATTTTTTAGTGGAGGAGATACACCCATTGGATCGGCAATAACTTCATGGTCACTGGAATTTCCATTTCTCTTCAGTTGGGATACTCTTTCCAAAATTGCATCTACCCTTTAACCAATTTGGGAAATTAATGGGTCTATTTGTGGACCTCCAAGGAGTTGTTCACCTAAACGAGAACCTTGAGATGAATTAGGAACTTCTCTATGAAAGAGATCAGTACCTTGAGAAGCTCTCCACTTGTCAGCTAAATTAAAACCTTGGACCATAGATGGCTGCCCTTTGTTGTAAAATGAGGAGTGAGACTGCCTTGCCAAAGGTGGCAATGAACTTACATTTCAAGGATAATGCCCAACATGAGTAACCTGGTTTCCCAAGTCTCCATTTAAACTTGTCATCTGAATTAAAACCTTGGACCATAGATGGCTTCCCTTTGTTGTAAAATGAGGAGTGAAACTGCCTTGCCAAAGGTGGAAATGAACTTACATTTCAGGGATAATGCCCAACATGAGTAACCTAGTTTCCCAAGTCTCCATTTAAACTTGTCAGCTGAATTAAAACCTTGGATTATAGATGGCTGCCCTTTATTGTAAAATGAGGAGTGAGACTGCCTTGCCAAAGGTGGCAATGAACTTACATTTCAGGGATAATGCCCAACATGAGTAACCTGGTTTCCCAAGTCTCCATTTAAACTTGTCAGCTGAATTAAAACCTTGGACCATAGATGGTTGCCCTTTGTTGTAAAATGAGGAGTGAGACTGCCTTGCCAAAGGTGGAAATGAACTTACATTTCAGGGATAGTGCCCAACATGAGTAACCTGGTTTCCCAAGTCCCGTAAATGCAAGGCCATTAATGAATAGGCATTTCTAATAGAAATATTTGTGGTGCTAGAATGAAGTGTATGACCAAATTCTTTGCCTGCTGATGAACCAATTTGAGGCTTGATTTCATTTTCTTCTTGATCGTTGCAATATTTTCTCCTCAACTGAACATTTTATAATAATTTGATATACAATCATAGTTTTCCCTTGACCAATCTTGTGGGATCGCGATTGCACCTATAGATCCACAAAAGGGTTGAAATCTGGATCTGGTGGAAGAGTAGTATTAGCAAGAAGTCATTCACTAACATCTCATCTTTATAACAACTAAATTTGGATTCACTAGAAGCATTAGTTCTAAAAAAAAATAGTAAACATACCATATATAATGATTGTGTCGACACTTGGTTGCATCATATAATAAGTTGAAATTAGATAATCATAAAACACTTTGTAAAGTACAACGTACATATCATATACAGCCACATCAAATGAGTTCAGCATCAAGAAAGATGAGCATCATCCTATGAAAGTAAAGGCCTAAATTTCATGGAATGAGCATATCTAACATGTACAATACAAATCTAATCCGTTGGTGTGTAGACAAGTGAAAGAAGAAGTGATCACAGTCAACAAATGGTGGAAAATACATTGAATTTCATGGCAAGGGTATAGCACCAGAAGATTGGTCTGAATTATAGGGATATTTGATGATTTGGATTATCTTATATTGTTCATTTAAAGGTTAATCAATAACCATTTGAACCTGGAAGTGATTGGAGGGCACTGATTTGAGAAACCCTTGGTTTAAGGGTTTGAAGAGACCAAATTTGGGGTTTTTTGGGGTTATAAGAGTTCTGAGTATAATGCCTTTGGTATTTAGAGGTTTTATGACATAATAAGACACTTTCTATAGTTTGAAGTCATGGGGTTAATTATTTCATATAGTTCCTTTGTTAAATCACTCAATTTTCATGCATTTTTGGAGCCATAGGGGTGAGTAGCAATACACGCTCCAAAACAACCATATATTTCCTTTGGAGATGAAAATGTACTAAGAAAAGGGTACTCAAAAAAGTAATTTTTTTGATTATTCCTTTGGAAAGTTTCAGAGATAAGTGACATTTTCCTTTGTTGCAGGGCTACTAGACAGGGCAATTCATTGATCCATCCCCTTTATGTATTTTTTGTCACTTTGGGATGGATCCAAACCTTGTAACTTAGTATTATAACATTAGACATGTAGGAAAGAAGAAGATTTTGCAAGTTGAGAGTGATTGAAGGAGTTTGATGAGTTTGAAGGGTGCATAAGGGTCATGAAATTGGTGCAAGGGTACAACAGTAGATGTTCTAGCCTTTGGAGGGGGGTATTTTATGCATGAATCCATCATAGGATGGTCAAATGATGGTGAATCAACTTTGGTTCATTTTCTATGGTGCTGGGAGATGAGACAATGGGCGAGCCCTAGTTTCTAGGGGGTTTTGGGACCAATTTGGGGCTTTTACATCTAGAAGTGTCAAATATTCAAATTGGTGGTAGAATCCTCTAATTAGAGTCATTTTAAGACACTTTTGAAATTTTCAAGGTCTGGGAGTGAGTCCTTAATAGGGCTGCTTTGTTAATTGAGCCTATTAGGCCTAGTTGGGAAACATGAATCAACAATTTTAAGGTGTGATGTTCCAAAACACATAGTCTTTGTTTTGACATATGTTATGCAACTTGAAAAAGGGTATTCAAATACTTTGATCACCATTTGAAGAGGTGATCAATAATTTTGTTGATGGTCCAACTAATTGGCAAGCTTAAACAAGCATGAACCAAGAACTTGTTTTATATGGTGGATATGGAGTTGCTGAAGGAAACCTAAGGTGTGGAGTCTTAAAGAAGATGGTATGAAAGAAGAGAATGAAGTAAAGGATTCTCCAAAGATGAGAAAAGAAAAGAAAGCAATGTTCAAGCCCTCAAAGGCTTCAGTAGTGAAAGGAATGAAATCTGAGAATACAAGATGTTGAAACAAGTGCATCCCTTAAGGGAATATCTAGTCCTACCATGGATATCATGGAGAGCTTCATGATTGATATTTTTGATAAGATTACTCCTGAGTCTGCTTCTCTACTGAAATATAACAAGATCGTGACACTTTCCTCTAGAGAAATTGAGATTGTTGTCAAGTTTGTTCTTCCTGGAGAGCTGGTTAGGCATGTTGCTTCTGAAGGAAGTAAGGTTGTTACCAAGTTTCCTACTGCTCTAGGTTAGGTTTTTTTGGAAGATTTTAGGTTTCTTGTACATGGTGTTTATGCCAAGCTTGTTTAGAAGTTGGTTTTGGCTTGGGTTTATGTTAAAATGGGCTTGTTTGGATGTTTTGAGGTAGAAGTGATTGTGAACTGAATGTGTGGAAGTTAATGCTGAACTGGGATCTTAGTGTATGTAAAGAATATATGAATTATGCTATGTATGTTACATTATGAATATAGTTTATGGTTATTATAATACATTATGCTATGTATGCTATGAAAAATCTCTATTATAAGATTTCTATTATAAGGATGTGGTTATTGTATAGATCTCTCATTTTAATAACTTGGAGTTTAATTAATTTAGTCATGTGGAAGGGTTATCTACTGCTCTAGATTATGCCTAAAGAATTTGTTTGTTATAAGATTTATATTATAATAATATATTTTTTATAATATTGGCATAACAACATAAAGTTTTTTTTATTAATAATAAGAAATATTTTTACAACTCAGCTCAATAGGAGCACCGAAGGAAAGAGCTGAGCAGAGAAAACCTTCCGGTATTGCCCCAAAAAATAAAAGAGAAAGGTTGTCATTAAATCTTACAAACTTCTTGTTATACATACGGGGTAGTGCATGAGCAATTTACAGTCCACCCAATTTACAGTGCTATATAAATTTGACATGTTACGATATTTTGTATCTCCATTTAGTCCAATGAACCAATTGGGTCTACCCTACCCTTGATTGTCTCAAGTATTGCCTTGTGGTTTGACTCGCGAACCTTCCAAAGAGTTTTATTATGTGGTCTTCCCCCATATCTAATCAAGTGGACATTTGATGCAATGATGAGGTTTGAATAATGAAGAATCTTTTTGTGTGTCTCCCAATCATTGAATAACCACAACCTAGGGTTCTTCATAGCATACCATCTAAGCCATGTACCAATTACAACCACTGCTCCTATAGGGTATTCTAATTCTTCACCATCGATAATTAAGTGATCCAATTAATTTTTTTCCTCAACACAACAACACAAATAATAATCTATCCCTTCTTCATTGTCTTTAGGTGCAATAATAGCAAAAACATAGCCTGTAATGATATAAACATAATGAGGACATTAGTTTCTGAATATTTATGATAAAGTACTAAATTTGAGATTATTTATGTGGAAAATTTTACCTGGTTGTACTAGATCAAATAAGTGATCAAAGTCAATGGATGATTCCATTTCTATCAGTTATAGTGATTCATGGGGATGATAGGAGGCAAGTGGACTCAAAATATGTGTATACCATTCATCAACCCATTCCTTTGACTCACACCCATCCCAATCTTCATCTACACATGATGAACAAAAGCACGCCATATGTCATGTGTGGATACTCCATGAACCTGCATTACAACTTCTAAAAGACTGTAGCTCACTCGATCCTATCAATGTACAACAATCCTCATATGGTGCAATGTTAGTTTCATCCATCAACCAAAAAAATCTACGAATCGTAGACTCGCCTTCATCACCTAGACCCATTGTAGCGTTACACCACTAGACAATACATCCCGCATCTAACAATGTTTCTTTCTCTTTGTACTTTGATTCTTCATGTGCTAAGGCTCTTCTAATACATGCACCTACGCCATCGTGCTCTCCCTTTCCATGACCGGGCTCTCTGAAATTTCACATATATTGAATTTCAGTAATCTTATGCATCCTGCACAACCAATAAAACATCCGAGAATTTTTGAATTGTGATGCACAATTATCTAACCATATGATATGTCGATGATATTTTATGCCCCTATTTGGAAAATGACCATAAAATAGTTGAAAGCAACCATGTACAAACTCTGTAGAATGTGAGCAATCATCGCTGATATAAAAATGATACCCCCTCAATATCTTCCTATTCTCCTCTGTACTATCTGGTGCATGCATGAATGCTATATGAAAAAATATAGCAACATGTTGAGAGTTGTAATACTTTGCTTGCACCTCATTCTATGGTTGTAGTGTGTAGTTCTCTACAAAGTCCACAACTAAAACATTGGTATCAAGTGGGAATGTGTGCTTGCACAATTTGAATTGCATATCCAACCATCGCGCTCTATGTGTATGCCTTGCATACTCATAAATAATTATTTTACAAAAAATGTCCATGAACTGATACACTGGAATTTTTTCAATTACTAAATCACATATTTTAGCCTCTTTTCCATCTTTTAAATTGTATGTCACAGTCTTATATTTTCCAAATTCCACTATTTCATTACCGATTGCATGTGTACTCTCCATATGTTGACAAATTGGCAAACGTCGCAAACCTTCACAATCTATGCATGTACCATTCAAGCATGAGAGCTTGTAAAATTCTTGACCATCCACTCTTTCACATAAAATGGTAGATATTAATTACCTTGAAGATCTAGGTGGGACATTTATGTTACAATCCTCCAAAACATTGTTAGAGTGCAAATCTACACATATATTCCTATAAACTTCAAAATGGTTAGAAAATTCAATATGTACCCTACAATAACAAGTTGTGTGTGTGTGATTTATCTTCACATAAAAAGGTTTACACATTTCAAAATATCTCTGACTAATTTTAATTTGAGGATACATATGCATAAATTTTGCAAAGAATTGTGTCTGAGTTGAATCCAAAAAATGTTTTGGATGTGGAACATGAATTCAACTACCAATCCTCCTTCTTACAACATCTCTTTGATTAGGAGATACCCTTGTATTATTCTTCCAAAATTCTTCAGTCAAGGATTTCAAAGCTTCAACAATTGCTTTATCTTTTCACGGTAGTCTACCAGAAAATGCCAATAACTCATTGTTGTGTGTGTGAATTTTGTACCTAGCTGTAGACACAACACTTCAGTAAAACATTAGAGGTTAGCTAAAATCAAAATCATGCAGTGAAATGGAAACTAATCTAACCAGGCGATTTACTGCCTTCTAGTAGATGCGAGTATGTATTCTCAAATTATACTAAGATCAGTGACCTTGATGACACCTAAATGAAGGATTTGAATGCAAGATAGCAATGAAGTAATGAATGCAAATTAATCTATATTTTTGGGTTTTCTATGCAATAAGAATGAGAAATCTAGATATGAAACTATTCTAGAATGAAATTGATCTATGAATATGCAAAGTAAGCTAACAATGATATGAAATATGAAACTAGAATAAATTGAAAACAAGATTGATCTCACAAAATGCTGATTTGCAAGAAGCTCGATGATTCCCCTGATGTCAATTCACCAGAGTAATTGTGCAAACTTGTGAGATGAGATATGAAGAGCTGAGCCTTGATTTTATAGAAATCCAGGGCTTTGGGGATGCATCGAAAAGTCATAAATCACTCAGGTTGATTTTTGAGTCAACAAGAAATTAGAAATAGATTAACTCATAAAATCATGCAAAAACAACTTTTTAACTCAAATCAGAAGTCTAGATCAACTTTGAACTCAAAATAGATGTTGAGTTTCCAAAAGTTAACAACTTGCATTGATTTTCTGATTTAAATTTTAACTGCTCTTTGAATGTGCATAATAATTATGAATTAAATAAATAAATAAAGTGATTTATTCTCAATTTAACTAGTTTTTTAAAACAATTGATTTATGGGTTAATGAATTATTAAAATCAAACTTTTATTCAAAAACTATATTATTAAATTTGACAATTGACTTTAATTAATTAAATAAGAATTTAATCAATTAGTCATAGGATATTTGATTTATTGTCAGAATTAAATAATACAATTTAGGAATAAATATAATTAAATCCAATTAAATAATTAAGTGGCAGTATTAAATCTAATTAATTAAATATTTAGAATATTCAATTAATCAAACTTAGGATAAACAGGATTTATTGCCAAATAATCATTAAATTAAAGATAATTAGGATAATTAGGAATATTGAAGGAATATTCCCTAATGCAAATTTTAGGATAATCAATTAGGATTTGATAATGTGCCGATGTGCCTTAGGTTAGGACTTTGATGTCGATTTCTGTTCGAATTGAAGATATATGAGGTTAATGAACCTATAGCCCATTTTTGGGGTAATACATTTTGCCCCTCTTTGAATTACTATGCAAAGCACAGTGGTTCAAAGACAATCTGTGTTTGATAAAGAATTTGATTGAAATTGATACTGATATGAAACAAAAATCTAGATATGAGACAGAAATTGATTGAAAGATTTGAAGATGCTAGGTCCTGAATGACTAAAGATAATGTTAATGATAACAACAATGAACTGATGATTAAGAAGTATCAAAATGCCTAATTTTGAACATTATGATTATGAAGAAGTGAGTGACCGATTCCAAACCTGATCGTCGATAAGAATCACATTGGTATCACATCTGAACCCTTCAGTTACGAAGAACCAAGGAAATAACACTAACGAACCGATAGTTGTGAAAAGCTGATATAGTTTACAAGATTAAGAGAATACCAGATTGATATGGATGTCGATGAATCTGATATGCCCCAAGTGATGATTGATTTTCCCCAAGCGATGAGGACTTTTGATGAATCAGCAACTAGACGTGGTTGTTGTCTTGATTACTGAGGAAAGATATGATTCCAGACATAAATTACAGACTTGGAATGATGTGCAATACCATGCCCCCTTCGGGATTAAAATTGAAATCTAACAAGAAAAGTCAACATTATAGTTTAGAAGCATGTTAATTGATTTGAGAATTGGTTGTACACGTTCAAAAATGCGTTCTGCATCATTTGGAGGTCTTGAAGACCAAGTTTGACTAGGTTTGACCATGAGTTGACCATGGTTGACCAAGTTGAAATTTCAATAGTTTGATATGAGATAATCAATTAAGTTGAATACTGGATTTCTTTGATGATTGAAGGTGGAATATGCAATTAGTAGACCATCCTGGGTCCAAAAATTTTAAATCATGATTTTGACATAATAAACGATCTCCGATTTTGATTTTGATCCCGAAAATGGATTCAGAGCATCTAAATTAACCAGGGGTGCAATTTTCATGAAAAACAGAGCACTTTTGAAAATTAGGTCAAAAGCTATATAAAGGCTGGAAGGGTCATTTTTAATTCATTTCAATCTTTTGACTTTAGAAATCTTGTGGAGCCCTCTGAGCAAGAAAATGGCAAAACCAAAGGTACTTGTGAGTTCACATCGATTTGAGCTCAACCAGAGACACTAGAGACCTCGGTAGTACAGACATTTGGTAGGTGGACCTCTATGCATTGCTAAAAATTCAATTTTTCCCTATTTTATAGCATTTTAAGGATTTTTCATACATTTTTCAATTTTGCATGCACAAAAACTCGTACGACTCTCCAATGAGACTCATACAACTTTTCAAATGTAGATAGTTTGTCATTTTATTACCCCCGAAGACTCGTATCAGAGGGACCCAAGAGTCGTACAATGTTTCATTGGGTCCCTCATAACTCGTACGATGAGGGATGCATTGTCGTGCCACTATGCTTTGTCATATGGTATGATGTAGAAAGTCGTACGACTTTTGATGCCGGTTTGAAATGTCGTATGAAAAACTATGAGCCAAAAACTCATAATTAGGGCAAATTTTTTATCTTTCTGATTATGTAGTTTGATTAGGGACCATTTAACTCACCTTCTGAAATAGCAAACTGCATAATTCTAGCACTTGTAAACTATTCTGTAACTGAATAATTGATAGAACTCCCTATTTCTATGTCATGTAGGTCATATATCTAGATGTACATGTACATATTTCACATCTTGCCACCCAGAGATTATGTGTATCACTACCGGACCCGATGAGGGTACACCTTGCTTCTTGTGGATTTGAGTACCTTATTCATTTACCCGAGATTATGTGTATGACTACCGAACCCAATGAGGGTACACCTTGCTTCTTGTGGATTTGAGTACCTTATTCATTTACCCGAGATTAAGGTAAATCATAGACTTTTGACTACTTTGATTGAGAGATTCCACTTAGAGACCTAGACATTCCATTTTCCTACTGGGGAGATCACTTTTACCCCTGAGGATGTGTATCGTATACTGTGCATTCCTTTCCATGCAGGTTGGCGGCTAGAGTATGTGAGTTTGGGGAACTCAGCTTTAGTATCTTTCAGACATCTCTTTGGAGATGATACTCAGATGACTACCTCCATTTCTTAGGAGACCTTAATACTGCGGTATGGGTAGACTCACCGGCTAGAGTGCATTATTGTCAGGATGATAGGGGGATTATTATGTCTGACCATCAGCAGAACGGTCTTTTGATGGGCTGGGCCCTGATGGTTGCACGTCTTATGGTGACACCTTTTGAGTTGGCTTGGGGTTAGTGTCTTTTGGCCCATATGTTCTCTGAGATGCATGAGGTTTTGTATCAGGAGAGCAAGTCATTTGTAGCTAGAGCTTTAGTTTTGTAGATCTGGGCATGGGAGCATATCCCAGTGTTGAGACCAGTATGTACTTCACAGAGGTAGCCATAGGAGCCTGTTATCTATGTATACGCTGGATATGTCATACAGGGATGAATGGGCCATACTGAGTACTGGAGGTGATGCCTCGATGATATGATATTTGTTCGATGGTGACCATATGTGGGTATAGAGCCTTGGCCTACTGCATAGGAGCAGTTTAGTTTCTTCTTCCAGAGTTGTGTATTGATAGGGAGGTCACCTTCCACCATAGAGAGATTTCTCATTACCAAGGTCTGGCGGTAGTATGGACGTGTATAGGATGACCTAGAGGATTATGCCACTTATGCATAGATAGGTCATGAGCTTGGACTCAGATGGACCACTAAGCTCTCCTATGCTTTGTGCTCACAGGAGTATAGTGCTATCATTGGCAGAGATTGGGAGTATAGACCAGATGTTCTTGATGCTGGTGTCACAGATGGATTCATTTCCTGGCTTGCTGATCATCCTATTCATAGATTTTTTGATCCAATAGAGTTCATACCCTCCATGGAGGAGGTGATGGATGTCACAGGTGCTCCAGTGAGACAAGGTCCCAAACCATAGATACAGGTTGTACACCCGACACTTCCAAGACCTAGAGTGATGGCTTCACCACATAGACCATCAGGACAGATGAGGCCCCCTCCTTCTACAACTTCTACAATAGGTAGAGCCACAGGTTCTCACAGATGGACTAGGGGAGAGAGTGGGACATTAGGTGGTGTTGGTTCAGCTAAGGAGGTACTGGCAGCAGAGCAGGTTGTGGGTGGTGGTACTAATCCAATGTAGGAGGATACTGGGTTTGATTTAGGTGCTGAGATCAGATGCCGTAAGGCATAGAGAGTGGAGACCAATAAGTAGGTTGCCCTGGAGATAGAGATGCCATCAGCCGATGATGATCCTACTGTTCCTCTTACTCCATAGGAGACTATTAGATGGCTCAGAGTATAGGTTAGGGACCTGAAGGTGCGCAGTGCTCGATGGGAGGAGTGATACTTAGAGGCAGATAGGTAGAATATGGAGTTGCATGTAGAGGTATAGTGATTACAGGCAGAGGTGATCCATCAGACTACACTCATAGCTTACTATGTGTCTACATATTACATTGTTGTTCTTGTTGCACATAGAGTCCTGACATACTCCTAGTATACGATGGCATCAAAGGGAGCCAGAGCGCCTAGAGTAGAGGTAGTTCTAGAGGCACCACCACTACCTCCACCAGATGGTGAGGATTGGATTGATAGCTAATTGTTGATATATTCTGATACTCTTTTTGATCCTTTGATTTTGATACTGTTCTGAATTTGATAGCTCACATGAGCTTATTCTTTTGTATATTGTACCAGTAGTGCACCCCTGACTAGTTCAAGATTTTTGATATATATGAGATTGATATTTTGGTTTATGGCTTCATGTGTACTTATCATTGTTTGATTTATGATGATGTCATGTGATGTTTATGCTATGAGTAGTTGTAGAATGTATGTATGGATTAATGCAATGCAATGATTTCTTTCATATGTAAGGATGATATGCAAATGTATTTAATTTTGAAAAGATGCATGTATGATTTATGATTATGCACATGGATGTAATGTAATGCAATAGATGATTATGATATGTAAATGCAATGATACACATGATATGTTTTTGTAGGATTTGATGAAGACAAGTACTCTGTCTTATATCAAAAGGATGTGTAACCCAGGAGGGTAATTGCTTGCGATTCTATGAAGAGACCTTCGAGTTAGGTTTAGCTCTTGTTAGATTTGGAGAGATAATTTGGAAGAATCATTTAAGCATCAAAGTTTTGTTTAGCCATTTTGTGAGATCATGCAAACATGCAAAATGCAAAGAAACATGTAATATAAAATGCAACCTAAGACTGAGGACCTAGTCACCGATCATGTGTCAGTTATTCTCATCATTGAATTTTTAGGCAACCAGATAAATCAATACAATGCCCACTAGTTATGAAACCATAGACATATGAATATCGATTTGTATACGCAAGAATCAATACAACACCCATTGGTCAAACAACCATGGACATATGAATATTGATTTTATTTTAGAATGTTGGAGTAGATATAAGCACCAAGGCACAAATGCCAGGATGACCTGAATATCATGTCTATTTTGATATTGCAATTTGTATAAGCATTAGAATATAAACATTGTGATGACTTGAATATGCCTTGCGGTACAAACACATCAAGCAATTAAGAGATCATTCTAAGTCTAGTGTGAATTACCCGTAGTGACCCTTTATCATTCACATCCTTAGGTAAGATCGCGTTTCATAATAGGAAAAAGAACTCCCTCAAAAAGACAATAGTTAGATCAAACTTCCTTGAATTTTTTGGGTATCAATGGTCGAGGTACGCATGGCCATCCAATTCGAGATAGAGGCTCTTATAGTTGGACACCATTTCAATCAAGAATTTCTGAAGTCATTAGATTTTCACATACAAGAAGGAAACAAATAAAATATTATGCCCCTAGTCATTACTCTCTAAATCCTGTAAAGGACATCATCGAAGAGCTCGAAGGGACACAAAATGAAAAAATCTCAATGTGAATCAGTAAGCATATGTAACGCCCCACCAGGGAACCCAAAAGAAACTAACCTAGAACATGATACTAAGTTTAGGTGAATAATTTTTTTAAAAAAGTTTACATATAAGATAAACAATCACATGTAAGCATTAACCATTAACTCACATAACACACATCGTAAACACAGGTTACAAATCTAATGGGTCCCATGATGTAGTATTACTTTCTAACATAACTCATTTAATAACATCAACAAAAGATTCCATAAATTAAATACAACAATTACATCATAATGATTACATCTCATGAATAACCATGAATCCTAATAAAATTACATTCACTGCACATGTCGTAGGGTATGCAGTAATCACTCTAACAACTAATTTACAATATCCAGATTAGGTATCACATGAGATACACTAATATAAGATTTACAATAAAGAATAAATATATAAGAACATCAATGAAGAAGTAACATAAGGAATCCAATTGCAAGACACCATCAAGCACTGGCACCAGGACGTCAAATCTCTAATGGTAAAGAATCACTACCACCCATCTGTGTAGAACCACAAAGGTCTACCCCACCATGCTGAGGAGATAACATCGGACCCCAAATGAATAATCAAGTCAAATCAGGAAACACCACTAAGAAAGGAATCCTAATAGCTTACTAACTCAAGGCCAACAAGTATATTAAAATATATGACTCACTAGTCCAGAGGCAACTGACACATGTAGGATAACTAGACTATGTGTAGGAAGGTGTCATCATGTGCGTCTAACCCTTGAGTCTCATCTTGGTAATCACTCTAGATCCTGGCACTCAAGTGACCATACATGGAATCAATGACTTCTCATACAAACAAAGTCATTAACTATGCTAGACACACCTCTCAAGGTGGCCAACATCATCTCCATTCCCATCTTAGTCTGTACTAGCACTCAAGCATGGGCGAGGAACTTATCTTATTAGGTTCATTTATTTCCCCTTAATTTATTAAGTTATCACTTGATTACAGATACTTACAATAAGTGATCCTGGAAGCCACTTGTGGGCCTTGACGCTTATTGCAAGTCACCTCCTAACACATGTCTAGGTAAACTACCCTAGGCTCAAAGATCTCTCCTAGATCTAACATGGATAAAAATAGATAGTCATACATCCAGAATCATCACAAGATTCAGGGAAGACTACATAAACATAATCACTGAATCACATAATACAACATGAGCCTATAAGGTCAACAGGAATATAAATAGATAGAGTACACACACACCAAAGATAATTGATAACATGAACATCTGACTCAAACCCTAGCCTCTGTATTCCCCTAGGTCTTCTAGAACCCAACAACCCATAATGTAAAAGAAGACATGAAGAATACAACACTCATGCCATTTCTATCTGAAATAAAACTATAATCAAATACGTTCCATAATTATCATAATTGAATTCAAATATAAGGTCTACTAGGAAATACTGAAAAGTACTCATTCCAGTCACATCATAAGTAAAACAAATTTCCTAAAAAGTACCTTAGAATTCAACATAACAAAAATGTCCAATTTTAGTAGGAAAAATTACAAATGTGATTCCATGAATGCTTTTAGGTCATAATTCAATCTATTAATTTAAGGTTTGATTAAATACTCAAACTCACTATATCCTACAAAAGACATTTTAACAAATAATTGATTTATGTGTAAAATCAAAATTCCATAAAGAACTATATAAGGTTAGGGTACAAATTTAATCATTAATACCATATACATATTTAAGTCCATAATTAATTAGAAAGAATTTGCATAAGTATAACCTTACATTCATTGAAAAGTTAACTAAATTAGTTAATTTAAATTTAATTCAAAATGAATTAGCTACAAATTGATATAGAATCAAATCTAGATTACAATTTAAATTAAATTACAAAGATAATTAAATTATAATTTAAATAAATGACACATTAAATAAATTATAAATTAATTAAATTAGATATTAAATAAATTATAACTAAATAAATCAAATATTATATATATTATAAACTAATTAATTATAAAATAAATAAATAAAATAAAAATATCATTTAACAAAAAAAACATGTTTTAAAACTTTTTAATGAAAACTTTTAAAGGCTTAACGTGTGGGGGGGGGGGGGGGGGGGGGGGGGGGGCGCTAGTGGGGACTCGCGCCCACGGGCACCCTGTCGCGCACGGCACACAGTGCCGCCGACAGTGCCTGCACTATTGATGGTATTGTGTACCACCGGTAGGTAGTGCAGCTACCATGGGGTTGGGGGGATGGGACCCCCGCCCCACCAAATATTAATTAATTTATTTTTTATTCAAAACACCAATAAATTCAATCACTCCAATGTGGTTTTTTTTTTAAATATATTTTTTTATAAACATTTTTCCAAATTTTTTTTTAAAAAAAAATCAATCAAAATTTCTAAGGCACGCATACTCCATCTCGAAATTAACAAAAGCTATTTTTTAATATGGCACGTGTCTTTTTTTTTAAAACACAATAAATAAATATATATATACATTTTACACACAACATATTTTTAGCCTAATTTTAAATTTCCAAAAATGGTAAACTATCAAACTTGTGTAATTTTTCAGAAAAGGAAAAAGACAATATTTGCCCAAAACACATGAAATTTTGTCTTCTTCCTAATTTGTTTTATTATATATTTGTTTTGCAAACACATACACATTTACTAAAGTAATTTTTCCATCATTTGTGAGCAAAATAATTTACTGTGGCATAAATATATTTTGACTGTCTTTTTTCATAGAAAGTACATAATGTATACACTTAAAAATGGCTTCATTAATTAATTAAATATTTATTATTTAATTACTATTGACTTGATGAATTAATTAAATATTTATTATTTAATTAATATTTATTTCTCCTATTTATTAAGTAAATTATTCAATTTATTTAATAAATTCACTATAGTCTAATTCTATAACCTAAGTCTTCTAAATAGTCTATTAAAGTGATTTAATTAAATACACAATCACCTGAATATGACTAAGTCTCCTAGTCCACTTCATCCACCTAGTCACTTGACATATCACCTTGGCTAAGATAAATAATTATTATTAATTATTTATTCATATTTATCCTCACCCACACATGTCCTATTCTTAAGGGCTATGTGGCCTCATAGGACTTGGTCTCATGACCACATGTCCTCTCAACAACCAAGTCAAGAGACATTTCCTATTCCTAAGGGGCTTCTTAAGCCACCTCTAAGGGTCAAGGGTGACTCATAGGACACTTGTGCAAAGAGTCCTCATGAGGAAAAGGTCTCTCCCTCTTTCTCTCTTTGGTCTTTGTGAGACACTTGACATGTGTCTTTCCCTTCCACCTTCTTCTCCTCCATGTCAATATGAGAGGAACATCATCCCTATTCTTTCTCTCACATTCCAACTACATCCCCTTTTCTCTCAACTCCTTCAACCAAGTCAATTCTAGCCCTAGGATCTTCCACCTTTCATTCTCAACCGTAGGATTCTGCCACCTAGGCCTAGATCCTCCAAATCTCTATAAAAGGAGCCTCATTTTCCATTTGAAAGCTAATAGGTATTTTTGATAACAAGCATTCAAGCATTCAAGCATCCAAGCAATCAAGCAACCAAGCATCCATATTATCATTCCATCATTTGCATCTCATCAACATATTTGCATAATCAAGTTTTAGTTTGTGTACTCATTTCATTCAATCTCCACACTTTGGGATCATCTTGGGAAAGAGCTTCATTTGGAAATCTGAGAGCTCAACATCTTCAAGAAATCAAGGCTAGGAGGACAATGGAGACAAGCTGCATTTGTAAGTGAAGGTAAATTGTTAATTTAGTTTCATTTGTTATTGCATTCTTCATTGTAGTTTGCTTATTAGATAGATTTATTAGCTTTTTATTAGTTAATTCATCATTTAGAATAGTATCCAACTAATTTGCATACTAATTTGCATACACCTGGTGACCCTAGTAATATAGCATCAACTTCTAAATCAGAAGGGATCAAGATAGATATCAAAGAAAGAAGTATGGGAGAATATACTTTAGGTCAAGCTCTTTGTATCACTGAGTTACCTTTATCTCCCAAATCATATGGTAGGTCTTTGATCACTAAACAACAATCATAACCCCCTTCCACACTTGTTTATAACACATTTATAAGTGGGGGCACAATATCAAAAGAGGCAGCTGAGCGTAATGCAAATTATTGGCTTAAAACACAAAATATTGAAGAGGATACTAAACATGATTATATATCACCTGATGTCTATGGAAAAGGGTATACTTTGCTACAAAAGATGGGATATCAAGGTGTTGGACCTCTAGGGTTACAAAGAGAAGGTGCTATAAAACCAATTTTGCAAAATCCCAATTATCAAAGAGACACTACAGGATTAGGATATAAAGGGGAGGGACCACAAGAACCAAAAGGAAAAGCAAAAATACCACCTTTTCATGAGACATCTAAAGCTTCTACCTTACAATTCAAAAAGCATGGTATGTATGTAGATCCAGAGAAACAAAGGATAGCTAAAAGAATCATTGATAGACTTGAGGATAATGATGATTCTGACTCTAATGATTATGAATGGGATTCCTTATCTGATGGTACTGAAGAAATAGGAGTCAATGTTGTCCATCAATATAGTAACAATCACCATGAGGGTGAGAGTTCAATGAGTGACTCACTAGGATTGGTCCCACGTAATACTACTCATGTTGATCATGAGCAAAGTGAGCGTTATCTTGTGACAGATGATTCAGATGAGAGTATGGAAATAGACCTCGCTGATACTATCATAAACCTTGACAACTTTTCCATCAATACCATCTCTGCCTTTGAAACCGACCCAAATGATCCAATGCCCCTTCTCTGTCCTAACCTTATTGATTGGAATTCTCCTGATCACCTAGAACTTGATGTCTTCCATAATGATGATGCAATCATTGACTATCTTGGTATCAGGGATCATTTACCACCAGGGGATCATAAGTCAAGATTTCTGATAGAACTCAATGACATGGCCTATTTTGGAGAGAGTGCCAATCCTTTCAGTCATAAAAATATAAAAATAATCAGTTGATCTAATGGTGAAAACCACTCAGTGGTAGTATTAGATCCAAAAATAGTAAAAAGAAAAGATGCATCTGATGGTGAAAACCTCTTTGAGGTGCCTGACGATGGAAGGATTGACACTCTTCCCAACTATCTAGATCGAGAGCAATCTACCATTCTTATAGAACCAACAGTACCACTTAACATTGGAACAGAGGAGTCTCCCCGCATCCTCAAAGTAGCAGCATCCTTGATAGAATCAGAGAAAGAAGCTTTTGCAAAATTCTTCAGAATAAAACAAATCAACTTTGCTTGGTCCTACGCTGATATGCCTAGTTTGGACCCCAATCTCATTATGCATCATCTATCTATCAAACCAGGTGTAAAACCAGTTAAGCAGAAGCTCCGCAAAATGCATCCTCACATTGCTCTAATGGTGAAAGCAGAATTGAAGAAGCTCCTAGATGTTGGATTCATTCAGGCTATTGATTATGCTGAGTGGATTTCAAATATTGTTTCAGTTTCAAAACCAGACAAGTCTATCAGGATTTGTATTGATTTTTGAGATCTTAATAAAGCTTGTCTGAAAGATGACTTCCCTTTGCCAAATATTGATATGATTGTGGAACTAACAGCTGGGCATGAGATGTTATCATTAATGGATGGATTTTCTGGCTATAACCAAATCAAGATTGCACTAGAAGATCAGGAAAAAACTGCTTTTACTTGTCCATGGGGTACATACTGGTGGAATGTAATGCCTTTTGGCCTCAAAAATGCTGGAGCAACTTACCAAAGAGCCATGACCATGATCTTCCATGACATGATGCATACCATCATGGAAGCTTATGGTGATGACATTTTAACAAAATCCAAAGATAGAGCTAGTCATTTGAGAGTGTTAGATAGAATATTCACCCGGATGGAAAAATATCAGATTCGACTCAATCCAAAGAAATGTGCATTCGGGGTCACATCTGGAAAATTGTTAGGGTACATTGTCTCAGCTAAAGGAATCAAAGTAGATCCAGACAAGGTTAAAGCAATATTGGAGATGGCTTCCCCCACTAACATCAATCAGCTAAGATCTTTACAGGGGCGTCTGCAATCCATCCGAAGATTTGTTTCTCAACTAGCAGATCGTAGTCATCCCTTTCAACATTTGCTGCATAAGAATATCTTATTCCAATGGGATGATACGTGTGAGGAAGCTTTCAACAAAATCAAGCAGTATCTAGCGAATCCTCCAACTCTGATGTCACCAATTCCAAGCAAGCCACTCTTGCTCTACATTTCAGCCACGACAGTCTCACTAGGTGCTCTTCTCGCTCAGAAAGACCATGATGGAAAAGAAAAAGCCATCTACTACATCAGTCGCACTTTAGTGGGATATGAGCTAAACTATTACCCTATTGAAAGAGCATGTTTGGCTGTTGTCTTTGCTTCACAAAAATGGTGACATTACATGTTGTCACATTCTACTCAGCTTATTGCAAAGATTGATCCATTAAAGTATTTGTTAAGCAAGACTGCATTGACAGGTAGGTTGGCTAAGTGGGTCATGCTACTTAGTGAGTTTGATATTGTTTATGTAGACAGGAAGGCTATCAAAGGTCAAGTGATCACAGATCAACTAGCTGATGCTCCATTAACGGATGACCATCCTATACATACAGAGTTTCCTGATGCTCATGTCTTATCTTTGTCTACACAAACATGGAAATTATATTTTGATGGCTCATACACTCAACAGGGTTCAGGAGCTGGTATTCTTTTTATCATGCCACAAGGATACACTATTTTGAAATCTTTCAAGTTGTTATTTCCTTGCACCAATAATGTAGCGGAATATGAGGCTTTTTTGATTGGGTTAAAAATGGCTTTACAATGGAATGTATCTGAAATAAATGTCTACGGAGATTCTCAGCTAATTGTTAACCAGGTTAATAATGATTACCAGACCAAAGATGATAAGTTATTGCCATATAAATGTATGGTTGATGACTTTAAAAAGTATTTCTCTGTCATCACTTTTGAGCAGATTCCTCGACATGAAAATAAGGTTGTTGATGCCATGGTAATGATTGTCTCTTTATTTGATATAGAAGATACCACATCCCTTTTGAGTTCTTGGTGGAATCCTTGACTTGTCCCGCATATGATGACCCTGATACGAGCATTATATGTCATCTGATTAGACATGACTCCCCAACCTATGGAAAGATCTATTCTTACCTCAAAGATAACACTTTACCTCCAAACCTATCCCGCAATCAAAAACAAACTTTTCTCCGCCAAACCTCTCGCTATATCTTAATATCCGACACCCTTTATTGGTGAGGTTTTGACGGTACTCTCCTGTGATGTCTCAAACATGATGAAGCTCTATTTGTGGGACACATTCAAGTGGTCCCTCTTTGGCTAAGAAACTCATGCGTATGGGTTATTATTGGCCTACCATGGAAGAAGACTCCTTTCATTTTTATAGGGCATGCAAGAAATGTCAGATACATGGAAACCTTATCCATGCTCCAGCACAATAGTTACATCCTTTTACGACTACTTTTCCATTCAGTCGGTGGGGACTCGACCTCATGGGCACTATCAATCCTCCATCTTCCAATGGCCACAAATGGATTCTTACTACCACAGAATACTTCACTAAATGGATTGAGGCCGTTCCATTAATTACCACCATAGGGAAACAAATCTCCATGTTTATCTTAAACTATATCATTTGTAGATATGGTATACCTATGTATCTCATTACTAATCATGGGAAATAGTTCCAAAATTAGGACATGGATGAACTGTGCACCAAATTCCACATCACCCATAACTATTCCTCCATATACTATCCCCAAGGAAACGGTCAAGCTGAGGCGTCGAACAAAACAATTGTTAAAATCCTACAAAAGACTGTCAATGATGCTGGCCATGACTGGCATCTCCAACTTAATCCAACCTTATGGGCTTACTGCACCTCTATTCGTACTCCTACTAGAGCCACTCCATACTCCCTTGTCTATGGATCTAAAGCAGTCCTACCCCTCGAGGTCAAGTTGCCTTTACTTCGTGTTACTCTTAAAGATTTAATTCCTGATGAAGAGTATAGAGTTGTAAGTTTGACTGAATTAGAACTCCTGGATGAACATCGTCAGTGTGCCTATGATCATTTGAAATTTTATCAGCAGCGTCTGTCTCGTCAGTACAATAGCAAGGTAAAGATCAGAGACTTTCAGTTGGGTGACTTAGTCCTTCGAGAAAATCCAAAGAATCAACAGCACCATGAAAAGAAGGGCAAGTTCGAACCTAATTGGTTAGGACCTTTTGTGATTACAGCAGTTTATGGTTCTGGAGCTTATCAGTTATCTACACCTAAGGGGGATCCCTTGGATGAGCCTCTTAACAGTATCCATCTCAAGAAGTTCTACCCCTGAAATCTCAATGCAAGGGGCATGTATATAGGCTATGTATACATATTCTGTAAATAAAAAAAATACAAAACAAAAATAAAAATCACAAAATCAAAATAAAAATTGCAATAAAAGCATATGGTGAAAACCTGGAAATAGGCGCTATGTGTGACAAGTTAGCTCCTCTATCTATTAGGATTCTTCTAGTGTGTCCGTTCATTGTATATATCCATAATAAAATGGCTAGTTAGTCCTCATCCCCACCATGTATATATCATAATAAAATGGCCAATTCATGCACCATCCATTTGTATCTATCCATAATAAAATCCCATCATAGCTTGATCTTTTGTCATGGTCTTCCTCCTAGTATTGTTGCATCTTTCTTCACCCATAATAAGTCAGTCCATCACCTAGCTGGGGGCATGTCCTCGACCTAGTTTGGGAAGTGGATCTATGATAGTCATGATTTTTAGAGGACATAATGGAGTTATTTTCACCAGGCAAGGCAAACACAATCAAATGTTCTTTCACAATGGTATCTTCATGTTGAATCAGAATCTATGATCTATCTTTCGAATTGTGACTGCTTATCTATACATCTTGACTATACATCATCATTTGAATTGATCAACATATCCTAAATCAATCTTTTTGGCAAAAGAAATGTATATTCATGGCAGGCATGTTAGATTGATTTGTTATAATTTATGCATTCATATCTAGATCTCATTGTTATCATGTTTCCTATGCTATTCCGGGATACCTTTGACATGAGTTTGAAACTCTCATATGTCATTGATTAGAATAGCTGGGATGGGGCATGATATTTTTCTTTGATTGTTGTTTGTGGGGTATTTTCCGATGAAATCGAAGGAACAAGTAAATTGGGGTGTCTGTGTATAAGTGCCTTCATCCATTTCATGGTATTAACAGCATGCAAATCATGTTGTTCTAAACAAATGCTATTTGTGGTGATACGCCATCGCATACCTCGACTCCAAATATTTGTTCCCCGATGGAGGGGGGAAATATTCCTTGTCTGTTACACAAATGAAACTCAGGTCATCTCGGTTCAATTAGACCTAGGTGCTTGTCAAGTTTGCAATATTAAACTCCATGCAAGAAGTGCTCAGGTCATCCTGGTTTAATTATACCATGATACTTGCATTTTCTTACAACATAACGAGCTCAATGATGAAAATCAAATTCCAGTTATTATGAAGTTCTAAGATGTTACATGAAGTTGTGGAGATACTCATTTCATATTTCATTTTGCATTGCATTTCATTTAAACAGTTCATGACTTCCAAATCAGTGCTCCTTTTATAGAGATGTATAGGTTACCTTTCTTATTAGGTTATCTGTTCTTTTGGTATGTTCTTCTTGTGTCATCTACATTGTTATTTAAGTTGAGGACATTTGGATAACCAAACATATTATGACTTTTTGCATTTAACATTTAAATCATTTAGAGACATATGTTATTATATTCAATCATCTTAGGTACATTATCATTTATTACATTAGACATCATTTGGATTTGCCTCATTCATTTGTTATTCATTATTCACATTGTTCATCATAACATTGCATTGATAATCACATAGCATTAGTAAACTCATTTAAGATATGCATTTATATCACCATCATATGATTATTAACCATTAAGCATCAACAATATCACATCATGCATACAAATCATTTTTGCATTCAAAGACATACATTTTATGCATATTAAAGTAAAACATCACGTCCTGCATATGTTAGTACGCACATGTATATAAATCATCAAAGCAAATCATGATAGAACTGCATCATCCACAATCCATAAAACCACAAAAATGTCTGAATGTCCAATGATATAAATCAATAACAATGTGTCCATAGTAAGTGTCCGTCAAGTCAAAATATAATGATACAATGAATCATAATGGTACAACAGTGTATACAATGCTCTCTCAACATCTATGAACCACTGCCTCTAGACTCTGTCTGTCACTGTCTACAGGATGCAATGTGGCCCTGTGCTGCTGCATTCCCTGATGTTGAAGATCCACCCTGACCTCCTAAACCTATGGGTACTCTGGGAGGACGTGATGATACCCCTCCACTACCAGCTGGTGCCTATCGCTCATATATTGTTGATCTGATGCCAACAAAGCTCTCTCTATAGCTCCTGATCCACTGATCCCTCAGCACTGCCTGCCTATATGCCTCTTGCCAGTAGGATATCTCCTTCCCAGCCTGTATCATGGCTCTCAGGCTATCTCCATGGGGACCTAGGTCCTCTATCCTCTATAGCTCATCTAGAAGCATCTCAGACTCCCCAAGTCTCTCAATCGCTGCATCCCGCTCATGTCTCAGGACATCCATCTGGTGCTCTAGCCTCTCTATCTGTCTCTCTAGACCTGGCACCCAGTCTGCCTGTACTTGTGTCACTACTAGTCTGACTAGCAGTGCATCAATGTCTGGCTCCTCCTCCACTGTATCCGTCTGTAAATAGGGATCCTGTCCCCCGATGTCCATGTCTGCCTGCTCATCCTGTGCCTGTATATCTGGCATCTCAACATCTGGCTCATCCTGTGCCTACCCCTGTGCCTATACCTATGGTACCTATGCCTGTCCCTATACTATAGCAACTAGTATCTGTGCTATAGCAACTGGTATCTATACCTGAGCAACTGGCACCTATAAGGGAGCTCCTACAGCTGGCTCTGCTGGCTGTACCAGAGGCTATCTCCATCCTTGTCCTCTCTATCTCACTCCACCTCCCCTCATTCGTGGACCAGCTCTCCCTCCATCTCCACCTCCATCTCCACCACCTCCATCTCCTCCTCCATCTCCTCCTCTCCCTCATCCTCTCCTATCTTGACCTCATTGTCTCCCCGGACGTCTGTCTACTGGATCTCTCTCTGGAGGTCTTGCTACTAGATCTGTAATCTGTGGCACTGGATGATCTCTCAAAAACTGCTCTAAATCAGCAGTCATCCCAGGGTCAACCACTGTCTGTCTCATGGACCATGCCTAGAATGGTGCATCCAAAAAATCCTACCATGCCACATCAAATGATGCCATGGGCCCCCAATCCCATCTCTCTTGGTGTGTCCATGTAAACTCGATCACTCCCTGGGGCATACCTTGTATCCTGGAGAACTATTGCAGAACCTAACTAACCAGCTGTCTCTCAATAATAAAGGGTGTCCACCCTATTAACCATCATGACTCAAAATAGAATCCCAACTACCGCTCATCATCCCAAGGCTTGTACCCTAGGTAGGGTCTCCATGTCACTGTGTCCAATTTATCAAAGGTGTAGTGCCAAAACTCTAAATGCCCCAATTTTGCCTGAGACAAAATTGAGGAGTACAAATGAATATAGGGCTATCCTGCACCCCAGAATCTAATAGCCAATGGTCTCATCACTGTAATATGCTCCCATGCCCAAACATGGAGCAGTGTCACCCCTGTTGATAAAGATACACTCCCGTGGTACACTACCTAATGTAAATCATGATATAGGTGTGCTAATAAACACAACCCCCAAGCAAATCAGGTCCCCTCCATCACCCTCTGTAATGTGCAGCCCCATCCAATTGCAAATCCATGTGACCTATGATCAGGGCATACAAATCCCCCAATTGCACCTACTAGAACCACTGGAAGCGGGTCATACAAGTCGACCATATCCTCCCAGCTAATCTCCTCATCCTCTATGTCATCATCTCCAAAGATGGCTCTGCACTCTGTGACTCCACCATGCTGATCATACTGCACTAACTCTCCTGTGATGGGAAGCTGGAGGATGCGATATACGTCCTCTAGTGTCACTATCATCTCCCCTGTCGAAAGATGGAAGGTACTCATCTCTGAGTGCCATCTCTCCGCTAATGCGGTCATCATGCTCAGATTCACCTGAATCTCGAGTGTGTAAATCACATAATAGAGTCCTGACACTCTGATCAACAGTCTCTCTGTCTCTGACAATGATGGTCTCAGGTTCTGTGTAATGGGATATCTCTCCTATGACATCAGAACATCTGTGATATCCTCCTATTCAAGTCAACAACAATCAACCTATCAGATTTTGATAAACTGATCTATCAATCTATCTATCCTATCATATCAATTTTCAAACATGTTTATCACGTGTTTCAATAGATGATTCTATCAATTATCTATTTCAGACTGGTTAACTAGCGAACATGCTACAATGTTACCAATCTTGATCAAATCGATCACAATCAACCGCCGACAGATCAAATCAACTTATCGACATCAAGTTTG
The DNA here is from genome assembly GCA_027943335.1 of Chamaecyparis obtusa. Taxonomy (NCBI): domain Eukaryota; kingdom Viridiplantae; phylum Streptophyta; class Pinopsida; order Cupressales; family Cupressaceae; genus Chamaecyparis; species Chamaecyparis obtusa. The sequence goes on from BSBK01005175.1 coordinate 381,385, forward strand.
ACCTAATTGACTATCTATTATGACCAATTTCTACACCTAACACATATGCACAGCATTGAAACATGCATGCACAACTTTCTTTCACATTTGTGCAGGTTTTATCGATGCACAGTCTTCTTCCACATTTGTGCAACATTTCTTGATATTTGCGTAGCTTTCAACATATGCATGGTTTTATTGCCCATTTGTGCAGTTTTTCATAACACATGTGCAACAAGTACCTATGCACACTTTTACTTCATGCTTGCATAGCACTACCATTCTTCTAGTATGAATGTGCAATTATTCATCACAGATGCGCAGCAAAAATGAATTTCTGCGCAAACATTCAAAGTTGCTGCGCATTGATGCACCGCAACTGCGCATTCATTCCCCGCTAGCAAACTAAAATTTTTCTAATCTAATCTATCATTTCCTCTACCCTAAACATGCTAAAAATCTAATCTAACATGCATCAAATCATGAATTTATAAAGCAAGATCGAGTCACCTACCAGCTCACCCGAATCAGGTGGTCACTGGAAGCGTCTGACTCTCTCAAACCGGTGATCTGACAAGGGGAATGACATCCTGGCAGCTCTGCTCTTCTCTTTCTCGCGCTCTTCTCTCTAAATGACAAGTGTGCACAATGAGCCTATTGTGGACCCCTTCGCCCTATTTATACCTTGTGGACCCCATGTGCTTGGTGTGTGGACCCTATCTCCCAATTTTCTTCCATTCCACCCTATTTTCCTCCATATTTTGTGTTGTTCTTTCGTGAGATTGATTGTACAAACCCATATAAAAAAAATAAAATAATAAAAAATTATAATAATAAAATTTAAAATTCAAATAATCCTTTTTGTCAATCAATCTCTCGAGGGGGCATGCATAGGTCGTTTGAGACATTGTCTGGGGCAAGGGCAAAAATGCTTGATTTTTCTTTGAAACAATGTGACCAGCACATTATTTCAAAGAGGGGCAAAATGTATACACTTAAAAATGGCTTCATTAATTAATTAAATATTTATTATTTAATTACTATTGACTTGATGAATTAATTAAATATTTATTATTTAATTAATATTTATTTCTCCTATTTATTATGTAAATTATTCAATTTATTTAATAAATTCACTATAGTCTAATTCTATATCCTAAGTCTTCTAAATAGTCTATTAAAGTGATTTAATTAAATACACAATCACCTAAATATGACTAAGTCTCCTAGTCCACTTCATCCACCTAGTCACTTGACACATCACCTTGGCTAAGATAAATAATTATTATTAATTATTTATTCATATTTATCCTCACCCACACATGTCCTATTCTTAAGGGCTATGTGGCCTCATAGGACTTGGTCTCATGAACACATGTCCTCTCAACAACCAAGTCAAGAGACATTTCCTATTCCCAAGGGGCTTCTTAAGCCACCTCTAAGGGTCAAGGGTGACTCATAGGACACTTGTGCAAAGAGTCCTCATGAGGAAAAGGTCTCTCCCTCTTTCTCTCTTTGTTCTTTGTGAGACACTTGACATGTGTCTTTCCCTTCCACCTTCTTCTCCTCCATGTCAATATGAGAGGAACATCATCCCTATTCTTTCTCTCACATTCCAACTACATCCCCTTTTCTCTCAACTCCTTCAACCAAGTCAATTCTAGCCCTAGGATCTTCCACCTTTCATTCTCAACCGTAGGATTCTGCCACCTAGGCCTAGATCCTCCAAATCTCTATAAAAGGAGCCTGATTTTCCATCTGAAAGCTAATAGGTATTTTTGATAACAAGCATTCAAGCATCCAAGCAATCAAGCAACCAAGCATCCATATTATCATTCCATCATTTGCATCTCATCCACCATATTTGCATAATCAAGTTTTAGTTTGTGCACTCATTTCATTCAATCTCCACACTTTGGGATCATCTTAGGAAAGAGCTTCATTTGGAAATCTGAGAGCTCAACATCTTCAAGAAATCAAGGCTAGGAGGACAATGGAGACAAGCTGCATTTGTAAGTGAAGGTAAATTGTTAATTTAGTTTCATTTGTTATTGCATTCTTCATTGTAGTTTGCTTATTAGATAGATTTATTAGCTTTTTATTAGTTAATTCATCATTTAGAATAGTATCCAACTAATTTGCATACACATAATTTTTTCAGTTTTGTAATTTTTCAACTAAATTGATTTTCTAACAATGACCCATTAATTTAATTCAGTCATACTATAGAACTAACTATATAGAGATTGATTTTTCATTTTCAAAGAGTTCTAGGATGAATTTTTAATCCAAAATCGGGCAGCATAACCCTACTGTGCCAAGTTTTCATAAAAACATAAAATATCAATCTTATGAGCTTTCTAAACCCCAAATTGAAAGCATATATAGAAAACATATCTATATCTACAAACTGAAACAAACATAGAGAAATTGCAGAAAGAACTACTGATGAATTCATAGAAAAACTCCACAAATCCCTACCTTAATTCCAATGCTAAATACTGAATAAGAAGGCCTGTAGAATGTTGAAACCCTCAGATCTGACAATAGAAAAGCTCCACTTGCATGTCTGAATCACAATGCATACAATCCCCGAATCCAAATGCAAACAACCTTTACGCAGAAATCCAAACACATACACAAATGCTCAAGAACACCAAGAAAGCACAAAAACTCCAAAAGCTCTCTCTCTCTCCAAAAATCCTCCAACCACCTGATTGCATCCAAAATGAATGCTAATTCCCCCTATTAGGGATTCAACTCCACTAAACATGCAAAACCCTAGATGACTCACAAAGAACTTCTAATCCAACTCTTTCTCTTTTGTTGAGAGAAAATACCAATTAATAAAATAAAATAAATTTAATTATGCACAACTCAACTTAGTCTCCTCAAGACAAGTTGTCACTTTTGCCAAACCAATCACTTTCATACTAAATAAAGCACATGTTAATAATAAAATCTATCATTAAATAATTTAAAATTCATAACATCATTAAATCATGCTATAAATATTAATTTAATAACTAAAGGACAATTTTCAAATATATTTTCAAAAAATTAATTAATTAATATCAAATATCCTAATATTTGATTTTTAATTAATTAACGATCATAAAATAACATAGGAAATAAACTTAATATTATTTTCCAATATAATATTAAATTTATAACTATAGACAATCACACATACAAATAGCAATAAATCAAGACCATCAAATAAACATACCAACACAGAGATGGAATCCATGAACTTTGTCACCTGACAAATTTGGGTAAGGCGGTCAACGGATACTTATCCAATAATTAGGATAATTGGGCTCAGATTTAGGGTTTTTGGGTCCATCTGTTACCTCCCCTCTTTACCATTGAGATGATTATTTATGGGCACGCTCACTCCTACCAATTCAGGGAAGACGATGCCCTGTACCTACAAACCTGTCATCACAAATCAAAGCATGTACATACAATATATAACAAGCAATGATAGGGTACGGTCAGTCATGTGGATCTCAACAAAGCGACTAACTACGCCTTCACCCTCTACCATACAAACACATAAAATAGATACATACAAATGAACACCATACACATGCTAGTATGGGGTAAGTACATCATAATCCAACTGAAATATGAAACATCTCAACATAATATATCAATATTCAAACATAACATCACATGACATAATCAAAACATAATCCAGATCATCACTAGTCACTAAAATAATAAAATCTGCACACAACAATGTGGCCTAAAAGAGTATGGCACTGAAAAACTGAAAGCAAACTATGGAGGTACTACAGCATACAAGGAGATAAAAGCATGTAAAAAGCATAGATTGTTTTCAATTTGTGTTTGATGTTTTATTTGTGTTGTAGATGCAAAATCCTTTCTAGAGAGGAGACTGACTGACTCGGATGAAGCTTCAAAGGACTCTAACTAGATATGATACGTCTAAAGTATACTGGAGACCATAGGATATGACATTGATTGCCCGCAAATGTTAAGCATTGATAGGATATAGACGCTTAAGCTGAGTGGTGTACAGACCAACTTATTAAAAATTGGAAAGCCAGAACAAACTAGGAGATATGTACAAACTAAAGCAAGACTAAAAGCTAGGAAAGACCAAGATTGCACTGATAGATGGAGCATTTTTGAACAAGTGGTGCCCGTTTGCCGGGTTTTTACCATCTTGGCAGAGATTCTATTTTTACTACCAAGGTGCCTATTTCCAGGTTTTCACCAAGGCACTTTTTCTTTTTCTCATTTTTTTAAATTTTTCATTTTTTTGATTTTTTTCACTTTTTTTGTGAATCGTCAAGGCGCCCATTGCTAGGTTTTCACCAAGATGTTCATTTTTTCAGGAATTTTTCCAATTTTTATAATTTTTTCAAGACATTTTACCATACACTGAATGCCTTAGGGGTAGAATTTCTTCAGATGTAGAACGTTGATTGGTTCTCAAAGCTGTTCTCCTTCAGTCATTGAGAGTTGATAGGCTCCAGAGCCAAAAGTAGTAGTGATTACAAAGGGACCCAAGCAGTTGGGTTCAAACTTCCCCTTGCATTCTCGATGTGATTGATTTTTAGGATTTTCTCTCAAGACTAGATCACCAACCTGAAATTCTTTGTGTCTGACTTTCTTGTTGTAGCCTCTAGACATTCTCTTCTGATATACTCTAAGATGATCATATGGTGCTTGTCTACACTCATCTAGTAGTTCAAGTTCTTGCAACATAGACACTTTGTAGTCATCATCAGTTACTAGACCATGCATTATGATTCTTAGTGATGGGATTTCAACCTCAATAGGTAGTACCGCTTCAGACCCATAAACTAAAGTGAATGGTGTAGCCCTAGCAGGTGTTTTGATACTTGTTCTATAGGTCCAGAGAGCTAGATTGATCATGAGATGCTAATCTCTTCCTGTTTTATTAATTATATGATGCAAGATTTTTAATAGATTCTTGTTGGAAGCCTCTACTTGTCCATTTCCTTGAGGATAGTAGATAGATGACCAATGTTGTGTAATCTTTAATTTGGCACATAAATCATCTAGATCTTTGTTCTTAAATTGTCCACCATTATCTGTTATTATGGAATGAGGGATCCCATATCTGCATATGATATAGTTCAAGATGAACATAGATATTTGTTTACCAGTTGCTTGTGTCAAAGGGACTACTTCTACCCATTTTTAAAAATAATCTGTAGCTATAATGATATGGGTATGTATATTAGAAGAATGAGGATGTATGGCTCTGATAAGATCAAATGCCCATTGATGAAAAGGCCATTGTGTAGCAAAGGGAATTAAATCTCACCCTGGAGCATGGATTAAGTTGCCATGCACTTGTACTTTTGACAATTCTTTGCAAACTTGATTGTGTCTTTTTCCATCTCAGGCCAATAGTACCCAACCCTAATAAGTTTTTGAGCTAGTGTTAAACCATTCAAGTGTGACCCACAAATATCATCATGGACGTCTTCTAATGCACGTTGAGACTCTTCTTGCTCTAAACATCTAAGTAGCATACCATCTAGACCTCATTTGTAAAGATCATGACCAATGATGACATATCGGGATGTGTTACGAATTAGGTATCTTTTCTCATGGTGGTTAAAGGTATCGGGAATGATTTGGTCTCAAAGATAGGAAAAAAGGTTTTTGTATCTGGATGAATCATGACCAACAATAGTGCAGATCATGCAAGTTTTAGGGGAATCATATACAGGATAAGATAGTGCTTCCACCAAGAACTCGTAGCATAGCTCATGTTCGGGCTGCTGCAATAAAGTAGATAACGTTGCCATTGCATCAGCAGCTTTGTTCTATGTTCTAAGAATTTTCTCAAATGTGATAGATATGAAGTATTTCTTTAGATCATCTACCATTATTTTGTATGGAATGAGCTTTTCATATTTAGTTTGGTACACATCATTAACTTGATGGATAACAAGTTGGGAGTCTCCATGAATGTGTAGTTATGTTACTCTCCATTCAATAGCTATCTTCATGCCATTAAGAAGGGCTTCATATTCAAAAATATTGTTTGTGCAAGGAAACTTGATTCTAAATGATTTTGGGATTGAATATCCTTGAGGAGTTATGAACAAAATGCCTGCTCCAGATCCATTCTATGTATAGGAGCCATCAAAGAATAATTGCCATTCTCTAGAAGAAAGATTCATGATAGAGGAATCTGGAAATTCCATTTGCATAGGTGTGTCATCAAACAATGGTGCATTTTCTAATTGATCAGCAATAACTTGTCCTTTAATAGATTTCCTTTCAACATATTCAATGTCAAATTCACTTAAGAGCATGACCCATTTAGCTAATCTACCCATAAGGGAAGCTTTGCTTAGTAGGTACTTTAGCGGATCAATCTTAGCTATCAAATGTGTGGTATGTGCCAACATGTAATGTCTCAGTTTTTGTGATTGAAAGATCACAGCTAGACAAGCCTTCTCAATCATATAATAATTCTTTTCATATGCCACCAATGTCCTACTTATATAGTATATAGCTCTTTCCCTTTTTTTGTCATCATGTTGTGCCAGCAATGCCCCTAGTGAGGTATCTATTGCAGAGACATATAAGATCAATGGATTCCCTTGAATAGGAGGCATCAAGATAGGTGGATTTGATAGATACTTCTTGATATGATCAAAGTTCTTTTCACATTCTTCGTTCCATGAAAAGGTTACACCTTTATGTAATGTTTTTGTAAAAGGTTGTGATATGTCCACCAACTGAGATATGAAGCATCTGATAGATTGAACTCTTCCTTGCAATGTCCTCATTTGACGATGTGCTTCAGGCGTTGCATCTCTATTATAGCCTTTACTTTAGCTGGATCAACTTCAATGCCCTTCTTTGAAACTATGTATCTTAAGAGTTTTCCAGAAGTGACGCCAAAAGCACACTTCTTAGGATTTAATCTGAGACTAAATTTTTCCATTCTATCCACTATCTTGCCCAAGTCATTCAAATGTTTAGTTCTAATCATAGATTTTGCCAAAGTATCATCAACATAATCCTCCATAGTCCTATGCATCATGTCATGAAAAATAGATGTCATGGCTCTTTGATATGTAGCACTAGCATTCTTAAGCCCAAATGGTATAACATGCCAACAGAAGGTGCCCCATGAACATGTGAAGGTGGTCTTCTCTTGATCTTTTGGAGAAATTTTTATTTGATTATATCTAGAGAAACCATCCATTAAAGAATACATCTCAAAACCCGCAGTCATGTCCACTATCATGTTAATGTTAGGAAGTGGAAAATCATCCTTAGGGCATGCTTTATTCACATCTCTAAAATCTATGCACACTCGTATTTATTTATCTAGTTTTGAAATAGGTACAATATTAGAGATCGATTCTACATAATCAATAACTCAGATGAATTCAACTTTCAGGAGCTTCTCTAATTCAGCTTTTACTAAGAGTGCAACATGAGGATGCATCTTTCTCAATTTTTGCTTAACTGGTTTGACATTTGGAGAAATAGATAAATGGTGCATTATAAGATCAGGATCCAACCCTCGCATATCTGAATATTTCCATGCAAAGTTGATCTTTTTCTCTATTAAGAATGTTGTAAATTTTTTCTTTTCTTCTTCTGATAAGGATTGTGCTACATGGATCAACTGTGATTCTTTGGTTTTTCCCAAGTTGATAGATTGAGTGGGCTCAATTAGAACCAGAGATCTGTCCTGTAAATGACTCGGAAGGACATCAAATATCTCATCCTTAGGCACCTTAGAGAGGTTTTCACCTTCGGATACATCTTTTATTTTTACTTTTGTTGGTTCTGAGACTACCACAAAGTGGTTTTCACCCTCAGAACTCCTTTTCTTTTTATTCTTATTCTTATTTTTCTGACTAAGATATTTGATGTCCGACTCCATCATGCAAACACTCGGTTCACTGATGGAAGTCCCTATAGGCTCAACTACATTAAGGTAGCAAGCAAGGGCATAGTCATTCGGGAAGGTATAAATACCATGGCTTGGATTTGTGGAGGTTTGATCAAGAGGGTCTAGATATCAGATAGTCAAAGCAAGGAAAGATTGAGAGATAGTGTTTACAGATATGGATCTATCATCATTGGTCCTAACTTGATGCTCGAGTTCAAAGGTGATATTACAACTTAAGACATTCAATTCATGAATAGGCTCAATGTTATCATGGAAGTCCACTTCATCCATAGGTGGGTTAGACTCATTTAATTCATCATTTCTCTCTAGACTTACATTGGATTTAAGTGCATATTGGTGAATAACATCAACATGTTTCCCAATAATAAGTTCATCTGGTTCTGGAATGGCTCCCCATTCATAATCATTTTATTCTTCATCTATGCCTCTAAATTTAAGAACATGAGTGAAGTCAGGATGAATACCCCAAAAAGAGTTACCCTCAGATTCTGATTTGAATTCATACTCATGTGAATCTGTCTTAGAATGACTACCACCATCCCCCTTATCTATTTGATCATCTTTGAGATCAACTAGTTCTTGTGTTGCAACTATCCCTTGCTTTATAGTAGGTTCTTGTGTTTCTACTACATTGATTCTTTTTATGGGATCATCTTCAGCATCAAGGAGGTCTTTGATTTCTTTGGGAAATTATTCATAAGGAATAAGCTCTGAACTGTCTAAATCACCATTTGATGGTTCAATTTATTCCTTCGAAAGGAGGGGTTCTCCTAGTGCAATCTGCTCTATGACATGAGAATAATTACCTTTTAGGTGGAAGGGTTTCTTTTTAAAGCCTAAGCCAATAGTATCTTTGTTTTCCCTACCAGTATGTGAAATAGGTGTCATAAGACCTTTTCCTTTGACTCCTGGAGCTCCTTTACCTAGATATCCCATTTTAGCTATCAATTTTCCCCCTGGACCATATGATTCAGAAGAGATTTCGGAGACTGTAGAGTCACTAGTTTGAACAACTTGAGATTCAGGTTCATCCTTGTATAGCCATGCAAGCACAGCTTCATCTTCTTCAAATTCTTTCTTGGAGACTTTTTTTTCCACAAAATTTCATTTATATGCCTCAAGAGGTTCTTTAGAGTTTGTTTTAGGTTGTTTTAAGGACTGTCCATAAGACATAGGTGAGATAGGGAGAGATGTCAAAGATAAGACTGGCTCTATAGTATATTCTCCCATGTTATTTTCTTTGATATTGACCTCTTTTGCAATGTCTTCCATTTTTGATGTGGATGCTTCTTTTGTTGACTTACTGGAAGATTCTATGTTATTAGGCACAAGTTTATCCACACTTTCCTTCAATGTATTGCAAGTGGTGGATATGTCGACGGGGATAGTAACCTCTACTCCTTCATAGGGAAACTTCAAACATTGATGGTATGTAGAAGGAATAGCTTGCATTTCATGTATCCATGGTCTCCCTAGAAGGATGTTGTAAGCCAAAGGTAGATCAAGCACTTGACATATGGTATCTCTGATAATTGGACCCACTCTGATAGGTAAGATAATGGTGCCTTTAGAAGATCTTTCTTTTTCATCATAGGCTTTTATAGTAATCTTCTTTCAAGGATCAATAGCCAATTCTGAAAATCCCAATTGTGTGATCAAGTTGTAAGAACAAATGTTTAGGCCAGCGCCCCCATCTATCAACATGCATTTGAATCTACAGTTTTGGATCAAGACTTCTATATGCAAGGGCTGATTATGTGGGTGACTCAAGGAGTTGTCATCCTCTTCTGAAAAGGAGATATATTGCGGAGATGTAAGATGTCCAACCATAGTCTGGAACCTATCTAAATCAAGGTCGTCAGGAACATTAGATCCGAGAAAAACTTTGTCTAGAATGGCTCTGTGAGCTAGAGATATTCAAAGCAACTCAAACATAGATATTTTTGCATTAGTTTGTTAGAGTTGTTGAATAATGCTATAAGATGTTGGCCTTGTATCTTTAGGATTGGAAGATTTAGAAGCAGCCTTCTGTTTGGAAGCGGAAGAAAGATTGAAGGGCATCTTAGGGACATTTGATGAATCTAAGATTTGTCCTTTCAGATTTTCCTAAGCCTATGATCGAGTAACTGAGTTAGCTGAAGAATGATCCCTATCTCTTTGCACAATAGTGATGACATTACAACACTCAGAGAGATAGGATTCAACCATATTGATAACAACATTATTTCCAGGGTAAGCATAATTGACCTTTGCCCCCATATTAGGTTGAGAAGATGAAACTTCTTGACCATGTTTTAGAAATGGTTTTGTAAATGTCGTATGATCATTATTATTTTTAGGATTATCAATCATGATTTCTCCATTATCAATCTTGTCTTGAATGGTATGCTTCAAGTGCAAGAAGTTATTAGTTTTATGACCTTTACTTCGATGGAAATCATAAAATTCATTCTCTCTCCACCATTTTGGTTTAGGGTCTGGATCAGATTGTTGGATCTCAGGAAAAGAAATGATGTTATTAGCCAATAAAGTTCTCATATCTAATTCCAAAGATTCTCCAAGAGGAGTGAACTTCTGTTTATTATCAGCTGACCAAGATTTGAATTTTGGCTTCTTTTGAGATGATTTGGGCACCTTTTGTGTTGAAGCTTTGATGGCTTGGGTACCAATAGTTAGATTGAAAGCCGGTGCCTTCGATAGGGCATGAAGAGTGTCAACAACACCATCTATGATGATGCCCTTATTCTTGTTCCAATTTTTTTTCTTGTCTTTAGAACTGGATCCAGATTCATACTTATCTTTTTGAAGTGTGATGTCTCCTTTTTTTACAAGTACTTTTTCGATTTTGATTGCATTGTCTACCATTTTGTCAAAAGATGTATGATTTTGCATTTGTAAAGGGTAGTTGATTTCTAGAACAAGGTTGTTGATGAAGATTTATAGATTTTCAATTTCTGGAATAGGTCTAGCATATAGAGAGAACTTCTTTCTCCATCTTTTGAGAAATGTCAGGAATGGTTCTCCTGGATATTGTTTGAGATTACAAATGTCAATCATGATGACCGAATGCTGGATGTTGTAGGAGTATTAATGATAGAATAATTTGATCAAATCCTCAAAGGTTTTGATGGTAGGAGGCATCCTAGAAAACCAATGAATGGCTGCTCCTCCCAAAGATCGAGGAAAGAGATGCATCAGATAGGTCGGTTCATGCATGAATTCCATAGATTGTGTACAGAACTCTTTGACATGATACTGAGGGTCAGAGTGTCCATCATACTTATCTTATTTAGGCATTTCCACCCTCTTAGGGGATGGTGGCATATACAAGTCTTTATCGAATGGAAAAGGACAGAGGGCCTCCATGGAGAACTCCTTGGGTTCCTTTTCTCTCTCAAGTTGATTAAGTTTGACTTGCATGGCGTGCATTTGTTTCACCATAGCCATAAGAGGTGTTTCTTCCTCATGTGTAATGATATTTTTGACATTAAAGTTAGGAGGAAGTTTAGCTCCTTGATGAGCTAGCTCTAGAAAGTATGCTTCTCTATCTTCCTTCAAGAAATGCCTCATCATTTTCTTGACTTCATCATCATTTTGATATCAAGCAATTTCTTCAAGTGTGGGTTCTTGGTCCGCACCATGTTGAGATTGAGTTCTTTGAGAATAATGGTTTGTCCCTGCTTGAGACATGGTAGGAGTTTTAGGACTCCCTAGGATAGATCGAGGATTACAACCTTGAGTTGATGGTGGAGGTATGTAAATAGTTTTTAATCAAAAGTTCCAAGACCGTCATCTTCGTAAAGACCAAAATTGTAGAGTTAATCAAGAATTGGACCTTGGATATGAGTCAAAGGTAAGGTATGAGGTGTTTCTCCTGATTTCTTGTGTGAGGAAGCTTTGGTTTCCACCATTAACCTTGGGTGAAGCAAAAGAATAAGATGGAGAAAATTGAAGAATGAATTGATTCAAGAAGATCAGATGACACAACCTTGTCAAGGTTTGATTGATTGAAGCTTAGATTAGACTTAGGTGAAGGATATTGTGCCTTGGATATATGGGTAGACACCCAAAAGATAGTGGACACAAGCTCACAACGCTTAGTCATTTTGAAGATTGATTGAAGATTTGATAGTTATGACAATGTTTTGACACAAGATGAAAAAGATTCAAATCGATTAAATAGAAGGCTGAATCAGATTCAAAAGGCCACGTTAGGAAAATGATTGGATTCTCAATAGTTGTTGCTCTATTCCCGACACAATGATTTGTTTGATAGATTTTGGAAATAGGTTGAAAAAGCTGGGTATCTGGCAATTCTGACAATTTTTCAAAATTTCTCAAACAACTTTTGATAGGTTCGTACGACACTGGGTAGGGTATGAAATGATAATTGCAATACTCGTACGACAGTTGATAGCAGGATTTTGGCTTTTGATTTTGACTGGAGACAAAACTCGTACGAAAGAGTACTGAACACCATATGATAATATGTAGGCTATGAAATGACACTTGCAAAACTCGTACGACTTTCTAACTTTACAAGATGACTTTTGACTCTAGAAAAGGTATTTGATCTCAGATTTTGCAATTTTGGAGTTTTCAGTTTCAAATGATTCACAAAAATGTCTGTCCAGATTTGATGATTGTATTGGATTGATTCATTCTTAGTAACCAAATAGATAAACAAGCATGCAAGATAGCAAGCAAGTGATTTCAAGCACATTTGAAAATAATGAATAGGGGACAAAGCAACCCTACACATGAACAACCAAGTGACTGAATGTGCTAATCCCTAGAAGTGCTAACAATGTATGTTCCAAAAAAATTTGCAATAACACACATATGCCTAGAAAATGAAAATTTGGCCTCACTAGGGTTTGTAGTAATGGTCTGACTCTGCAACTTTTATGATCTCAAGAGGGAAAACTCCAATCCAAATGCACTGAGGTTTTGACACAGTTTGAGAATTTAATCAATTAGGAGCTGCTAGGATCTAACAGCCCAACAAGAGACCACACCTGTGAATATTTCCTCCACAAGGACATTTATATAGTGGTTATCACTACCATGACGAAAATGGCTATTACCACTTGAGGTTCCATCAACGTGGTTGACCCAATTAAGGGAATGTCCACTATGGTTAACCCTCTCTAAAGGTGACTCACAAAAGATACCACATGGAGACTAGTTCTAGATTCAAGGATCTGAGTTTCTGATACTACCCAAAAAGGGAGTAGAGCATAGTCCTCTAGCCTTTTCATTTTTAACCAAAACAAAGCAGATAGATTAATCTGACATGCTAAGACCAAGATTATCTCACAAAGATCTATGATGTCAACCGCTTATGATCTATCAACCTCTCCGGAGAGAGAATGTATCAATCAGAAGTTGAAGATGCACAAATCTAGTAGAACATGAGACTTTCTCAGTAACCTCCCTACCTACAAGGGTTCCTTCATTGAGAAGAGTTTCACTGGAAACCCATTCTCTCAAGAACCACAAATAGTGTTCATAGGGCCTATTTACTATGTGTAACAAAGATGCTGAAAAGAAAATCTACGTTCATTTTTATAGCCCAAAATGAAATCTATGATATGAAAGCAATAAAAGGTCACACAAGCCAAACATGTGAGATGTTCATTTTAGTCCAAATCAAAATGTTATCAGCTGAGAAGATTACTTGAATTCCTCACCATGCGCTTAGTAGATTTTTACCTATTTTTAGCAACTCACGCATTTCCTAATCAAAATCAGCAGAAATCAATCAGAAACAACAAATTTCAATTGTTAATGTTAGCTGTCAGCCCAAATCTAGAAACTAAATATGGAAAACTGCCTGAAAAAATGAAATGACAATTGAAACCTAGCACTAAAACTCATACGATAGTGGGTCACCTCCTAGATGACAATCTGGAAACTCGTACGACACTAGGTACCTATTCATATGCCAATCAGGCTTTCAAATGATAATGTGTACACTCTGATATGAGCCTCAATCAAATAAATTGTCGTACGACAGTGGGTATCTACTGATACAAGTTTCTGACAAAACTCGTATGAAAATTGTATGGAAAGAAATTAAAAATCGTAGCTTGGAATAGAAAATGACAAGAAGATGATAGAAATTGATAGAAATTGAATGGAAACCCATTTCAGGGCCCCACGGTGGGTGCCAAAAATATGTGTGTGAATTTTGTACCTAGCTATAGACACAACACTTTAGTAAAACATTAGAGGTTAGCTAAAATCAAAATCGTGCAGTGAAATGGAAACTAATCTAACCAGGCAATTTACTACCTTCTAGTAGATGCGACTATGTATTCTCAGATTATATCAAGATCAGTGACCTTGATGACACCTAGATGAAGGATTTGAATGCAAGATAGCAATGAAGTAATGAATGAAAATTAATCTATATTTTTGGGTTTTCTATGCAATAAGAATGAGAAATCTGGATATGAAACTATTCTAGAATGAAATTGATCTATGAATATGCAAAGTAAGCTAATAATGATATGAAATATGAAACTAGAATAAATTGAAAACAAGATTGATCTCACAAAATGTTGATTCACAAGAAGCTCGATGATTCCCCTGATGTTAATTCGCTAGAGTAATTGTGCAAACTTGTGAGATGAGATATGAAGAGCTGAGCCTTGATTTTGTAGAAATCCAGGGCTTTGGGGATGCATGGAAAATCCATAAATCAGTCAGGCTAATTTTTGAGTCAACAAGAAATTAGAAATAGATTAACTCACAAAATAATTCAAAATCATGTAAAAACAACGTTTTAACTCAAATCAAAAGTTTAGATCAACTTTGAACTCAAAATAGATGTTGAGTTTCCAAAAGTTAACAACTTGCATTGATTTTATGAGTTAAAGTTTAACTGCTCTTTGAATGTGCATAATAATTATGAATTAAATAAATAAATAAAGTGATTTATTCTCAACTTAACTGGTTTTTTAAAACAATTGATTTATGGGTTAATCAATTATTAAAATCAAACTTTTATTCAAAAACTATATTATTAAATTTGACAATTGACTTTAATTAATTAAATAAGAATTTAATCAATTAGTCATAGGATATTTGATTTATTGTCAGAATTAAATAATACAGTTTAGGAATAAATATAATTAAATCCAATTAAATAATTAAGTGGCAGTATTAAATCTAATTAAATAAATATTTAGAATATTCAATTAATCAAACTTAGGATAAATAGGATTTATCACCAAATAATCATTAAATTAAACATAATTAGGATAATTAGGAATATTGAAGGAATATGCCGTGATGCAGAATTTAGGATAATCAATTAGGATTCGATAATGTGCCAATGTGCCTTAGGTTAGGACTTTGATGTCGATTTCCGTTCGAATTGACGATGTATGAGGTTAATGAACCTATAGCCCATTTTTGGGGTATTACAATTACTATTTGGATCTTCCACTCTTTGATGCCATCCTAGGGCTCTCATTAGAGACTTTCTACTTATTTTCAATGTTTTTCTTATCTTTCTAATGAGTCGAGATTTCTTCATTTGAGTGCTTACTATCATTGATGTAAGTATATGTCGTGTGACATTACTATCTTTCGTGCATGATGTGGAACCCACACTCTCATATGCAATCATTTGATTCTTTACAATAGATTTTTCACTTAATTCATCCATCATTCTTAGCCAAAGAATCTTCATGATGGGCCTAAATTTCAGATTTCTCATCATTTCAACAAATAGTTGACATCTTCTTGTCATGTTTAAATTCTCAAAAAATGATCTCCAAATATGATTAACATTTCTTTGACAAGTACTCTTCGGAATCTTGTCAGGCATTGCTTGCAAAATGTTAGTATCAATATCAATCAAATACTTTGTCTTTCTATATTTAATAATTCTAGGAGCATCAAAAATATTATGTGTGAATTGCGTACCATCTTGAGTGCCTTCAACATGAGATGATGTTGTGCCTACACCTTGGGATGTAGATAATGGTGTGCCTTCAACATGAGATGATGTTGTGCCTACACCTTGGGATGTAGATAATGGTGTGTCGTCAACATGATACAAGGGTGTGCCCAAACCTTCGGAAGTAGACAATGGTGTGCCTTCAACATGATACATTGGTGTGCCTCGAATATTGGATGATGATGTCTCTTGAACTTGGGGAGTCGTAGATGATGTCCCTGCATCTTTATAATTTAATTGTCTCATTGCACGCAAGTTTCTCATCTGTTGTCTTTTTTATTCCAATTCCAATTCTCTCTTAGTTTGTATTGATGTTTCATGTTCCTCATCCAAAGAAAAATCTTCTTCTATGGTATCTAATTTTTTCTGTTCACAAAGTTGTCTCATTCTTTCCCTTTTCTTATCTTTGTCTCTTTCATGCTCTTCTGGTGTTAAATTCTTTGCTTGTTTCCTTGGCATGATGATGATGATTTCTACATATGAATTGATTATAATTTTAAATATATAATATAAATGTAAAACAATAAGTCAAGTTATTATATAAACCTCTTACAATATGACAAATTATAATATAAATTTATTACAATTATATCAAATTATGTATTGAACAAGTCTATATCATATGAATTATAAACCAAAACACTCTTTATTCACATTTGACATGTAAAAAATTAAAAAAGTTACCTCAATCGATAAATTTCGGTGATAATGCTTGAATTTCACAATTCGATCTTTATTTTTGAACAAAAAGATGGTGCAAATTGATAGAATATGCTAATTTGTCACTATCAACACCATGAAAAGTGAATACTTGTCGAATAACACATAGAACTCAGATAGCAATAGCAAAAGTGGGCCTCTTTCACAAGATCCTTAACAAAGAAGACCATTTATTTTAGTTTTGCATAGCGCGAGTGTGCTATAGCGTGCTTGCCCTATGCAACACTAAAAAGTGTTATGAATACTATTAAATAGGGTGTGCGCCCTATAGGGAATGTGCTCTATAGCACATGCGCCCTATGTAAAACAAGAAAAAGGGAAAATATAAAGGGTGTGGGAGAGGGAGAGAGAGAGAGAGAGAGAGAGAGAGAGAGAGAGAGAGAGAGAGAGAGAGAGAGAGAGAGAGAGAGAGAGAGAGAGAGAGAGAGAGAAGGTAAGAGAGAAAGAGATGGGGGAGAGAGAGAGAGAGAGAGAGAGAGTAGGGGAAGGAGAGAGAGACAAACAGACAGACAGACAGAGAGATAGAGAGATAGAGATAGAGACAATATATATATATATATATATATATATATATATATATATATATATATATATATATATATATATATATATATATATATATATATATATATATATATATATATAGAGAGAGAGAGAGAGAGAGAGAGAGAGAGAGTGCCTCCCCATACTCTCTGTCTCTCTCTCACCTTCTCACTCTGACCTTCTCTCTCTCTCTCTCTCTCTCTCTCTCTCTCTCTCCCTCTATATTTCTCTCCCTCTATCTCTCTTCCTCTCACTTTAACTATTTCTCATCACTATATGAATCTATGTCTTACATAGGGCGCACACCCTATAGGGCGTGCACACTATGTAAATTTATGACTTTCATAGCGCGCTCGCACTATGAAAATCATAAATTTACATAGTGTGCATGCCCTATAGGGTGTGTGCACTTTGTAAAGGATTTGAATTTACCAATCCTAAGGCTTGGATTTTCCTTGGAGCCAACCCAAAGACTTGGACGATTGAAATAGGCCTGAGACGTGTTTTCCAGCAAACATACAAAAAAATGACATCTTTTTGTGTGTGCTCCTTGTCAGGTTTCCTCATGGCTCAAGAATGTAAAAATAAGACAACGTGATATTGTAGATCTCTCTATTAGCTATCTAAGCATATAATTTATTTTGAATTCTGATTATGTTAAGTTTTTCAACTCTAATTTCTTTTGTGTGTATGTCTATTTTTTGTAAAAAACCAACATGCAGTATTTTGGGCATAGATTTTGGCTTGTTCATCGAATTTTGCAATAAGTTACATTTTTAGAAACTAGACTCCATTCTAAACACTTTAAAAAAAAAGAAAATTTTATTTTCGATTAGTTTTAAATGATTTCTAGGGGGAGCACATAGAAATTTCTTGTTTTCAGGATGTGTGCACTTCGTAAATTCATAAAAAATTATACATTCATCAAAAAATTATCAAAAAAATCTTGGATAAACTACATGGTGTTAGATAAATTTTCACTAGAGCGATTAAAAAAATTCAAAAAAAAAGTGAACATTTTAGGGGGAGCACACCAGACGCTATGTTATGTTTTTGGACAAAAAATAGGACCACTTTTTGTGCTCCCCCTTTTTGAGGGCCTTAATCTGCACCATTTTCAAAATAAGTTAGTATTTTAGGAACTAGATTTAGAGTATTACAACTCATGTTTTTGTCACATCTTAAAATTTTAAGTCTAACTATCTTCAATTTCTTGTTAAAGTTCAGAGTTTGCTGATTTTAGGAAAAAAGTGGCATCTTATACCCCCTTTTTGGTCCCCCATCTTTGTGCACTTACCCAAATGTCCATTTAAAGTTGATTTGATATTTTTTTATGAGAATTAGAGCATTTTTCTAAGATTTTGCAATTTTGAAGGATTTTAAGCACCTATCCAATTTTGGATTTCTACAGTATGCTCTGAAGGAAGAAGATAAGTTGAAAAAGAAACAACATAGTAACTCCCAAGGGAAGGATAAGATTGATCACTCAGTGAAGAGTAAGCTGACTGATGCAGAAGATGAACCGAAGCCTGTGGAACCGAAGAAGAAGATAGGTAGAGTTATCTTTAAGATTACTTGCTATAACTATGGAGAGGAAGGACACTATTCTTTTGAGTGTACATAGAAGAAGGTTGACCAACGAAATGTTGGGGTGAATGAGAATATTCAGAATGAACCTGAATCTGAGAACTTGCTGCTTTGGTGAACATTTCTCGATACAAAGGATGAACCTTGTCAGAGGAGTAACTTGTTTAGGACTGGATGCAAGTCTGGAGGTAATCTATGTGATGTTATTTTTGATAGTGGTAGTACTGATAACCTTGTTGTTGAGGACATGGTTCAGAAACTTGGCTTCAATAGACTGGAACATCCACGTCCTTATAGGATTGGTTGGTTGCAAGATGATCATGCTCTAGAAGTAAGAGAACAATGCTTCATTGATGTTCAGATTAGCCAGTATAAGGATCTTGTGTTATGTGACATTGTGGAGATGAACAGTTGTAATATATTGCTCGGTAGGCCTTGGCAATATGATTGCAGAGCTATGTATGATTGTGTAAGAAATGTTTTTACTGTTGAGAAAGATGACAAGAAGTTTTCCCTAATGCCTTTAATGGATATGACACTCGGTAGGAAAAGTTTGAGTATTGGTAGCCAAGTTGAGTTGGTGGATCTAGAGAAAATGAATGATTAGTATGGAGAACAGACCTCTGTACTGTCTAGGAAAGTCTTGAAGAGATAGAGGAAGCTGAAGTGGAAGAGTATGCAAAGTGAAAAGGTGGAGGACTTATATGTGAAGAACCAGTTTAGGGTTTATGTGCAGAATCCCAGAAGATGTTCTTCTCACATATGAACATATTTTCAAACCTAGGGTGTTTGATGCAGGGGCATTCTTGGTCCTTGGTAAAACTACATGGGTGGATTTTTGTTTGGTCAGTGTTACTCAGTTGCAAGCTTGACCGATGGTCTCGGTCATTGAAGGAAGCTCAGTCGCTGAAGGAACTCAGTAATCTCAAGTGCTCGGTGAAAGTGTTACTCGACGATGCCTAAGGTGCTCAGTTGACACTGGTTCTCAACGATGCTTGGCTTGGTCAGTTATTTCACTGTTGCTCGATAATTCTGGTTTACCAACTAGAGTTCTGTGTGATTTTTTAGGCTGACTTGGTGCATTTAATGTTGGTAGCTATTGTTATAGGCTGACACGTTAAATTTAATGATTGTAAGGCAATTTATAAGCTGGCTTGTATTTCATTTAATATTTGTTAGAGAGAGTTAATGGTTTCATCTATCCGACTTGTGGCTGATGATTAGTATTTATAGGGATGGTTGGGTAGTTGTTTAGGTAGGAGATTGGAAGTAGTAGATTAGGAAGATCTGGATATTAGTTTTGGGATGTGCGAAGATGGAATTGGTGAAGTTATGGAAAAGATCTTGCATGATCTTGCAAATCAGATTGTTATCTGATAGTTCTTAGTTGCAGAGCTAGTGGTTTTCACACTTGGAGACAAGGGGATTGCTTAGTGGCTTGGGAGCTCAAGTTTAGATCTGTCTTAGGGTTTCCATTAGTTTTTGATAGTTTTCAGAACTAGATTAGCTAGATTTGAATTGGATCTTTTTGATCTTGTAGAGTTGTTTCTGATTGTAATTGGCCCTAACCCAAAAGGCCTTACAGTCGGGCATGTTAATGGAAATTACTTTGAAACATCTTGTTGTGTTGAGTTTTTCGTAGTGTAATTCTGAAGCTACAAGGTTGGACTATCTTTAATTGGATCCACCATCCTTAGCTGCGTCAAAGGCCACGTAAATGCATTAATCTTTATTGTAGAAGTGTCATTTCTTTTCTCAAATGCATCATAATTTTCTATGTACATGCTACTCCAGGCCTGGTACATGCTATTTAACCTATCTAACAGAAAATTCAAACACAAATTTATATAAATTTAGAAAATTAAATCAAAATCTGGTTAGTAGAGGCAAGTATGCCCACAGTGGGTACTATTTTGTGTACCTGAAATACGTTCATGAAATTAATTTTCTAAGAATTAATTCAAATTGAGCTAAGTAACCTTTAAAAAATGATGAATTGCAAGTTTAAAGCCATAAACATCTCATGGATCCCTATTTAAAGATGTTAATACAATTCTCTTAACAAGCATCCATTAGAGCCAGCTCTAAAATGAGAATAAAATGCTAAATGATGATGAATTAAGCCTATTTTACTCAAAACAATGCTAAATTATGCTTCTAGATCAATTTCACTATAGTAATGATGCAAATTCTAAATGCTCTTGGGATCTTTTTCTCCTAATTTTTGCATTCTATTTATAGATTTCTCCAAGCATAGGGGGTAGAGTCAAGTTATTCATTATTGAATTTGGGTTAATTCCATGGTTTCAAATATTGAGAAAATTTAAATATTTTGTCCTCAAAGCTTGGGACAATGAGATAAAATGAGTGGTCAAGATGCATTCTCCAAGTGAGTGATTGAGATTCAATGTGTCTTTGATCCATGTGAGACCAATTCTCAATTCCTATTGGTTTAGGTAATTCCCTCCCATGTGGTAGGTGAGAAATATTAGGATTTAATTAATTGATTTTATTTAATTCTTTAGCCATGTATACCCCTTGAATGGGTTAAATTTGATTTTAATTCAACTATATAATTAATTAGATTAATTACATAATTAAATGATTTAATTGATTTATTTAATCTTTTTTGGCTTTGATTTCAATTAATTCTTTATTTTACCTTGATTATTCACTTGGATCAACTTGACAATTTTTAGGTGTCTACAGGATGCTACTAGGATGCTATTGAAATTTCTTTGAGCTTGATTTGATGTGAAAGTCTTGTAAGAAATTTCATTGCAAGTGTGTTGTAATATGTTGTAGATATGCTAATACATTATACAGGTTTTAGATTATGGGAATTTTCTCCCATAAGTGTTTTCCCCATGTAAATAATTATGTTATATGTTTATTGTTATTTTGTTAATTATCTTATGGGTTTATTGAAATCTATGTAATAGCTAAATAAAATTTGTATAATCATCCTCGCAAGGTTAGTGTAAGAAGCATTTACATACACCTTTTCTTCCTGACAAGTGGTATCATAGCCTAGACAATTTTGGTCTCATTTGTCAGGTATACGGTTTTTTGAGCTAATAAATGTTTGAGAGGGAACTTGTGTAAAGTATTTCATTTTCTGTATTGTAGGATAGTAAAGATGGAAAGCATAGCAAGGATAATTGAAGTAGAAAAGTTTTCTAGCATGAAATTTGAAATGCGGTAGTTGAAGATCAAAGATTTTATGATTGATCAAGATCTATGGGATGCAATGGATGAAAATGTCCAGAGGCCTACAAATCAAACTTTAGTTGCACTTTATGATGTAATCCATAGAAAAAACAAAGGTCACATATGATTGTGCCTTGTAGACTTAATTTTTATAAATTTCCACAAATAATCTACTTTGAAGAAGATTTGGAAGAAGGTAAGTGAGATATGTCAGGTAAAATGATTTGTGATTAATTTTCTCTTAAGGAAGAAGTTGTACATTCCTTGAGAATGGAAGAAAGTGGAATCATTTTTGAGCATCTAGAAATCTTTAATATTTTGGTGACTCAGTTTACCTTAATAGAGGTGGAAATGGACAAATAAGAAAGGTTCCAAATCTTTCTATTTTCATTTCCAAACTCATGGGACAACCTTGTCATGGTCGTAGGGAGCACTCTAGAACTGTCTTGAAGATGGAGAATGTTGTTGGTTCTCTATATTTTGAGGAGATGAGGAGTAAGTTCTCTCTAAATTCCAAAAATTCTTTGATTGTTCAAGGAAGATCAAGAGAAAGAAGCAAGAATGAAAATTAGCATGGCCTTTCTAATTCCAGGAATAAGGGGAAATCAAAATCACTTGGTAAGTCCAAGGAAATATGTTGGAATTATGGAAAACCAAGACACTTTTAAAAGGATGATAAAGAAAATAAGAAGAAGAAGCAAGATCTTCTAATTCTAAGTTTGATAAGGAATATGGAAATGCTTTTATTGGATCCTTGGACACTCATGTAGTTGACATTGCATGGTTGATAGACTCGGGTGCATCTTTCCACATGACTCATAACAAAAACTAGTTTAGTAAGTATGAAAATTTTGATGGTGGTAAGGTGTATTTGGGTGATAACTTTTTTCTTGATATTATTGATTGTGTAAGTATTCATCTGAAATTTTCAGATGGTAGAACAAGATAATTTTATGGTGTCTTTCATATCCTAATACTAGTGATAAATTTATTATTTGTTAGCAAAATAATATATGTACGTGTGTATGTACAGTTCCTAAAGTAGGTGTGAAAATAGTGAGAAATGCTATGGTGATTGAAAGAGGAAGAAAATTGGGGATATTGTATAACTATCTTGATACATGCACAGTTGAGTGCAATAGAACTTTTAATAAGATTGTGATAAAGACTACTCTATTAAAGAAGGAGGTGGTTTCTTTTTCAATAGATGGTCATAGTTTTTAGGTAGTCAAGGGTGCTTTGTCTATTGAATCAAAGTTTCTTATAGAGAAGACCATGTTATGGCACCAGAGACTTGGCCACATAGGTGAGAAGGGTCTATGGACCTAGAAAAATAAGAACCTTGTCAATCGATTGAATGATTGTAATCTTGAATTTAATTTATGTAAGCATTATATTTATAGAAAAAATAAATCATGTTTAGTTTACTCAACTTCTCATAAATCTTCATGTGTTTTGGATCTAATACATTCATATGTATTTGGTCCAGATGACATTTCTTTTGTTTGTAAATTAGTTTATTATGTTTCTTTCTTTCATGATTTTAGTAGAACGTGATTTTATTTTCTTAAGAGTAGATCCAAAGTTTTTATTTATTTCAAAGAATTTACATGAATGGTATAGTTGTAGACTAGAAAGAAGATAAAATGCTTGAGGATGCATAATGGTTTTGAATATTTCTCAAATGATTTGTACACATTATGTAAATATTGTGGGATCCTGAGTCAGAAGGTAACTCTATATTTTACACAATAGAATGGAGTTGCAGAAAGAATGAGAAATACCATGATGGATACTTGGCTAAGAGTGTGTCCAGTGGTGCTAGACTAGAGAAAAAAAATTGGGATAAATCTATTACCACTATATGCTACATAATAAATAAGTCTCCTAGTTAAGCTCTTGGTGATAAGATACCAATGGAATCCTAGTCAGCTGGCAAGCCTTCACTTAGAAATATAAGATTTTTTGGTTGTGAGGCATATGCTCATGTGCCAAAGGAGAAGCAAAAAAAATTGGATTAAAAATTTGTTAAATGTATATTCATTGGATATGGAAACCTTATGGTGTGAAAGGATAAAATCTCTGGGATCCTATTTTACAAAAGGTATTTTATTCTCTAGAATTTTTATTTTTTAGAGTAATTATACCTTCATTTATTACAATGTATCCAAAAAAAATAGAAGAAAAGAAAGATGTGATCTTCCACTACTCACTACACTTGTGAGAGTTGAATCAAGGCCCTTAGAAAGATAAGAAGTTGAGGAGAGCTCCACAAGTTCTGAATCATCAAAGAAAGAAGAGGAACCAACACAACTTGTTTGAAGGACTACTAGACAAAGAAAACCATCTGAAATGCATGGATATTAAATTGTGTAAGTGTGTTGTAATCTATTATTGATTTGATAATACATTATGCAGGTTTTGGAGTGTGGGATTTTTCTCCCGCAAAGGTTTTCCACATGTAAATCATTGGGTTCTATGTTTATTATTATTATTTTTATGCTCTTATGTGTTTCTTGAAATATCCATAATAGCTAAATGAAATTTGCATAATCATCCTCTCAAGATTAGCATAGGAATTTTTTCTTGATGAAGGGTGCTCCCCTTAATACCACAAACACATAATAGAAATAGAGAAACAACAGCAAATTGCAAGAACATAAAATGGGCTTGTTATTATCTCCACAAATGTGGAATTACAAGTTTTCAGAATTACAATGTGCAAAGCCGCATGGGCATTTTCCTTACAATATTCTGAGACACAAAGCCTTGAATTATTACCCAAACTACTCTGAACTTCTCCGAACTACTCCTCACTACCTAAGACAACACTACAACCTTCCTTATATAGGCAATTTTCCACCACCTGGGAAGGTTCCAGAATTTTAGCCAATAAGGCCAACCAAACTTAGAATTATTTTATTTTACAATTTATTACATCAAAGTCGGCTCAAAATAACTTTTGAAACCCAAATAGAAATTTTGAAGGAAAATCATTTTTTGCCATTTCAGGTGACCCAACTTCCGAAGACCATAAGTCATCACTATTTGACCCGATTGACTATTATGACCCCATTTTAGAAATGCCATGCTCTATAGGCTTGATTCACAAAAGTGTCCATCACCCAAATTTTTGACCTCATCTGGGGCCTCTAAAGCCTTCAAAACTGAGTTTGAAGTTTCTGTACCCTGCTGCCAATACTAAAAATCTTCAATATCTACAAAGCTAGACTTGATCTGTCAATGAAACTTTACTGGCAGGCTAATATGACCAAAATGAACCTCCAAGGAAGAAAATAGAACATTCTGAGCATGAACAAAAAATTACCAAAAATAGCAACTTCCCAGAAATAACAGCTCTGCACAAGGTAGCCCTTATTGAAAACAAAACCAGAAATATTTTGGGTGATGCAAGATTGCTCTTACACCCAGGGGTAATTTAAGAAGTGACCCTGTCACGATTTAGGTGTGAAGAGGAAAACCAAAATGGTTAACCTCCTCCCTTGTCAGCCATGATGAATCTTCAATAGGTCATCCTTTCTATTTGACCAGATATTCTTCATATGTCACGTTCCTTGTGCTTCTACCAACACAACTATCCAATATGTCCTCAATCTCTTTGGTATCTAAACTACTTGTTCGAATACTCCACTGTGCCATAGTGATCTCATCTTCAACACCTCCTTCCACTATGCCCAAACTTCTTCATTTTCAACTTGTTATATGTACCAACTAGAAATTTCCCCTTCCGCAAATGAACCATGACTTCATCTCCAACCTGAAATTTCTTATGCCTCCTTTTCTCATTTGCCTTAGCCTTATATTGTACATTCATCCTAGTAATATGATTCCTCACCTCGTCATGGATGTTCTTCAAGTGTTATGCAAAATCCTCAGCTTTAGCACTACTTATCTCTCCTTTATCCATCTTCCTTAACTCAGATTCATTTCTGGGACTACTTCCATATACAATCTGTGGATGATGTGATGAACTAAACTTCAAATCTATCTTCAATTCTTCACTTTCTGCTAGTCTCATTCTATGTGCTACCTTATTTGGAAAAATGGCTCCTGAAATCAAGTCCATCTGATGACTGATCTTTCTTACTAGGGGTAATCCATCAGGCACATTATCAGATACAATATCTTGAAACTCATTCAATAATTTTGCAACTTCTACAGGTACATCTTCTACTTCCTCTTTCCCAGCCTTTGAAATTAAGGTAAAACACATATGCTCATGCCGCATACCATCTAAGAAATTTCCTCTATCAACAAAAGTTATTCTTGCATTACCACATGCCTTTTCTTTTGTTTCCTCCATTGGTTTTAGCTTATGTCACACTCCATCCTTTGTCAAGGAATAGGTATCTGCATGACCATTGTGTATAGCACATCTGTCAAACTACCAAGGTCTACCCAACAACATATGACATGCATCCATAGATATGATATCACATAGTACCTCATCTTGGTACCCGTTGATCTTGAACTTCACTAGGCACTGTTCACTGATCATGACCTTGTGGTCATCGTGCACCCAAAAAACCCGATATGGATGTGGATGTTTTTGTCCCTTGAGCTTTAACTTTGTCACCATCTCTTCTAACACCAAATTATTAGTACTATCACTATCAATAATCACGTCACAACACTTACCCTCACACTTGCACCTGGTGTGAAACAGACTCCTTTGTTCAGGTTCATTCTCACCACTCAGCAGGACTCTTCTGTTAATCAGTGTTTCTCCTCTTTCAGCATCTTCAAAATGTGACTATCTAGTATCTTCATCTACATGTGCAACTCTAGCCTGGCCTTCATTTCTCCTATTTATCCTTCCTTGGTGTTGAGGGCATTCAAAGGCCCTATGACCTTCTTCTCCACAATGAAAACATGTTCCACGAAAGCCTCCTCTTCCAGATCCTTGTCCTCTTCCTCTTCCTCTTTGATTCTAACTATTACTGGCCTCATCCCTCTTTTTCAGATCTTCATTTCGATCTCCATATGACTATCCACCTGATCTTCCATCATGACCTCTTCTGCTTTGTCTGCTCTCAAACTTTGTGTTCAGCTTTTCCTCTACTTTTAGGGAAAACTAGTATGCCTCTTCAATACTGTTCATTCAAACTAGATTCAATTATTCTTGAATGCTTGGCCTCAACCCATTAAGGTAACGGGCAACTTTCTCCTTATTAGCTTTCGCATGGCCTGTCCTGATGAGGATTCGATAGAACTCCTCTGTATACTCTTGAACAAATCTTCTTGCTTGCTTCAAACTTTTCATTTTCTTCAGTAGATCAAGCTCATAATCAACAGAAATGAACTGTCACTTCAATTTATCCACCATCCAATCCCATCTTGTGATTTTATCCTTTCCTCTTCTATGTTGCTCTAATTGAATCTCTTGCCACCAGATCTTCGCATGACCCTTCAGTCTAACCTTCGCAAACTTGACCCAATCAGGATCCACAATATCTTCATAATCAAAATATTCTTCACATTCATTGATCTAGTCGATCAATTTCTCTACGTTAAGATTCCTTGAAAATGTAGGAACCTCGATCTTAGGTCTTTTCTTGATATTGGAAATGGCTTGAAAAAGTCTTTCTTCCTCTTGATTCAAAACTTTGACTTCTGCTTCTTGATCAACATTTCCTTCTTTGGCTTCATCCTCACTTTCATCTCTAACATTAAGATTCATTCCTCTACGAATTTCTTCTTGCAATGCTCGCACTTGTCTCTGGAGATCTCTAACCTTAGGTGTCACAACACCATCTCTTCCACCACGTTCCCTTCGTGGAGTGATTTTCATGTGTATCATTGAAACCCTAACCACGGTTCTAGTGTAAACTACCTCACAGTCGGCGATCTATTTACAGAAGCCCTAACCCACGATCCTGGTGCAACCTCACAATCGATGATCTATTTACACACTTAGGAACTCCTGCTCTGATACCACTTGATGAAAGGTGGTCCCCTTAATACCAAAAACACATAACAAAAATAGAGAAACAACAGCAAATTGCAAGAACAGAAAATGGGCTTCTTATTATCTCCATAAATGTGGAATTACAAATTTTCAGAATTACAATGTGCAAAGCCACATGGGCATTTTCCTTACAATATTATGAGGAACAAAGCCTTGAATTATTACCTAGACTACTCTAAACTACTCCGAACTACTCCTCACTACCTAAGACAACACTACAGCCTTCCTTATATAGGCAATTTTCCACCGCCTGGGAAGGTTCCAAAATTCTAGCCAATAAGGCTGACCAAACTTAGAATTATTTTATTTTACAATTTATTACATCAAAGTTGGCTCAAAATAACTTTTGAAACCCAAACAAAATTTTTGAAGGAAAATCATTTTTTGCCATTTCAGGTGACCCAAATTTTGAAGACCATAATTCATCACCAGTTGACCCGATTGACTATTATGACCCCATTTCAGAAATTCCATGAAGCACTCTACAAGCTTGACTTTTGCAAACGTCTGTCACCCAAATTTTGGACCTCATCTGGGGCCTCTAAAGCCTTCAAAACTGAGTTCGAAGTTTTTGTACCCTACTGCCAATATCAAAAATCTTCAATATCTACAAAGCTAGACTTGATCTATCAATGAAACTTTACTGGCAGGCTGCTATGACCAAAATGAACCTCCAGGGAAGAAAATAGAACATTCTGAGCATGAACAAAAAATTACCAAAAATAGCAACTTCCCAAAAATAGCAGCTCTACACAAGGTAGCCCTTATTGAAAACAAAATCAGAAATATTTTTGGGTGATGCAAGATTGCTCTTACACCTAGGATGCTCCTACATCATTTCTGCACACCTTTTCTTCCTTAAAAATATCATCCATTCCTTGTATTTTTTTTCACATGCCATCCTTCCAGTACATTGCTTTCTTATGTAGCCAAAATGAAACTAAGATTTAATAAAGAATTGACATATACCTCAAATTATGTTCAATACCATTAAATATTAGATCCATGTAGTTCTTTTACAAATTATAATCAACAACAACAAAAGAACTCTTCTCTAATATACTCTCAATCTTCTTAATGCGGGGCTTTATGCTCATTTTATCATATGTATTCCATGCCTTGTGTTAAGTTATAATTAGAAAGTGTGTCCATATATTAAATAGTGGATGGAAAAATAGAGATTTTATGAGGTATTGGTTGTAGCATAAAATTTATAGAGAAAGACAAGATGACAACATAATATTCTAGCAACAGATGGGTCTATGAGACTAGATTGTAGCATGTTGAATCTTTTTTCATTCACCTAATTTGGATATCTCTTTTGTGCACCTTGATTAACCACACTCTTCTTTCAATTTCCCAAAATTGTCTACTCACTTTGATACCAGAAATGAAGAAACACTGAGGACAAATATATGATTGTAAATTTACACGATGAATTTCAAATTGAAAAAATATAAAAATGATATATTGATATTCATTTGGGATCAACTTTAAGATTTTATATTATAGAGCAATGGCTTTTTTAAAGCCTTATATTCCCTTATAAAAACTACCAATGGGAATAACTTCCTAGAAATTAATTAAAATAATATTTTTTAGTTGTTTAAAATAACCTCGACAATAATGTAATATTCTCCACAAAATACATTAATTCCCATGGTGAATCCTTCCATTCAAAAAAAAATTGGTGGGTAGTATTGATGGGTTTAAGCAGTGGACTCTTTGTTATTTAGTTATTCCTATTGATTTAAAATATAATATAATACAAATTATGTGTACACTTTATCTCATAGAATACAATGAGGATCATAGAGTTACATCTTAAATCAATCGTATTGCTTAAATATTGGCAATATGAGCTTAAAGCAACTAGCAACAATAATATATTATTGATATATTAATTTAGATTTCCATAATAACTTATAAAATTTAGAAGAATATTATCTAATTATTTATCAAATATCATGGTAATTGTTTGAGTTATAAAATTCAATATTATATATTTTACTGATTTAAATAAGATTAAAATAGAAAAGAAAATTGATAATTAAAACTACCTTACAACTTCAACTATCAACTAAAATTTGATTTCCAGTTTTCAACTATAAATCAATAATAGAGTATTCACTACTTAAATGTTTTTAATAATAAATGTTAAGTCTTCATGTAGTACTCCTTCTATAATTAAAAAGAGTCCTAATAGTAAAATATTTCTAAAGCATATCTAAAATGTGACAACAAAATGAATGAAAAATATAAGATAAATATTGTTAATTAGTCTTTTATATTCAAAAAATGTTTGTTTTTAAAAAAAAAATTGTGTCTATGTGAAAGATTTTTTACCTGCAGCTATGAACTAATGAGGCTACAAACAAGACATTTTATCCCCATATAAGAAAAATAAGACCACCACCACCACTTAACCAACACCACTAAATGTTGATCTTCTTATTAAAAAACAATAATAAACAAGAGCTGTGCACGGTAGGAGTCCCTGCCCTTATATTAGGAAATAAGGGGTTATCTTTAGCAAAGAAATTGTCAATTGGTAATCGAAGTGAATCTATCACTAAATTGACCAAGGGGTTACACTAGACGTGTAGAACATGGATAAATGAATTTGAAATCAGGATTTTATTAATAATATGAAATTTAATAAAAAGGTGTATTAAAATGGAAGCTTTGGCATAAGTCACATAACAATTCTTACCCTTTAAGTTAGTTGATGTCCTTAGTAGCATAAGATATATCTATATCACAACTGCAACATATACATAATCAATAACTAGAATTGTCAACATTGAATATCTATAATCCATAATGTCTGTATTATATTCACTTCATCCACATCGCTTTATTTTATTTTAAATTAACAAGTGATTTTAAGAGACAGTTTGCCAATCAAAATTATGACAAGAAAATAACTACATCTTTGCATAAAATATATCACAAATTTATAGTTGAATAAATTAATATTTTTCATATTTTTAAACTTCATCATTTTTTTCTCATATTCAACTCATTTTTCTTAATATGTCGATTTTAAATGTGTATGTAACTTAATATTTATGAACTTTTTATTATGTGTTAGCATAACATTTAACCAGTAAATGAAATGCACATCCTGTACTATATAGGCATCTGTCATTGAATAATATATAATCTATATAAATATAGTCAAAGATGACTTATGCATTCTGGGGTCACAACAAAAGCAAGTACCCAAATGACACAATCTTAGCAGCACATGCACTATGTTCCAACAATCAATTCTCTCATTTGACAACGATCAAGTCCTTACACTACCAACTCATGATCTTGGGCAATTTGAGCTTCTAAATAGTGTCCCCTTGGATGTCAAATGACAACTACTAATTATAAGCTAGCTATCGATTCTATATTTGTCAAGGCAGCTATCGCTACTTTTCAGCCATTGTGGCAACAAGAGGCTATAACTACAAGATACTTTTGTAACACACATCCATACTTAACAATCAAGACAACATTCTGGATTCCTTTGAGAATAAAAAAATTTGTGATAGCTAGATCAACTATACTTGGTGTAGTAACCAAATGCTTAGGAAAAAGGTTTATTCAAGGCTTGACACATTATATATCAATAAAAGTGCCTTCATTTTTAACATAACAAAGAAAGAAATTTTGTTTAAGTTATAACTTCTACAATGCCTTAATGTAACAATGAAAGAAATTTTGTTGATACCTTCTACAGTGCCTTTTCACATTCATTTTGAGGCATTCTCTATATTTGAGAAAAATCTTTAAGAGGACTCTAGAAGTAAAAATAATTTCTTCTAGCTTCATGTTTCTATGTTGAAAGATATAGATTATCTTGAAGGCACCCTTGGTGCCAAGAACATAAGCATAAATATATTTGTAAAGGGATTTACTATTTTAAAATGGGAACGTTATTGCTATGTAAATAAAAACTTTTATTGGCCATGCAAATAAAATATTTTATAGATAGATGGGAAGAAAATGGCTTTGGACAAAGAGAGATTAGAACATAATTTAGAGAAAAATTCTTGCAAGTTAAAAGAAGCAACACAAAAAAATATTAATGATAAAGATATATGTAATAATCTTGTAAGTATGGAACATCAACTAAGATGTTTACAAAACTAGCAATTATTATAATAGTCCATTTGGTGGAAAATAAATTGAAATAAGTTCCTAGTTGAAAGCCATTGGTTTGATTAAAACTTAATGTACTAAGCAGTAGCTTTTAAGGATGTTATTACTAAGTAGTAGCTATCCAGCCATGAAATCAGATTTGTTTATATAACTTTTTACAAATTTTTAGAAAAAAAACTAACAAACTTTTGCAAAAAAAGATAAGTGTTCCTCCTTCGTATAGTTCATAATTTTTGTGGTTGCATAGCCGTTGCCGTAGCTTTTAAGGGTGTTTAAAACTCAAAAGAGATTTTACTGCATTTTAACAAAAGCTTTTTCTGGGGCCAAAATTTCCGATAAAATCTTAAGTGGTATTATGAATATCTACCTTTGATAGCATATTTATTATTTGAGCTGTAAACTTTGGAAAAATTATATGCGAAGTGACTTACAAAAATCTTGATTGACCCTATCAAAAATGGTTTCCATGAAATTTAGTGTTTAGCGGTTTAAGTATTTATTTTGAAGACTATTATATTGGGTGAGATGTCAATAATAGTTTTATTTAATGTGAAATTCTTTTATTTTTCAAGGGTATTCTATTGGTTGGATGTCAATAAAGGTTTCATTGCATATAAAATTCTTTTTGGATCTTTGTTTTTCAAATTTTTGCAAGTTCTATTTCACCTTCAATGACAATTTTTTGGTATATGCATAAAGTCAATAACAAAGAAGGTTTATATTCTCCTTCGAAAACTACATGCAAAGTTAATGGTTGAAATTCGAAATGCGATTAATCTAATTAAAAAATGGTCTTGTCAAAAAATGCCAGTCCTTGCAAATTCCTACCATATTTAAAAGACGCGCTCTAATATTTTTGCTTTTAATTGACTTCAGATTCAGACTTCTTGAGCTATGATCTAAAAGCAAGCTGAATTTTAAACATACATTCAGAGAAAATGTTATGTATATTGCACTAGTGCTCTCCATAGAACTATTAGCATACGTTTCAAATTTGTGTTTCTAAAACAAAATCAAATATTTCAAGGAATCATGGCTGAGAAAATACATACTAATTAACAAATTAATTACTAATTTCGGAAATATGATAACAGATGATATGATATCTTTTGGAAGTATCATTCATAATAATGTAGATGTTAATAGTTGAAACAAAACAATGCATTAGGCTTACCACAAGGCATAACCAGAATCAACCATTGTTTGATTGATTTTCAAGCAATCTATCTGACAAATCACAAAATAATATCCAATACTACATGTTATTCAATACTAGCTAAAAATGAATAGGTCTATCAAAGTACAAGTCTCTAGTTTAGTTCTCCATCATCATATTTGATTAGTAAGACTCAAGTCCAACACCTTTATAAAATAAAGCTAGTCTATAGAATCAAAAAATCATTAATGTTTGTCACAAATCTGTGCCAGATTAAAAGATCATATGCTCTTTCATCACGAATTATGCTAGCAAGCTGGATGTCCTTTGGCATGATGGTGACTGTCTTTGCATGGATGGCGAACAAGTTTATATTCTCAAAGAGCTCCACAAGATATGCTTTGCTGCCTCTTGCAGAGCCAGCACAGCATGGCTCTAGAATTGCAAATCAGTTTGTAAAAAGGCAGCTGCAAAAAAAAGTGTCAGAAAAGAAGGCAACAAATTTTTTTAACTTAGAATACTTTACATATTGTGCACACATTAATTTATGATGAAACAGTGATTCCCAACCATACATGTTCATATCGCATATATTTTGAATCGTATAAATTCATTTTCCAGACCATAAGCAACTGCTAAAAGCTGGCAAAGCTTTACAAAACCATATAAACTCAAACAAAGACATTTCATGGTGAGACTGTAACCGAAAAACAAAGCATGAATATTGAATATTGCTTGTTCTAATTGAAAAACAAAGCACGAATATTAAATATTGAATATTACTAGTCTTCAGAA
This sequence comes from Chamaecyparis obtusa, assembly GCA_027943335.1. NCBI lineage: Eukaryota > Viridiplantae > Streptophyta > Pinopsida > Cupressales > Cupressaceae > Chamaecyparis > Chamaecyparis obtusa. Next base: position 415,442 of record BSBK01005175.1, read on the forward strand.
GTATCAGACATTTGCATTAATTGATTCTTCCATAATTTCATCAAACTAAGGATATTAATAAAATACACGTCTATCATTTTTAATACATATATTCACAGCACCTGAGAGATTTCCGTGCACAGCCAAATATATTAAAACCATCTTGTTTTGAAAGAAAATCCTAGACTATATTGTTCTTGATCTAAAATTTAATAAAACTAGATAATATTTTTCCTGACAAGAATCCTAGAGACAAGAAATAACAATAGATACGCTTCAGAAGATATAATTTATTCAACGAAACAAAAATGGGGAAAACAAATTGGATCTGCTTCAATGCGAAGCTTCCTCTTTTCTTCGTTCATTTTTGGCGGCTATTTTGGCTTTCCGAGTCCTTTCAGTTTCGTTGAAAATTAAGTTTGAAGAATTCAACATTGCTGGTTGAAGATAAGTTTAGTTCGCGGAGATATTTAGTTTTCTCTTAAGAATGTGCTGCTCTGCAGGCTATGTATAGGTTTTGAGGTGATTTTTTTCGTTTATTGCTATGGTGTGCTTTTTCGTAGCATTAACTTAGGATTAAGTTTAAATTTTTGGGCGATATTTTTCTGTGTTTATGGTGCCTAGTTTTATCCAAGTTTATATCTAAGAACACTTTTATTTTCGAAACAGAAAGACAATGTATGTAATGTTAAGTTGATTCTAATCAAAAATGACTTTTCAACCATCTGAGGATGTGTATTGACGATATGTCAGGGATCGAGGAGGAAAATTAGAATGTCATAATTTATACCGGCCCTTATTCTTACCGGCGGTGGAATTCACATCCTTTCTGTGCGATGTAAAACAGGGGAAACAATGCATTGCAAAACCTGCAACCTGAATCTCACTCCAGCGATCAAAATTTATCCACTCGGATCCCAAACCGGGGTCAAAACATCCACAATAAACACCATTTTAACGGTCGCCTGAAAAGACACCAAATTTTTTCGAATGGGCAAAAAAATAGAATACTGGTGCACAAAATTTGTCTGTGTTTTCTCAAGACCTGGTCAAAATATCGATGCCATTTTTCTCAAATCCGAGAGAACCTGCAATTGTCATCAACTAGCAACAGATAAGGGCATTGTTCTGCATAAGCACCTAAAATATCCATTGCTCAACTGTTTAAAAACTAGACCGACTGCTTATGGGTAAAGCGAAATAACTATTGTAGACCCTAATTGATGGATTATAGAATATAATTGAAAAAATTTTGCTCCATAAACTTTCAAATTTAATTATAGACTTCAGAAAATGGAAGTTTAAAAAACTGATATGATCATGAAAGAAAAGCGCAAATCACGCATAATTCGTTTAGACGTGCACAAAAAAGATAGTGGTTGTTTAGGGCAGACTGTAGAAGTTGAGTGAAAATGCTTCAGAAAGTTTAGGTTTTCCTTCCAACCTCCTTATTCCTGGCAGGGGCCTGAATAGGTGATTAACTCCACTTGATGAATTTGCCTGACCTGATATGGAAGAGAATATCAATTTAGAGGTCGTTATGCATAACCAAATATATTAAAACCATCTTCTTTTGAAATAAAATCGTCAATATATACATAATCAATAACTAGAATTGTCAACATTGAATATCTAAAATCTATAATGTCTATATTATAGGAAGTAGAGTCTTAACAGTATTCTGTTGTTTATGACTACAATTGACTAGCAAGATATATAAAGCATTATCAAAGCCTATTGTGTATGTCAATAATCTAAGGTGGTGATTGCAAAAAAAAAAAAACAATAAACATTGTGACTATGTTTTTTGCAGGATAGTATTCTATTTTCTGGCCCAAGAAATTTTGAACAGTACAATTCAACAAACGAAATCTTTTTTCCTACTACGAATCTATCTGTCAAAAAAAGTTGACGTGTATATGTCCAAAAACTAAATCTGTCTTCTTTGCATAACGCTTTGCATTTTTTTTTTGTTTTCCCATAAATATAGAAGAGGATGTGAAGAGCAAAAACTTTCAATGAACTTTTAGAGGCCTAGTGCACCTGCATTCCATAACAAATAAGTATGTCAGGGGCTAAGCACTGCAAAACAATGTTCTGAAACCATGTTTTTTTTATATTGGAAAGAATACGAATCAAAAGGTACTAGAAGCTTACACCATTGTATTCTGTTGCAATAGAAAGGATGGTATTGTTCATTGCTATTGTAAACGTGCCTTCAATTTCAAATGCACGCATTAGGCCAACAACTTCAGATAGCTTCGTTTTGTAGTCTCCAAACGATATTTCTTTAAGCCGGGGGAAGTGTTGTTCAAGGAGCTGTGCATGCATGGTGCAATCTACAATGTCATCTTCAGTATGAACTATACATTGCAAGAAGGGTTCATAAGCAAAGATTGTTCTTTTTGCACATGGAAGGCAGTGGGCATTGGTGGCAGTGGATGGTAACAACATTGATGCTAGCTGGTGACATACGGTGCAAAGTAGCTGGTATGGTTGCAAGGTAAGCATTTTTTTGTTTTGAGAGTGCTAGTCACCTGCAATAGAAATGAAAATTTAAGTATGGATTCGGTATTGTTATTTAGTTAGTGTGCAATATAATTGTGGTCATGTTTCAAATACATTAAGGGTTTGTTCATTACCTGGAGATTAGAGGAGACAATATTTTGTAGAGTTGTTCTTCCATACTCGTCATTGAGACTACCAATGAATGTGGATGGCATCATTTTTATAAGCGTTGTTCCTCTTGGTCCATTACGGAGAACATTCTTAAGGAGCAGGAGTGGTGTTTGTGCAGATGCAAGGATATTTTGGACCGTTGCATAAGCACGAGTATGGTAATCTGGAACACTAACTTGCAAATGAATGAAATCTGTTAGCGATTGTAAAAAATGGATTGTTATGTGTGGACAGAAGACAATTGGGTTTGACGTATGTACTTAATAGCTTACAGTAGTTGTGTCTGCTGTAGATTCACCATCTTTGACATGAAGCCGATACTCTTTTGGTGCATGGTTGTGTGCTGCCAGTATGACACCCAATGTTCCGATTGAGTAGTTGCTAGCTGAGTGGATAAGTTGACATATTTTAGTGTTAGGCATCAATTGTTGTTTCTTGCGGACTCTAGGAATGGTTTGTATGGAAGTTTGCATAGTAAATTGTAGGCAATAATCAGCATCACCCCTTTCATATTGTGATTTTTTCTTTATGTCGAATGCTTTTATATGTACACTTGTGCCTGGCAAGAGCTGGGCAAGGAATTTGTCAACCAATTGGTTGGTTATGTTTGCTGTAATGGTCATTTGTCCATGCATGTCGATTAGGTCAACATGTAGTATTGGTGCTTTTGCTGGGCTTGAAGGGTTTTTTGCATAAGCAGGTCCATAGGTCGCAAGGACATCACCCTTAAAAGCAGTGGCAAACTACGATGTACAAATCTCAACAATGTTGGATGCAGGTTCTACCTTTATTTCGAGCCTACTAGTATATAAGGTTATGTATTTCAGATTCTATAATTATAGGAAAAGCAACGCAAATAACAAGACATGCCAAGAAAAGTCTGACCTTTTTGCCTATTGATTATCATTCAAGTTGTTTCCATCTTCTAGAAGCTGGTCCTGTTGATTGGAGGATGTGAATAAAGCTCTGGTAAATGTTTTTTGATAAGTTAGTGTGCCCACTATATGTAGCGACAAGTACATGCAAGTGTTTTCGTATACAGCTGAAGGCAGGAGAGTAGAGCTAATGGGAATACCTTTTTGTAGGTATTGTGAGTTTTCTATCTATCAAGCCCCTACGCACTTGATGGTTGATGGTTGAAGGTTGTGTCTCCAGTTCATTTGTGGCAGATCCGACTTCAATTTCTGATGTTGTTGCTTTGGACAGATTCATGGTGGGAGTTGCAACTGGTTGGAGCTGAAGCATGGGAATGAAATCAAGTTTGGACAATATATTTAGTTGCTATGAAGAAAAAAGTCAGGATGTGTAAAAGTTTTTTGTGCTTTTATGAGATTTATTTTTAATATTGAGTTTAACAAAGCAATGCGATGAGAAATTAGTAGAGGCAGATCTGTGCACACCATAACTATAGCGGAATTATTTCAATATAGTTTTGAAAACTGAACAAAGTAGCATATATAGTGATCTAATAAAAAAGCATTTATGTTGAATAGTAGACCATAGCATTAGATGTTACTATTTTCTTTTGATAAGTAAAAAAAAATAGCTATACTATAGTTAGAAGGAAAATAAACATATCAAGAAAGTCGCATTTTAGAAAATACCCTTAATTTTCTAGAGAACTTTGGGGACCTTACTTGGGGGCGGGAAATTGCCAAGGAAAATGTTAGATTTTATGTGGAGCCAAGGTTGTGGGTGCGCTTGGTGCTCATCTTTGGACTTTTTTTAGCCACTATCTTGTTTTTACACATCCACCTGGTTGAGAGACTGAAGGAAGCAAAAAAGAAGGGACATGCTATATGTCATGGTGGAAGGCATGATTGATATTTCATTAACCAATTCGGAGCTCATTATAATTAAGTCTGTCCTTTTGTGTTTGAAATCCCTTGGTTTGACAATTTCAACTACGTATTGTAGTTCCAGAAGTAGCAAAACGTTGTGATAGGTTTTCTTAAAGAAGTTATGATGATTGGCGCTACAAGTTATGTAAAAGTATCATTAGAGTAGTAAAGTTTTGCCCTTTCCATATGTTGTATAATGAATGTATTATGTTCTAAAGACGGTTGCTGTTGTGGAGTGTACCATACATGTGTACTTGAACCTATTCCTAATTCTAAGCCAGCAGATTAGGTCTAAATGATTAATTCCAATGCAAACTTTGTTACTTTAATCTCATATTACTCATCCATGGAAATCTATTGCTTTGGGTATGCAGCAATCAAGATCTTGACGATGCAAGGACTAAACTTTATTAAGGAAAGGTTAGACCTAACTTTGCATAATATCAAAAGCGCTATAATCTTATATCTGCATGCTCGATAAAAGGAATTGCCATTCCTGTTTGAATGTTTGAACATTAGTCTCAAACATTACTTGCCATGCAAACTGTAACAATCCAGTCCTATATTTCTTTACTAATAACTGTTACTTTACAGAGCCTACCAAAGAAATATTCAATGAAATAGGGCTTGCCTGTAGTTGGTGTTTTAAATGTTAAATTGAAAAAAAATTAGCATTAAACAATGAAGAGCACCATATTGCCGAAATAATTTTTATTTAAGTTTATGGTATATTCTTTGTCATGCTTGAAAAACCCAAAAAAAGAAACCACAAAGAGCAATTGTTACTTATATATGTTTCGTATATTCTTTTTCATGCTTGAAAAAATGCAAAAAATAAACCACAAAGAACGATTGTCACTTATATATCACACCATTTAAGTCATATGATGAATTTTAGATAAAAGATGTCATGTACTGTATTTGCTTTTTGATCAATAGCAAATGGGTGGCAGTCATAACTGTTGCAAGCTTAGTCTAAGCACCATTGTATAGATCTTGCAAGTAGACTATGTGATGCAATGGAAGAGGCCATTGCACCAAATTCTTAGATCAGATCCAAATTTTGCATACCACACATATACTTCACCATGTGCAGATCTCTGTTCTAAATGAAAATAAGTTTAGGATGAGGTCGTTACTAAATTTCCATTCTAATATTAGAACACAATAGTAACCTAGATCTAATTGGCAAAATCTCAAAACTATTACAGTTCTTGGAACACAACGTCAATGACGAAGACAGATGCCAATAATTGCATTTTATCTTTGCATAAGGATATCATAAGCTCTAAACAACTGAACAATTGTTTAAAATCAAATGCATTATAGGATCCCTACAATGCCGAAATAGTGCTAACGAACAAGCAGAATAGAAGTTGGATGTGTTATTGGTTGTAGAAAACATTGTTAGGAGTGTCTTACTCATAACTACTTGGAATTCACCTTTTTCTTGTAGCACTATGTTTCTTTCAGATGCCTTGAATGGCACCACAAAGAAGAGTTCTATTTCAAATCCTATCATATATATTCTGAGCAATATAATTTCTAGGCCTTGCCACGCTATCCAAGGCTAGGGCAGGGACGGTTGAAGCAGTTAAAAAAATGTTTTCTAACCAGAATATATTACTTCATTGAATCCATTTTGTCTCTAAAACTAACAAAGAGGTTTGCAATGAGAGGAGCTTTGTACATGGTAATGAGAGCATCAAACCTATTCTTTCATTCTAATTGAATTAGTTTCTAATCGTGTAAACTAGAGGTGGAGCTCTAAAGCTATTGCAAAATGGTCTGACCAATATGTATCTATCAAAGTAAATTTTGCTATGGGAAGATCAATATTGTGCAACCAAAAGTGATCCAACAAACTACCTGCATTTGTTGTTGGCTTGTCGACAAGCAAACTTAATTTGTATTGTTTCAAAAGTTCAGCAAGCATTGTCTGTGGTCATGTGGAATGTAGCATGTCAATGTTAAATCTCTGGCAATTATGAGTTTGCAATTCATTGGTAGCATGGTAAATATGTTTATGATAATATTCAATATGTGGTCCATAGGTGCATTTGGTGCTATATAGACATTGGTGATGTGAAGAGTAGTGCCAAGATGGAATACATCAATTGTTATGGATTCTAGGTATTGTGTTGCAAAAGTATTAGTTTTTAACAATGTCAATGTTTTTGCATAGCAAGTCAACAACCCATGAATAGATAGTGAAGAATGGAAATTAAATTTCCCATCTAGCAAGTGAAGATGCTCATGTATCTTGTCGTTTGTCTCTTGGAAGCAAAATATAGTTGCTTTAAGCAAATCATGGTCATGGGCTATTTCTTGTGTGTGCAATGCAAAGCTTTGAGTATTGAGAGAGCATACAATGACATGGTCCATTGACACAAGAGAAAGACTACGTTGTAGTTTCCATTGTGCCCGAGTTTGAAGGCGTTGCATTTCTTTTTCAACTTTTTGGGACACTTTGAAGTTTTGATGCTGCAATTTGTGTATCAAGTACAGGCCTCCAATGTTTCTTACACCGGAAAGGGTAGTATAGACAAGACCATGTTGATACACTTTAGAAGGGTCAAAAGAAAGTGAACCCATTGTCAGGCCTTGTGATCTGTGAATGGTTCATGCAGATGCTAGTTGAACAGGGAATTGTGATCGAGTAACAATTTTTGCTACTGTTTTGACTTTTCTAGTGATTCTCATTATTGGGGTCCAAGAAGGTGAAATAGAATGTGTGTACATGGCTTGCTTTTTTTGTCATTGGGATTTTCCAATAGCAAAGTCATTGAATTCTATCCATAGGATGTCTTCATGGTCAGATGTGTGCATTTGGAAAATGTCGTCAGCACCATTAACTAGCCCATCTTGTGTATCTAAATTGCCAGCTATTAGCTCAACTAATATTCTTGGCTTGACATAGATTGTACTAGGCAGCGATGATTTTTCAACTTGGTAGTTTGTATTGTCAAGAGGAGACTCATTTGTATCGATAGCATCAAACACATAGAGCTTAGTAGGCAAGAAATCCAACATTCTTTTGTTATGTTCGTCGACGGCTATATTTCTCTGAAACAAGAATGGGAATTTTGGGTCCTTGGGAGGGGTCTTGTAACATGTCTTGTTCAAATACGATATGTGTTCATTAGTTTGTCGGCCAATTCTTGTATGGTTTAGAATGGAAATGAAGTGTGTATCTGTTTGTCTAACTACATGGTGTAGTTCAAAGAAAAGAATGTTTCCAGCCAAAATGTGTACGGGATTCTGTCATTGCCTATTCTAGGCTCTTCAAATATCCAAGCATCGCATACAGGTCATGCTTGGTACAAGTCACCACAGAATATGATATTGACATCTCCAAATGGTTTTGTTGGTGTGTGTTTGATTTGGCGCAGTCATCTATCTATATTGTATAACATTCTAGATCCTAATAGTTATGCCTCATCAATGAACAAAACCTGCAACTAGTCCAATTTCTTGGTTACAATGTCTAGTGTGTTCGAGTCCAAAGGCAACATCTTTGAAGAGCTACATGGGAGGTGGAAGATAGAATGTGCGGCTGTGCCACTTGCATTAAATGCAGCCTTTCCTGTTGAAGCGATGATGATTCCTTTAGGCTTGTATGGGTCACTTTCAAGTTGCTTATCAAAGTGTCAAATCATTGCCTAGAAAAGCACTTTTACAGTGAAGGTTTTGCCAGTGCTAGCCCCTCCTGTTAAGAAAACATATAGTGGTTTGTTGGGTGCTAGTCTCTTTGTCATCATGACATCTTTGACTATTGATTTTTGTTCTTCATTCAATTGTCTTCACAACATGAAATATTCTTGGCTATTGAGAAAGAATGGGTGAGCAATTTCTAAGAACATTGAGTGAGGAATATCCTTTTTTTTTTTTTCCACTTTTGACTTTCTCTATGTCATTGATGATGCCATATTTTTCTATTTCTATTTTGGTCTGGGTCTAGTCATTGTCATTGTCAAGGCCTATTGATGGATGGCTATCATTGTTAGCTTTTGTTGCGGCCAGTTCAATGTCACCCCATGTACTAGGTAGATATCTGTGCTGTGAACATGTTTTCAACATGTGCAATTTGTGACTTGTTTGCATCAAATGCTGCACTCCATGTTTTATGTCCTAGCAACAATGATTGTTCATTGTCTCTAAAAGGAACATAAAGCATAAGTTTTTCTCTAAAGTAATTTTCTGGATCTTTATGCAGATTGTATCTTACAAAGCGTATGATTTGTGGCTTTGCTCTTCTTTTTTTTTTTCTTTTGATGGATTATGCGAGTAAAAAGCAGTATATTCTGCAAGGGACAAGTTCTCATAGAGTTTTGGACATTTTATGCATTTGGCTATTGCAGACGCATACATAATGTTCTCAGAGTCATCTTTTTCCTGTGCAAGTAGCTTGGGGCTTTTTAACATCAAAATTCTATTTTCAGCAGGAGCTGTATTGATGAAAATGGTTTTGCGGAAGCTTCTTCGTAATGGTAGAGAAAGAGCAATATGAACTGCTTGGCGAGTAGACATTTGCTAGTAGTTTAGCAATGCATTGCCTAGCTTTTGTATGAAGTGTATCTTATCACTGTAAGCATAAGTACATTGTTGGCGTATTTGGTGAAATGCAAGCGATAATGTTGTATCTTGTTTTGTCATGTATGAGCTACAATAAGTTGCAGCAGCATATGCATCCAATATAAATTAAGCATTTGTATTTGCATACCACAGGCTTGGAACGTTTCTAGTGAATGAATTTACCCAAATATCTGTAGGATGCCTTTTTAATAAGATGATTCTTCGCGACAATGTTGCTTGCAACATTTCAATGTAGTTTGCTTCATCCAGTTCAAATTCACACAAGAAATCGTCAAAAGTTACTTCTTTTGTGTAGTGTTTACTTTCTAATTGCTTGAAAAATAGCTTTGCCCTTTGCTTCATTGTAGGGGTGGTATTTTGCGAAGGTTCTAAAATTGTTGTTTGCCTCATGGGAGGTAACGGAAAGCTAAATCGACAACTAGATGTTCTTTAATTTTTGCATGTTTTTGTATGATGATGTGACTGCATTTTGATTAAATGCGTGTCTAGCAATGTAGAGTCACACGAGATCTATCAGTCAATGAAGCTTTCTATGTCAATGTTTTTGTAATGTCCAAAGGTAGGTGCATTTGCAACCCATAACATGAAGTGTGTGAGCTCATTTCCTCGATTTTGGAATTCTGTAACAAAAAAGTAGTCAAAGACTTTACCAAACAAGTCCTAGATTTTCAGCATCATCTTTCGAAATGCATTAAGCCTATGATTGAAATAGCGGCTGCAAAGCACAGGGTTTTTCCTAATTTTGAAGTCTAGATCTTTGTCCTCTATAGTTTCATTGTGCTTAGCATGTTGCGTACTTGATATGTATTGCAATGCTTTGCACAAGGGCTCCCACAAGTGCTCAGCACTTGTCAGTGTCACAAAGAAAGTTGGAGGTCCTAGTTGTCATATCACTGCAAATATATTTTTCCTATTGTTTTTTAAGTAGTCAGGAGATGTTCGAATACTTCTCAATGACCTAAAACCTAAAGGTGACTTCAATATTTTTTCTAGATTAGTAGGGTTTCACACATCCTTTGCAAACAATTTTTCACCTTTCAATTCAGCTTTCCTTATACAAACTCATGCTAGTGAGGATATTTGGTGAATAATTATTTTTATAGCTTTGAAAAACATATTTGTCATATGGGTTGAAAAGTTATTGTCTTTATGCATGAGCTCCCACTTGACTATTTTTTGGTAGCTAAATTTTTTAGTGATGTCTTTTGGTCATGGAAAACTATAAAATAGGGTTGGGAAATTCATTTCTTCTGAGTAACTATCCTGGAAAATTCCAAGAGGTTTAAATCTTTCAGATGATGCAATTTCAATAATGGTTGTATCAAGGTCTTTGATTGAATGTGATTCATTAAACCAATGGATGAGTGATTCAGTTATGGGCTCTTCTTGAAGCTGATCCAAATCATCATTTACATCAGTTCCAGAGTCTGTGTCTCTGGCTGCACTAATGTTTGTTTGCATTTATTGATGTTTGGTTTCTAGAAGAGTTTCCCAATCTTTTTTTATGGTGATATTTTATTTCATATATAGTGGTGTGTTAGACAAAAAATTTAAAGCATCCATCACAAGAGCAGGTCTAATGTTGCCTTGTGCGTATGCATTTTTGTATTCTAATTTACATTTTATTCTGATTGCAATTGTTTTTGTTTCATCTATATGTCTTGGCAATGCCTGTTGGACTTTGTCAAAGTCAACAGGAACATTGATAATTGTACTGTCTAGTCCATATTGTGCTCTTTTGTAACCCAATTGCCTAATCTGCGCAAAAGAAATGCGTAGAGAAACTAGTCTTTCTTCTAGGCTAGTCAAGGAATGGACCATATCTATTTGTTTATTGTGTCTTATGTTCCATGGTGAAGCAAACATGGGTAGTTTTCCAAGCTTGACAACTTCTATACATTGTTTACAATTTTTTTGGCCTGCCATAATATTTTTCTTATTGTTTGCAATGGATAGAAAAGAGAAATCATGAACAAATGCATTGTTTACTTTGTAGATATCTTTATGGAAACACAACATTTCACCAACGGCACAAGCTTCAGTAGGTGTATCGTTAATGGCTAGTAGTTATTGCCAAATAGATTTTTGGTTTGCACTATTGACTGTAGTTGCATCTATATGGCTTTTCGGGGGGTACATTGTTCTTGCCTTATGAAATACATATCTTGTCTTTGCCTTAGCATGTGATGTTGTTTGCTGCATTGTATTATTTGTTTGAGCAGATTGTTGATTGTCAGTATTTAACAAGAGCTGGGCCTTGTTGCGGATTGTTTCTTTTAGATGCCGCAATGAGCAATGTGTTTCCTTCCTTTTATGAGATATAACAATAGTTTGTTTCATCTTTGAGCTTTCTTCTAGAAAGGGTGTTGTTTTTTCCATTGGAAATGCATTTTCATTGCCATGCAACAAGGCATGTCATTTTCTAAATTTTTCTTCCGACAAATGTTGTGTTTCTTGTAGAGGCTTGTAATGGCAATGGCCTAAACTGCTCTCGTAACAGAATAAGTTTATGTGCTGGTTGGTTTCTATGGAGTTGAAAAAGACATCTACTTTAGATGTGGGAACTATTTTCCATATGTATATAGTTGTCTGAAACAAGTATGAAATCCATAACAAGCAAAATTCAGAACCCTCTAGGTGGCTGTAAATGTATGGCATTCCTATCTTGCTGACCAGTGTTTGTTGTTGCAAGAGGAATTGGCTACTTGACATTGCAGGTTGTTGAAGCATGTTGAAGCAATGCAATGCAAAAGTGTCTTCTACTGCCAATGCATTGGCCAATGACTAGGCCATGAATAGTCGTAAAGCAAGTGCATCAAACTAATTATCAAGCAAGGTAACAATGGCAGTGAACAGGCTCTCACCACATGGAGCAACAAAAGTAGGCAGTTGTTCAAGGCCAACCTGATCAAGTTCAACTTCTATTACAGTTGAATTAGTGGTGATTTCGCAAGGCACAACTAACAAATGGGGTTGCATATTCTGTATTCTATTATATGTCATTTTTCTTGAGAAGATAGGTTCATAGTGCCCATCCAATGGATTAAGATCATGGAAAAGAATAGATATTTCAAAATGAGAAGCATCTCTATTGAAATACAAATATGGTTTCTTTCTTGTTAAAGACCAAATGCATATGGATATGTTTAACCATCGAGCTATCCAATGGATAAAAAACATGTCACCCCAAAGGCCAATTTCACCAGCTGTGTTGGTCTCTGTTGCGGAAAGTCTCATCCTTCGCAAGTATGTGGCCTTGTCATTAACTCTATGCAAGTCATGAAGTATTGATGGGTGCAATTCGTGCTCGTAAGAGTTTAATGCTGCAACACACTGGTTGTAAAGGCAATGCAAGAAATGAGTAACAAGACCATTGTGTAGTTCAAATGATGTATAGCGACAGTGAAGCAATACATGGAGTGTGTCAAATAAGAAATCACCAACCTTAAAGTTGAATCTATCTATTCGGAAGCATTGCACATTGTCCAAAGCTTTGTCAATTGATATGTTATGTACATTGTCATTGGTTTTGTATGTCTCTACTATAATTGGATTATCTAACATTTTTTTTAAAAAAATTTCAATGTGTTTGGGAACGGATTACTCAATTGGACAATAAAGGCAAATGATTTTTTTAGTAGATGCAATGTCTATATATGTACACATAGGAATGTTACATATCCATCAAAAGGGGAAATGCAAAAGGATTTGCAAGTACAATTCTTTGCTAATGTTTTTTGTTTAGACTAATATGCGTAGAGGGCAGGTCCTGATCAAATGCTAGCTCTAGTTGTAATCAGCTTTGAATTCTAAAAGTGTGAACACAACAAGAAGTAAATAAACTTAGAACTATGCATTGGGAAGGTATAACAATGTCTACTAACCTTCAAGAGCAGGGGAGAAAGAGTTCTTATATTTTGTACATGTAGTGAAAGTCCTGCAATAGGAACTAATGTCAGATTGTAAATACATATAGTTTGATGTCTATCAATTGGCAACAAATCTACTACAATTTAATAGAAATGCATTTTGATACTTCCTATTCTAGCCAGGCATGGGACTGTATTTTTCTAAAGAGATTGCTAATCGAATTCACAAGTCTTTAAATTTCCATAAACATGGCACAAATACTGGCAATTAACATCGAGTAGTGCTTGCAATGAAAATGATATTTGGAAATGGTACTAAGTGTGGAATAGACTAAGCATCCACTGACCTATATTGTAAAGTAATACCTGCACATCGCATAAGCTTTCCCATACAATGAGGTGGCACACTAAACTTTTTTTTTGTTATTCAAGAACTAGAAAGTGAACATTTAACGGTTCATAGATAATGCCAATTCTAGCTCCTAGTAGATTGTTCAAATAAAATTTTGCAAGAAACAACACTATTGGCTATTTATTTATGTCCTAATAAAATGCCATTGCCTTTTAAACTAGCAGTCGTACATAATCAAGATCTAGAAGCACTATTGACCAACGCTATGGACTGTGGAAATATTATTTCTGTTATTGGTTTCCTAGTTGCTAGTCCTGGTACATGTAGGTGATGTCCCTATTCATGTATTTGGGAATTTAACCACAAACTACAATCAAAAGGGCTATGCTAAGCATTATATTTGGTAGTTTGTATGGTATGATCATTTTGATGCTAAGGTCATTATTTTGATACAGTGTTGAATTAAAAAGATAAAGACAAGGAAACCATAAACTTTGTATGTTGCTAACGTTTGTGCCCCATATAATCCTAAAGCATAAAAGGCATAGCAGGTCTCAATACCAATAACAACAACCATAGCATTGCAGGAACTAGAAGCAAAATTTAGCTCACTAGAAATGCCAAAGAAAGCCATCCAATAATCTAAAAAATCTAGATAATATGCTTAGCTTCCAAGTAACTGGAAGGGTGAAATTCGCTAGACTTTGGAAAATTTGGTACATCTATCGCAACTAGTTGCAAAGTCCAATTGCCTAACGAAATTGTAGAGACCAGGGCTTGCAAGTTCTGTACAAAATTTAACCGTACTAGAGAATATCTTTCTCAATGCCAATTTCTTTAGGCTTGTCAATGTCCAGATGGAATTCGAAGTGATATATATCTTCTATTTACAGTTTTTATAATGACAAACAAAAAGACTAAATAGACTATCACAACTATAACAAGAGACCATACAAAGACTAGTAGAGAAGAGGACAAATTAAAGAAGATACTAGAAGATTTCACTCCATAATTATTTGTGTCTTATGCATATTTAAACATTGTATGTTTTTCAAATAGGACAATGATGTCTCTTTAGGAGATGGCCATTACTATTATGTCTCAATAGATGATTTAATTCAATTGTCTTCAAAGACAATACTATCACATGCAATCCCTCTAAGATCTTGAGAAAATTATACTTTAAAAGCCTAAGCAAGGAGGGAAGTGGATTCTAGTAAAAATAGTTAAGTGCTAGTCAAAGAGACTTACCTAAATCTCTATTGTTATAGAGCATGATCAAATCATAGACATCCTATATAAAAAAAGTCCAAAAAAAAAACATAGAAAAAGCGCCATAGCATAGATAAGCACTACCATCAAGTGTAATTGCGCTGGTTGGTATGATAGAAAATGATAAAGCCTTGTCAAAGCTGACACATGAAAATGGCATAAGAGTGACAAAAGTTTGAAAAAATTAAAGCATAGATGAATAAGTGAAGTGCAAGACAATGAGGCTAATTTGGTCTATGTAAAACATAAACAAAGCTAAAACCTAACAGCAATTTAATTTTGTACAACCTCAAGCTGTTTATAATCTGTGTATAACCTCAAGTTGTTTAAAATCTATTTATAATACAATAATATTTTACATCATAGCAAGGCATTCAATCAAATACAATCCTATTATGGAACATTTATTTAATGGACAACCTTCACCTGGCAATGTATATTGAATCCTCGATATGATTCAGAACATGTCTATAAGATTCTATCCTCAACTAGCACACTCTTATAAATGAGAGCACAAAGAAAAACAAATAAATGAAATCTCAAATTTATTACTTTAAAAAGGCTAAAGATAAAAACCATATTGGCGATAGCATGTATTAACTTCAAAGGGCACAAAAAATTTCTACTTGGAGCACCACAAGAAAACCAGCATCTAACCTGCTTCTAAAGCACTGAAAAACGTGTACAAGAAATTTGCAAAAATTTACCTCATGCTTGCTTCATTGAACATTCTCTAGTTTATCCATTATTTCCCAACTCAAATAAAATGAATAATTATTTTAAAATTTTTAGTAATGTCTTAGAAACTACGAGAACTAAACTATATAAATGAAATGCATCTAACATATTGCAAACTTTATTCTTTCAACAAGGGTCTCAACATAAATTTCATGAAAAAAGTACATAGCAATAGAAGGAATACCTCGAGTGCCCACACATTCTCTCACACATATATATTATGATATTTCTATAAATAATAATATTTTGATGAAAATTTAATATATTAGGTAGTATGGAGATGATATTAGGTCAATTGATTTCTTATATCTATAAAAACATATTATAAAATGTAACAAAAACAATTTTGTATATTATAAATATATATTTTAACATATTTACAATTTCTAATTATTATAAATTAATAATATAACATAATTATATTAACATATTTAAGATTTCTAATTATTATTGCAAAATATTCTAAAGAAAAAAATAAATTTTTAAAATCAAAATAAAATAATTTTAAAACTAATAAATTATAAATAAATAAATATAATTTAAAAATACTTTATTTCTTTTATAAATATAATATAAGAAATAAATATATTATATAATTCAAGAAGCTTTATTTTATGTTATCTCCAAGTTCTCATCTAACATTTCATCTATTATGTGAATCCATACACCACAATTTTATTTATCAAACTTGTATGAAGTAAAACTTATTCACCTAGATTTTGGTATCTAAATTGGGAGAATTTCTTATTTGGACAATGAACCAAGGTATCAAAAATTTACATTATAATTATGGTGTGAAAATGCACCAAAATTTTGAATTTTGTAAAATATAATGAATCAAAAGTTTGAATTTTGTAAAATCTAATGGTGAAATTGATAGGCATTATCAACTCTTGTGCAATTAAATAAAATTGTAAAAATAATAATTAGAAAATAGAAGAATTTTTAAGGATAAATGATGTTAATATTTGGGAATAAATGTAATTTTTTATGTTATAAAATTATTTTTTAATTTGAAATTAAAATGATTATTATCTTAGATTTTTTCATTTATATTTATTTCTTGTTCTATAATTATTAATTTTAAATTATCTCATTTTAATTTTAATTTTTTAAAAATAATAATGACAAAAGTCACTAAAATATTTATTTTGATTTTTAAATTTAATTTTCTTTTTAATAGTTTTTTGAAATAATAGTTAGAAATCTGAAAAAATGTTAAATATAACTATATTTTATTACTAATAATGTATAAAATTCTTTTGTTAGATTTTAGAATATATCGATAAAAAACAGTGTAAAACCAATTGACTTAATCTCACCTCCCATACTACCTACCTAATATCTTAAAATTTTCTTTAACATATATCTATTTTTTTCGTTACCTAAAATAAATTACTATATATAAAATTGAAAATTTACAACAATATAAACATACCAATACAAATATATCTAAAATATTTTTTACTTTATCATATCAAAAATTAAAAATTTGTCACAACAACAATAATAATATAAACATATGTTATTAGATAAATTGTGAAGTGAAATATATAAGGGAAGTTTGAAAAAAAAAAAAACTAGATGTCCCCTTGATAATATGCGTTTTAGTTGATGATTAACTATACACATAATATCTAACAGTCTTTTAAAAAGACACCTTCATAACTGATAAGAACTTGACATGACTATGATAGATGACATGAAAGGCCTACCATACGATCATTGGCAATCTGTGTCAGAGAGGATGGGCCATGGTATAAGATGAGCATGGACATAGACAGGCATTATGGCACAGCTTTCGCAGGTGCAAATATGTTGCACCGTAGCCACTATCGTTACCACAGATACCATTGGGACAATTTTTTTTGCAAATGATAGGATGGTATTGAGACATTGTTTGTTAATACTATGCTATGTAGATTAAATTATAGTTTAGCTCGATTCTGCCCACCACCAGGATCGATGTTCTGATTTTATTGTTTTTTTGTTGTGCGCATAAATTGTTTTTTTGTTAAAAATGAAAAGTATTTATAGTATCTTAAAAATAAACTCATTTTTATTTCATGCAACCCTTCTGCATGTATGTATGCCCTTTGCATGAATTGTTAGCATTGGATCTGAAAGAAACGGTCCCTGATGTTGATTTTTTTTACTTCCCAAATATGTGAAGAGGGC
The DNA here is from genome assembly GCA_027943335.1 of Chamaecyparis obtusa. Taxonomy (NCBI): domain Eukaryota; kingdom Viridiplantae; phylum Streptophyta; class Pinopsida; order Cupressales; family Cupressaceae; genus Chamaecyparis; species Chamaecyparis obtusa. The sequence goes on from BSBK01005175.1 coordinate 432,946, forward strand.
AACGAGGCTAGAGGATCATACTAGTCCAGTCTATAAGCCTATAAAATGTAGACCTAGTGTGATGCAAGCAACTTCCTAAGGCAGACAGCTTCCTGAGGCTAGCTTTTGGAAAGTCTCAAGGGATCTTCCAATATTGCCAAGAATAAGTGGAAGCATGTGACTGTACAGAGACTATGTCTAGTGGCGTGGCTTGCGAAAGGAACCCTTCCCTTCACTAGAAATCTACAAGAGGAATCTAGCTGTGCTCAAAATGACATATCTTCTATGTTTACTTTAAAACTCCCAATAGAAGGTTTCTATCTTTGAAACATAGATAAATAGAAAAGTAAGAATCGTAGGTGCTGTGTTCAACAACAAAAAAAATAAAATATTCTAATAACAGTCCAAATGTCACCGATACAGATTCTATTCTGTTATTTACATGCAGACAAGTGGTTCCCACGATGACACACAACTGAAATTTTTTTTTATGAATTACGTGCAGGGCTTATAGGAGGTGGCATCATCAATATGTGACATTCTGCACACATGCCTCATCAGCACTCACCACCATAACCACATCCCCTGTGAGCTGAATCCTTGGGAAGCCTGCAGTAATCTATCGCTATGGAAGATCCAGGCACATTTTGAATTTTTCCATTGTCCAGTTCCTTGAGGATTTCTATATGTGAGTGAATGGCTTCTTCTTCAAAGTAGCTCACAATATATGCAGACGGCATATGATATATACTGTGAGTTCAGGTTTTTAAAATTTTCTACCAATTCTTGAAAATCATTTTCTTCTGCATCAACAGATCACAGAGTAAACATTTTCTATGTTTTTTACAATATTTAAATGATTGTTCTTTCATATTTGCCAGCAAGCTCACACCATACATCATTTTGTTATTTGATCTATTCAGTTTTGGCTTTGAAACTTATTATCTTCTTCGCTGACAGAATGATTACAAGAAAGGGAGATTTTTTTGGCTGTAATAGAATGTTCAAAATTCTGAAGTTGATTTGAACTATTGAATATTTACGGTGAAAGTTTTATTTTCTTTTTCTTTATTTTCTATTTTTATCTATGTTTATTAATAGAGGTAGCTTTCCACATAAATTTCAAATTTCAATCTTGGGGACCCATTTTAGGCTCATGAATCCTAAATCAGTAGAGTATAATTCATGTGCCAGTCACTCATTTGGATCATCCCTTTTTTGTCTCTCAATTGATCATTTTCAAGATATTTTTATTGGTTGTGCAAGAGAGGACTCGTGAGGGTACAGATGCTGAAGGACATCAAAATTGTAATTACACATTTCTTTTGAAGGAGTCTTTCTATCATTTATATTATGAGGAGATTGCACCATTTTTTAAAAGCACCAAAGAAGAGTTTTCTATAGGTCACTAGTTTCTGGTGAATCATATGTTTAGATAGTTGTTTGCCTTCACCCACTAGATTTTGACCGGCAAGAGACACCTAAAATAGATTGCATTATATTATCATTCTTATCTTTCGAGAATTGGATAATTTGCCACTGAGGACTCTCCATGAGCAGAGGAAGAGGCTTCCAACAGCTACTTGCATATGCCTTTTGTTGTAACATAGGTGTTGAAAATCTGCAGTCATTCATTTTTGGTTTGGGCATTGCAATGAGGTATTCAGTTATTTATTTTTGCATTTGGGCGTTCCCTGTACCCCTTGAGAGGCAAAATATGCCATATGTGAGTAAATTCAGTCTGCATGTCTGTAGGGTTTAATTCAAATTTGACTACAACTTCCTAATGAACTACAGAATGTGAATATAATATGTCTATAAACCATTATGGTTGTGCACAGATCTGCCTACATTTGTTTTAATAACACATAAAATGTATTGTGACATCAAAATTGTATATAATTTTTCCCTGAATTTGGATTAGTGTTCATGATATGTCTAGGGGAGAAAAATGACCAATGTATCAAAACCATTCTTAAAAGCTAGCCAATTGCATTGCTTCTTATGTGTCTCATGCTTGGGGCCCATTCTTTTTGTGTGTGTGTGTGTGTCTATATATATATATATATATATATATATATAGTTTACATTTTATTTATTAGAAACTACATGGTGTATCATTCGGTGAGTGTCAAGTCATATTATGTGCTTATGTCTAGTTATTTGAGTGATTGAAACTGCAGTATTTACCTATTAAATTTCAGCAATCTTACAATATTATATTATCTTTTTTATGGAAGGTAAATGTCAACATTTGAAATAGGTGTTAATTCATTTAGTGCAAGAAATGATTCTCCCTCTACAAGGGTACTTCAATTTTTTGTTAAATAATAGACTAGTTACTAGATATGATTCTAATGATATATAATCACAAATACACTAGATAATTGACTAAATTTCATTCAAATGTTGTTAGTTTGATTTAGGAACATCAAGAGCCTAATGAAGAGGAAGCAGAGCATCATGAAGTTGCTAAAGAAAGGCAGAAATGAAAAGAATTGAAATATTTGTTGGTGGCTTGGACAAAGATGCTGGTGAGGAAGATTTTCAGAAAGTCTTTACCACATTCGGTGAGATTTTGGAAGTCTAGCTTATGATGAATCCCGAAACTCATAAGAAAAAAAGATTAGCATTTTTTTGATATGCACCTGTTGAACGTGCTAAGCATGAATATTTCTCATTGGCCATCCCATTATGAGACTTTTGGGTTTACTATGTAATAGGTTTTTTATATCTTTATTTTTATCAGATTTAGATCTGAAAGTTGCCAAGATATTTCTTGGAACACTAGGAACTATCCCTAAAATAGCCTTCACATTGCAACACATGTTCAAGCGCTGATTTCCAGCCATTGTGAAAGGTGATAATGACCAAGAAAATGAAGCCGACAGTTTCCTAAGAGTCGGTGAATATGCATAAGGGTCTGAGAGAAGGGTGCCAAGAAGCTTATCAGGGAACAACTTCAACCGGTGGTGCCATATCCAGGTACACGCAAAACTAATTTTTACATTAGTCTATTTTGCAATATCATTAGGGCTTTTAGTTATTGTAAATTTTTGGCAAAAAGTGTACAGGAGGATGAGGCACCTTCACATGACAAGGTCTGGTTTGCCTACAAAAAATAATAAAATACCAAACGGTAGAAAATCTATACAAAAAACTCATTCGTTACCTGCAATTTCTTTTTTAATGCCCACAAATCTTAAAATTGTTGCCAAAAATCTTCTCAAAAGTGAAAGTTATTCCAAACACAAAATTCTGAGAAAGAATTGAGGAATTTATATGATATGGAATTATGGACATATATTTGCAACTATACTACTGTTAATGGAGATAATAAATCATAGAACAATACTATTCAATTTTTAGGGTCTGAGAAGAAACAACTATAAAATTACTGTAACGTCAAAGCATCCGCAGGAAGAGAAAGCATATCAGGGAAAAACTACAGACAATACCAAACAAAAATTTCATAGAAATGTTAAATTACAAAAACTATTCAAAACTTTTGACTGAAATTAATGAAAAATCTTCAAATATCAAAAGGAAATCCTAATTCTAGCATTTCTTATGAAATCAGGGCTTTGCACTAGGATTTTTGCGTTTAATAATATCATTGAGCTCTATGTTGCAATTTATAGCTGAATGACATTATTAAACACAAAAATTCTTTATTAAACTCAAAGACATTGACCTCTAAATTTATTCCAATTTGGGAAGGAATGATGAAGCTCTAAAAACTTTAAGACCTCTCAATGAACACAGACACTGAATCTTGACATGCCTTTTTACAATGCTATTATAAATGCATTTGGCGGTGTAGGAGAGATTGTTGGAGCTATTAAGCTATTCATGAGCATGCATGCTAGAGGCCTTGAGCCAAATACAACCACTTACAGTTATATGTCTGATCTTTAATATCGAGCTAGACTGGTCAGCAAGGCACAAGAAATATATCAGCACTTGAAAGGGTGGGTAAATGAACAGTCATTTGCCTTGATACTATCCTTATATAAAAGACAAAATAAACATGATAAAGCCCTAAAAATTGCATAAGAATTCCCAGAATCAGGATTTCCTTCTCATACTCGCTATTTTAAACCACATACGAAAGGGAAATAAAAATTTGTGTGAACAGTGAACAAGAGCAGACGAAGAAAAAACCATCGCCACATATCGGAGAACAAAACATTGTAGAGCTGAAACTAAAACCTCTCCACACGATGTAGAACGATTGAAAACTGCAATGCACTACGGTGTTAACAATGCCACCTACAAGGCATTATAAATTTTAATGCCAACTGCAATTCTTAATTTTGTATTAAGGAGACCGTCAGAAAGCGTCAGAAACGGAGTACTCAAGCCATGTGAACGAAGTACGTAAGCCACGTCAAGAATACAGTTGTCCACCACTTGATTTATTTAGTGGTATTCTAAAAATTAATTTTACCCCCAGGAAAAATATTGTAGTCCAATCAAAAATTTAGAATTTTCTTTTTTTTGAAAATATAAATTTCACTATTCACATAACATTAAATAACATAAGGAAAAAAATTCAAATATCTTACAAAGAAATCTAAACTAATAGCAGATAATGCACATGAAAACATTAGTCTCTGCCTATAAATAGGCAGGGACTAACAATAGAATTTATATTGCTTTTAACTTGCAACTATAAAATGAATATATCAAAATAAATCTACAACTCTAAAAGAAACAATGCATTCCCCCGAAAAAAAAAACGATTTATCTGGAAAAATAATGTCTATTTAATTGGTTACTAATAGACCACCTACGCCCAGACTACTATATCCAAATGATCAATTACGTATACAAATTATCCTCACAAAGTTCCAATATTTCTTGTGCTTAAAAGGATCTAGCATAAAGCTAACACTTGTACATGATTGATATGATTAAAAAAGGCTGTGAAATATATGAATTAACTTGGCATCTAATGGACAAAGTTCCAATATTTCTTGGGCTTAAAAGGATCTACCTTAAGCACATGCATAATATTGCCCCGTAAGAAAATCTTATTCATGAGGTTATGGGGTGGCACACAAAAATGCATGTTTAATATTCATGAATACAATAGGTTGCAGTACTTATAATAAACTAAGTAGATTATAGGACTAGGAAACAATAAGTGTCATGCAAAGACGTGTACGTTGGATTTCTCCAGTTTTTATTATTATTTTAAACCCTGTAATCATCTGAAACGAATCGTCATTGTAACGCCGCACAAAACCTAGGCTATCATTCAGTACCTTGCTGTTATAAAAGCACTCTACCATTGTAATTTAACTCATGAGCACAGTTTCTCTCGTTCAGAAAGAGGGAAACATTTGTTACTGTGCACTCTATTACACATCTTATTTTCAGAATAAAAGCAATGGAACCCATAAGACCTCTTGTAGATGTAATAGAGTTTACAGATCACTATAAATACGTCTTCGATGTTCCGTCTGCGATTTGCACCGAGGACATTAAGGTATATGTTTCCAATTTTTTATTGTTTATTTTCCTTTCGTTTATATGTGAAGTTACAGCTATGTTTTTTTATGAAAATAGTTGAACAGATATGACACATTGTCTAAAAGTATTTAAACAGTTGTTATATAAAACTCTTTCTTTCAATTATATTAGTATAGAACCATCAAATTTTTAAGAATACTCCTTCCTTATTCATTTTCTCACTAAACTATTAGTTGTTTTGATAGATGTTGTAATATTGTAATGCAGATGATGATGAAGGACGAAATGACTCTGAATGTAAGTGTAACGAGATACAATTTGGATGCAGAGAGCATTGGATCCGTGGGTTATGTGCATAAGGAGAGAAATCCCATCCTGCAATTTGATATTGAATTAACTCTCCCATGCGAGGCTGCCTGTTTAATCGAGTCTGTACATCAGAGAGACGGTGTGCTCATTGTAATTATTCCAAAGAAGAACGAGCAAATGTTATGTTGAATCAATCTCGAAGCTCCCTCAATCCAACTATAGCTTTGTGGGTGCAATCACTTATTTGTATGAAACTTAAGGTACGCATGAATGGTCCTTAGAACGAGAATGTAACCTGTAATGAGGGATCCTTGGTCGATGGTTTTGAAAGATCACTACATGTATTTAGATGGATCTCAATAAAGTTTGTAATTTCTGGTTTGCATTTACAAAGATTGTGGATATTTCCACTTGCCAAGCTCATTATGTAGAACTTCAAAGAAAAGAAAGTTGTGAATGAAATATAACTTTTATTGATTGCTTATCTAAAGAAGATATTTAAGTAGACTAGATTATATGTGTATTTCATGATAACCTTCTTCAATTGTTTTATATTTTTTCTGGTAATTTTATAAAGAAATATTTCCAAGTTAAAGTGTTTGTTGAAATGAGATTGTAGACAAATATACCTATGTTGCAACCACTAGTTGGAGTAGTTATTTAGTTGCAAGTAGTTAAGTTCATTTCTAGTGTTAACAGGGGAACCAGCATTCAACTCCTTCATGTTACTTATGCAGTCAACCGCAGTCCCCATAAAGTGGTTAGTGTCCATCATAGTCTTCTTGAGAGTGGTCTCCATCCTATCAATCTTATCCTGCATCAAGCCCATCTTCACATCACCTCTATTCTCCCCAGCTTTGGTCGTACCATCAAACCCAACACCCTGTCTTTCCTGAATATTGTCCATTTTAGCAGAGAGGGATATGAGGTTGAGGCTCGTGGTTTTTATCTCATGAAAAAACCATTTGACCAGATGGAAGGAATACATGGACATCGCTTTGGTCGTTTAAATGATACCAAAAGAAGGGTCAATTTTGTCCTACATATCTTCTTTGAGGACCTGAATGTTCCTCTTCTGCATATTTAGTTATTTCTATTGATTTAAAATATAATATAATACAAATTGTGTGTCACTTTATCTCATAGAATATAATGAGGATCATCTTGTTACATCTTAAATCAATCGTATTGCTGAAACATTGGCAATATGACCGTAAAAAAACTAGCAATAACAATATATTATTGATATATTAATTTAGATTTCCATAATAACTTATAAAATTTAGAAGAATATTATCTAATTATTTATCAAATATTGAGACAATTGTTTGAGTTAGAAAATTCAATAATATATATTTTATTGATTTAAATAAGACTAAAATAGAAATGAAAATGTGATAATTCAAACTACCTTACCAACCTTACAGCTTCAACTATCAGCTAAATTTTTCTTCCCAATTTTCAAGTATAAATCAATCGTAGAATATTCACTACTTAAATATTTATGCGGAGAAGCGTAACCTTACAATAGCAGCAGACCCACACCTATAAGAAATCAGCGAATAAAACGGTGTAAGAAAAAAAAAATGTTTGACATTCCCTTCCACCTGTCACAAAACGCTCCACCGTGATTTAATTAAATTGATAATAAACACAGTGGCAGAGCCTTACCATCTTCCGGCCATTCGAAGACAATTCCATCCATTTCAAAAATAGTGGAGGAGAAAACCGAAGCGTTCCGGTACCCTATTTACGCTGAGATGCATAATTCAAACCATAATCTGTGTCAAGGTTTAACAGCGACAAGACGTATGAAGGAGAGCTTTGTCTTTAAATAGACATTATTGTAATGGAAAAAACAGAGAGTCAATAGGAAGGTTACGGGAGATAGAGCAGGGATTGTGAAAAGGAGGCCAGAGAGCCATTTATATTTGTATTCAGTCGATACACATGTATTCAGTTTTGAATTTGAATGAATGGATTTGGATTCGGTGTATTTACAAATCTCTTGGTGTCGTTTTAATATGTCAATGTTTATGCAAAATGAGTTTATAGATTTCGGTCTGACTCTGGTTGTTACAGGTTTCGGTTCTTTTATGATCGGATTCAAAATAGAAATAAGACAAATTTCAAGTTGACAGTCGATACTAATAAATCCATCTTTTTGTTTATGTATTCGGTCGTTTTGAGTTGGTCATAAACGATATAAAAGAATCTATTGGCTTATGAATCAATTCTGTGACAGTCCCGATTTGGGGACGTGAATATTCATTCTATTTGGCTGAGTGTTGAGTTTAAAACCAGACTTTTAATATCTGGATTTATGTAATGAAAACGGTCTTCAAGAACCGTTACACATTTTCATATGGGTTTCGAACCATACAAAATGGTATCGGGAAAGCTGTTAACCTTGTTTATGTCTGTGAAGAGAGCGAGGGATGGCATTTTGATCGTCGCTTTGAAGGACACCCGAGAAGTAGGAGTTGATGTCGCAGAGTTTGCACTTGGAATAGCACTAAGATCAAAGGGATATATCCCTTGGACCCATAGCTGCTCCTACACCATGGAGCTTGAAGCTCTGCAGCGTTTAGATTTATTTACAATATAGTTCTATTGAAAAAATTGTTCTTCAAATTAATGATTGAAAAATACAAAATTTACTTAAAATTTAGAATTTATTATGTTTTATAGCAAAAAGGAATGAAAGAAAGAATAGAAAAGAGTTAGAAAAAGAGAATTTATTAGAATAGAATTTTGTTTATATATGTAGAAAAATATAGAAATATTTTAGTTTTATGTAGATTTTAGTTAAAATCAATTGACAATTCATTTTAAAATCAATAGAACTAGAACTTATTTTAGAACAATTCATTTTAGTTTTATTATCACACATTTGACTTTAAAAAATAAACTAAATTAAAATATTATTTTCAAATCCTAATTCAAAATAATAATAATAATTCAAAGATGGTAGGCCTCTATTTACTGTGCGAAGAATCACAAAATGGGACAATAAATGATATAAGAATTTTACAACATTAAATATAAAGAAAATTTTACATTCTTTTTAACATATAATAATAATGACTTGTATGTTGATATTTGAAGGAAATTTTTAAAATATTTTAAAACTATCAAAAGATTGTGAGAAATAAGAATCAATCAAATAGACTTTACTAGAGAAAAAATAATAATTCACTACAAAATTAAGGGGATCCTAATATAAAGATGCAACAAAGAGGCTCTCTAAAGGTGTTTAAATTAACTACCCGAATGAGTGTATAGAGAAACAAGAAATGGAGATATTGCTAGAAATTCCTTATAGAATGAATAATAGAAAATAGAATGATATTACAAAGTGAATGATATTAGAAGGTTGGGGATTGTATTAGGGTTGGGATTTAAGGTAACTATTAGGATTAGGGTTTAGTATTTATGATTAGGGTTTATCATTTAGGACTAGATTTATAATTAGGGCTTTCCATTTAGGATTACATGGTTTAGGTAAGGATTTAGAATTTATTGTTTAGGTAAGGATTTAGAATTTATGGTTTAGTATTTAGGATTAGGGTTAGGATTAGGGTTTAGATTTTAGGATCATTTAAGCTTTAGGGTTATGGTTAGGATTGAGATTATGATATTGATTTACATATGGTTAGTATTATAGTTAGGATTAGGGTTAGGGTTTAGCATTTAGGATTAGGTTTTAGGTTTAGCATTTAGGATTAGATTTATAATTAGGGATTATCATTTATGATTATGGTTTAGGTAAGGATTTAGGATTTATGGTTTAGCATCTAGGATTAGGGTTTAATATTTAGGATTAGGGCTTAGCATTTAGTATTAGCGATTAGGGTTTAAGATTTATAGTGGTGATTAGGTTAAGGGTTATGGTATCAACTTATGTATTGTTAGTATTATGATTATATGATTAGGGTTAGGGTTTAGCATTTCATATTTAGGGTTATACTTACGATTAGGATAATGACACATATTTGCATCATAATTGGTGCTACGATTAGGGTTAGGGTTATGGTTTGTCTTAAGGTTTAGTATTTAGGATTAGAGTTTAGTCTTATTATTAGGATTAGGATAAGGGTCTATAATTTTTTATTAGTGCTTAACATTTAGGATTAGGGTTTAACATTTATGATTAGGGTTTACTATTGAGTTTATAGTTTAGTTTATGATTTAAGATTTAGTATCTACCATTAGGTCTTGGCATTTACAATTATAGTTAGGAGTAGGAATTAGCATTTAGGATTAGGGTTTAGCTTTTATTGTAATAGTTTATCCTTTACAATTTGGGTTCACCATTTAGGATTATGCTTTAGGTTAGGATTTAGGATTTATAGTTTAGCATCTAGGTTTATTGTTTAGCATTTAGGAATAGGCTTATGATTTATCAATTAGGGTAGGGATTAAGGTTTATGATTAATGATTAGTGTTCAACATTTAGGATTTAGGTTTATGATTAAGATTAGGGTTAGGGTATGGGTTCACATCATAGTTAGTACTGAGTTAACATTAGGATTTGGGTTTGGTATTTAGGATTAGGGTTAAGATTAGGTTTTAAAATTTAGGATGTAGCATTTATGATTAGGGTTTAACATATAATATTAGGGTTATCATTTAAGATCATAATTTATCTTAGGATTTAGGATTTAGGATTTAGGGTTTAGCAATTAGGGTTAGGATGGGGCTTTAACATTTAGGATTAATGTTACAATTAGGGTTTATCATTTAGGATTATAGTTGAGCAATAACGATTATGGTTTAACATTTATGATTGGGGTTAAGATTAGAGTTATGGTATCAATTTATGTATTGTTAGTATTATGATTATATGATTAGGGTTTAGAATTTAGTATTTAGCGTTATACATATGATTAGGATAATGGCACATGTATGCATCATAATTGAGTTTATAGTTTAGTTTATGATTTAAGATTTAGTATCTATCATTGGGTCTTGGTATTTACAATTACAGTTAGGAGTAAGAATTAGCATTTAGGATTAGGGTTTAACTTTTATTGTTATACTTTAGCCTTTACAATTTGGGTTCACCATTTAGGATTATGCTTTAGGTTAGGATTTAGGATTTATAGTTTAGCATCTAGGTTTATTGTTTAGCATTTAGGAATAGGGTTATGATTTATCAATTAGGGTAGGGATTAAGTTTTATGATTAACGATTAGTGTTCAACATATAGGATTTAGGTTTATGATTAAAATTAGGGTTAGGGTATGGGTTCACATCATAGTTAGTACTAAGATAAATTAGGATTTGGGTTTGGGATTTACGAGTAGGGTTAAGATTAGGTTTTAGAATTTAGGAAGTAGCATTTATGATTAGGGTTTAGCATATAATATTAGGGTTGTCATTTAAGATCATAATTTATCTTAGGATTTAGGATTTGGGGTTTACCAATTAGGGTTAGGATGAGGCTTTAACATTTAGGATTAAGGTTACAATTAGGGTTAATCATTTAGGATTATAGTTGAGCAATAAGGATTATGGTTTAACATTTATGATTGGGGTTAAGATTAGAGTTTAGAATTTATGATTGGGTTTTAGCATTTGGGATTATGGTTTAGCATGTAGGATTTAGGGTTATGGCTAGGATTGGGTTTAGGGTATGGGTTTACATAAGGTCAATATTATGATTAGGGTTAGGGTTAAAGTTAGAATTAGGGTTTACATAATGTATAAGGTTAAGATCTAGTTTAGGATTAGCACTATAGTTTGATCACTTATCCAAAACTGTACCCATCACATGGACCCTAAATATATTTCTAAGACCCTAGAAATATTTGGTCACACCCTAAGCATAATTCAAACCATAAAATTAACCTTGAATGCTAACCAAACCCTAATTTATATCCTAATCTAAATTCTAACTCTAATCACTCTTCTAACCTAAATACTAACCCTAATAATAATTTAAAGCCTTGCACTATCCATACCTTAAACTGTAACCCTAACACTAACCATAACTTGGGCCTTCGAATCCTAACCATAATCCTAAACCTCAAATAAATTCCTACCCCATGCGTAGCCTAAACACTCACTTTGACCCTAACCATGATGTAAACCTTGATTTTAAGCATAGTCCTTAGTCCTTAACTCTAATTCTAAAACCTAGCCCTAATTCTAATCGTGACCCTAACATAATTCTCACACCGATATTAATCCATAACCCTGATTGTAAACCCAAGCTTAACACTAAACCCTAACCCTAATCATAATAAAGAATCTAAAAAAAAACCTAACCCTAATGCTAACCCTAACTATGATATAAACCTTAACCTTCAATATGAACCTTAATTATAACCCTAATCAGATTAATTTATTCAATGTTTTATGTGCACTGCGACTGCTACTAGCTAATATATACTCTATATATAATACGTCGAGATGTATTGAGGCGTTTAATGTTTTCATCATTCACCTTTAATGATAATTAAAGTTGAAAAAATTCAACGCCTCGATACATCTCGGCGTATTACATATAGAGTATATATTAGCTAGTTCTAATAATAAATGCTAAGTCTTCATCAGTACTCCTTCTACAATTAAAAAGAAGTCTAATAGTAAAATGTTTCTAAAGCATATCTAAAATGTGACAACAAAATGAATGAAAAATATAAGATAAATATTGTTAATTAGTTTTTTATATTCAAAAAATAATTTTATTTTTATTTTTTAAATTGTGTCTATGTGAAATATTTTTGACATGGAGCCATGAATCAATGAGACTACAACCATAAGATTTTATCCCCATATAACAAAAGTAAGACCACCACCATCACTTAACTAACATCACTAAATATTGATAACCTTATTAAAAAAGATTAATAAACAATAGAACTTATATTGCTTTTAACTTGTAACTATGAAATGAATATATGCAAATAAATCTACAAATCTAAAAAAAACAATGCATTCCCAAACGAAAACGAATTATTTTTGAAAAAGAAAGTCTATTTAATTGATTACTAATCGACCATAAAGCTAACACTTGTACATGATTGATATGATTACAAAAGGCTGGGAAATATAAGAATTAACTTGGCATGTAATAGAAATCCTTAAGCACATGCATAATATTGCCCCGTAAGAAAATCTTATTCATTAAGTTATGGGGTGGCACACAAAATGCATGTTTCATATTCATGAATACAATAGGTTGCACTTATAAGAATTTAAGTAGATTGTTGGAAACAATAAGTGTCATGCAAAGACGTGTACGTTGGATTTCTTCACTTTTTATTATTATTTGAAAGTTGAAACCCTGTAATTATCTGAAACGAATCGTCATTGTAACGCCGCACAAAACCTAGGCTATCATTCAGTGCCTTGCTCTTATAAAAGCACTCTACCATTCTAATTTAACTCATGAGCACAGTTTCTCTCGTTCAGAAAGAGGGAAACTTTTGTTACTCTGCCCTTGCTATCTATTACACATCTTATTTTCAGAATAAAAGCATTAATGGATCCCATGAGACCTCCTGTAGATGTAATAGAGTTTATAGATCACTATAAATACTTGCTCGATGTTCCGTGTGTGGTCAACAGCAAGGACGTTAAGGTATATGCTTCTTTCCTTTTTTTTTTCTTCCTTTCGTTTATGTGCAAAGTTATAACTATGTTATTTTTTTTTAAATTAGTTGAACAGATATGAAACATCATCTAGAAATATTTGAACAGTTATTATATAAAACTCTTTGTTTCAATTATATATTACTATTGAACCATTTTATAATTTCTGAGAATACTCTTTCCTTATTCATTTTCTCACTAAACCATTAGTTGTTTTGACAAATGTTATATTACTTAATGCAGATGCTGATGAGGGATAAAATGACTCTGAAAGTAAGTGGAACGAGAAACAATTTGGATGAGAGCATAGGATTCGTGGGCTACGTACAAAGGGGGAGACCGCCCTTCCTGCCATTTGATATTGAATTAACTCTCCCATGGGACGCTGCCTTTTCAATGGGGTCTGTACTTCAGAGAGACGGTGTGCTCATTGTTATTATTCCAAAGAAGAAGCAGTAACTGTTATGTTGAATCAATCCCAAAGCTCCATCAATCCAACTATTAACTTTGTGGGTGAAATCACTTATTTGTATGAAACTAAAGGTACGCATGAACGGTCCTTGGAACGAGAATATAACCTCACGTAATGAGGGATCCTTGGTCGATGGTTTTGAAAGATCACTACCTGTATTTCGATGGATCTCAAAAAAGTTTGTAATTTCTGGTTTGCATTTACAAAGATTGTGGATATTTCTACTTGCCAAGCTCATTATGTAAAACTTAAAAGAAAAGAAAGTTGTGAATGAAATATAACTTTTCTTGATTGCTCATCTAAAAGAAGATATTTAACTAGACTAGATTATATGTCTATTTTATTGATAACTTTCTTCAATTATATTTCTTCTAGTAATTTTATAAAAAAATATTTTCAAGTTAAAATGTTTGTAGAAATGAGATTCTAGACAAATATACCTATGTTGTAACTATTAGTTGGAGTAGTTATTTAATTGCTAGTTAAATTCATTTCTAGTTTTACAAGAAGTCCTCGATGTATTATCTTAGTGATGTTGTTGGGTGGAGGCCTATTTAGAGATGATTGTAATGTTCGTTGTGCCCCTTACTCTTATAATTGGTTAGTATCTTGTTGTTCTTGTTGTTGTCTCTAATTCTTTTGTATTAATATTAGATACATATTCTTAGTTACCACCATAGTATCCTCCCAAATTTCTTATGTAGCCTAGGGATTTTGGAACATAATTTTTCTACCTTCTATTTGTTAAAAATCTAGACTTTATTAAACTGTGTTCATTTTTTTATCGTTGAGTTGTAAGTAAGGAGAGTAATCTCTACTAATGATTTCTTTTTCTTTATTCTTCTTGATAGGAATCACTCTTTCTTTCCTCTATTTTGAAAATGAGGCTAGTCTCTGTTAATAAAAAATTATTTATCGATTATCATTTCTAAGGTGGGTCCTTTTCGAATAATTCATTGTGTAATAGATTTAAATCCTTGAGCTTTTCTAATTATTTTTACTCTATTTATATTATTGGTCCCTTGAATCTCTATCTTATGTTGGCATTAAGCAAAATTGCCACTAGTGACAACACTTATTTGCATTCTGGATATAAACCGAGCAGACAGTGCAAACTGAGCAGACAGTGCAAACCGAGCAAGTTAGTACAAACCGATCAGGACAATGTAAACCGAGTAACATCTTGTCTACCGAGTCACCAGTACTTACCGAGTTCAAAACCTACCGAGTGATCAGTATGAACCGTGCCTTCACTTCTACCGAGTGCATGACGATGCCGAGTAATGCAGTGGACGCCGAGTATCAGAAAGTCACCGAGTCAGTTTGAAGGAACCGAGTAACTACTTGGGCCGACTTAGTAGCACTTATGTTTATTTTTCAAGCCGACTGTGTAATTGTAATTGTAATTAATTGTTTAAGACCTGTATATAAGCAATGTTGTAAAAAGATGAAATGTATGAAGTAGAATACATATGAAAGAAAAAGAAAGGCAGAAATAAGCGAATTGCAGAAGGCTTCAGAAGTATAAGGTACAGCAAAGACAAATTCATCACAGAAGGTGATCAGTACATCAGAGAATCTCAATCAGCAATCCAGTTGCAAGGCAGAGATCTACTGTTTCATTCTAACAGGTGAATCAGTACTAAATCCTTTAACCGGGTAGACTTAACAGTCTTTGTAAAAATCTCTTTACCGAGTGCATACTTCACTGTATGTTTGTAAATCCTTTAACAGGGTGGATTTAGCAATCCTTATTGCTCCTAACAGGGCAGATCATCAGAAGTGATCAAATTGTAAGCCTTAACCGGCCAACTTTATTCTGCAGTATTAAAGCTTTGTGGGTTTCATCCCCACCCCAGTTTTACTTTCTTTTGGAAGGTTTTTGGGTAACCAAATCTATGTGTCATTATTGTGAATGCTTTTAAGTTTCATGCTTTCTGTATGCAAAGGTTAAAAGGTAAATTTCATGTTGAAATTGTAAGAAAATTTGGAGTTACTGATTCACCCCTCCCCTCTCAGTAACTCGGTTAATTCCTGAATATTTCCAACAATTGGTATCAGAGCTGCATTGGTTCTCAAGACAAAGCTTAACTAGCTTGAGCAAAGATCCAGGACAATGGAGGTATTCAAACTGAACAAGGTGATTGAAAATGAAAAGCTAGATCTGGAAATGGCCATAGCTAAACTCAAAGAAGCAAAAGAACATCTTTCCCAATCCCTAAAGAGAAGGAAGGAACTTTCAAATCAGATGAATGATCAGAATTACATTGAAGAAAAGATTGAAGATCTTCTTCCCTCAAATAACTCAGATGAAGCAAACAATGCTATCAAAGAACTTCTAGAAAAGAATGGGTCTCTGCAGGAAGAAGTGAGAAAATTGAAAAGAGAACAAGAACTACACTCTACAAGATTCTGTGAGATCTTGGAACAAAGAAACAAGTTGAAAGATGAATTAGATGAAAGAAACATTGAAGTCCAAAACAAAACCCTTCAGCTAGAAAATCTAATTGATCAGATCTCTCATGCAAATGAAGAAATTCTAAATCTAAGATCAGAAATAGAAAACATAAGAGAAGAACTAAGATCTGAAAAGGAAACCAATCTAAGATTGATGGATGACCTAAACGCTGAAAAACAAATCAATGAAGGAATGCTGAAAAGTCAAGAAGACTTGAATCAGCTGTATGAACGAAATCTTCATAGGCAAAAAGGAAAAGCAGGACTTGGATACAAAGAAGAAGGCGAATCCTCTAAGCAAGGTACTCAAAGAAATCAAAAACCTACTTGTAATCATTGTGGTAAAATAGGACATACTTCAAATAAATGTTGGAACAATGAAAAAGCAGAATTCAATGGAAAATGTTATAGCTGCAATCAACCCGGTCACAAAGCAAATGAATGCAAGGAAAAACCTAGATTCAGAGGTAATTGTCACAAGTGCAACAAACAAGGTCACAAGGCATCCGAGTGCAGATCCAAGACATTTAATCCAGCAGAACAAATTGTGAAAGCAATGTTTGGATGGGACTACAACACCTGGTGTAGATGTCATTACTGTGGAGAATATGGACACATTGGCATGAATTGCATAAAACATCATCTAAGGAAAAGAGATACTACCATAAGATGTTTCAAATGCACTAAACTCGGTCACATAGCCAGAAACTACATGAATGCTAGTGAAATTGAAGAAGGAAAGAAGAATGAAGCAACTAAGGTTAGGAAACAGGTGAGACAAAAATGGATTCCTAAAGCTACCGAGCAATCCAGTCCAAGTAATGGAATGGATGGCTCTACCGACTCAAACTAAATTTCCAAGGAAGCACTGGAACTGTATTCTCATAGATCAATCTCAAGCAGTTCTAGAACTGAAATTAAAAGAAAAGTCTAAATCAGCATGCAAGATGCAGTGAGAACACAGGGAGGTCGGTATAGTCTTCACCGAGCAAGGTCGGTATAGTCTTCACCGAGCAAGGTCGGTACCTGTCTTTACCGAGCGAGGTCGGAGCAGTATGAATTCTCGAGTTCACCGAGCTGCAAAGTCTTTTCCGAGCAATTAATTCTTAGTGGGTGACAGTCTGTCAGAATTCCTACCCTAATTTGAAATGAGCATTAATGACAGAATTGTAAACAAAAAGCAAGTAATCGAACTCATTCTTCACCGCGAATCTTTAGCACTTTGAGAGCAGAAAATTTCAAGGGCAACCCGGCGATTCAATACTTTTGCGAAAGGAATTTTCTGTGAGCTACCATGGCATCATCCAGCACTTCAGCGAAGAAAGGATCTGATATGTTAGTCCAAGGGGAGTGGAAAGCACCAGATTTTAAGATCGTGCCCACAATTGCAGCAGCCCTAGATCCGAACGGAGCTCAATCTCAGATTCCTCCTAAGGTACTGCTTATTAACGATATCCGTAATCATTTTAACTGTTCAATTCAAGAAATGGGAAATCTAGAACTAGACATTGTGCGTGAGGAACTATGTGTGGATGGTATTTTGAAACCCGAGCACAAACATCTGGAAGATAAGGGTTTAGTTCACATTGCACATCTTCCTCGAAACTTTTGAGATAAATGGGTTAGGTACATTCTCAGCCGAGTACACGATGGCAAGATTTGGCTTGAGCAACCTATTGAGATCACAAAGAAAATGATTCAACAAGTCACCGGTCTTCCCATGTTGAACAAAGCTAAAACTACCAAAACCCTAGGTCGGATGGAACTAGAGAAGAAAACCCTAGCCGAGTGGGATGGTAGAGGCATGAAAGTTAGCAGCATTACCGACGTTGAACTGAAGTTTGGTACACATATCATTGCCCACAAGATTTATAGTTCTAGTCGACAGAACAGTGTCTCCTGTGAAGCTGTTGACCTAGCATACAAAGTGGTCAAAAACAACTTAACATTTGACCTAGCAGACTTATTGTTGAAACAGTTCAACAAGAACATGGAAAGCATCAAAACTTCCAAAAACAATCCATGTAAGTTTGGATCCTTGTTAGTCTGTTTATTCTTCTATGTTCAGAAATTCTTCCCTTCTAAAGGAAAAGTTGTATGGAGAAAAGATGTGCCAGTACTCTATGAAATAAATGAATACATCGCAGAAATGGGTGAAAACTTTGAAAGCATCATGGATAACTATTTTGAGTCTTTCAAAGAGAAAATGAATGACAGATTCCGGATTCCACAGAAGTTGGTGGAAGATTACAAAGATGACATCTGTTTTATGGTAGATTGTGATAATGTGTATATTCAAGCAGTTAAACCAAGAACTGTATATGTAAAACCTCTTCCTTATGAGGTAAATATTGATGAAACCAAGAATATCATTGAAGCTCTTCTAAATCAACCTGTCAATCCCAAAGCTCCATATTTTGGAACATATGATGAAGCTAAGGTGAGAATTGAACTAAGCATAAAGCTTCCACAGGCGGTAAACAAAGGAAAGAAGAGGATAGCCAAAATGCAAATGATAACTGAGGACAAAGAAGAAATAGATGAAAAAGAAGAGGAAAAGGATGAGAAAACAGAGGAACCAGAACCTGCAAAGAAGAAAGGAAAAGTTTTCATCACTAAGGCATCTATGCCTCCCACTGCTGTGTTTACAAGGAGAAATACAAAAGGCAAGGCAGACAAGACAGAAAAGGCAGATAAAGACATAGTATTCAAAAGGCCTCCTCTAAGCCTTCAAGAAAAGCTCAAACTCTTTAGAGATGGATCAGGATCTGGAGTAAGTAACATAAAATCCTTGAGATATGAAACCAGATTAGAAGCAGAACAGAAGGAAATAGAAGATGCTGTTGTTGAGAAGATGGGACAGTGGAAATACTCTCCTGAAGAAATTACCCCACAGGTTCCAGCAGTTCTATTGAATCCAATAAGAATGAGATGGAGCAATGCAAGGCAAACTGTGATAGACATATTTGATCAAAACCTGAGACAGTTGATGCTGAGCTTGAATAATGATGAAGTAAAGAAGGCACTAAAAGAAAATGAAAATAAGATGACATTAAAGTTCAATACTTAAGTGATTTTGATCAACAATATTGAATCGGTTGTGAAGGCTGCAAAAGCCACATGGAAGAACATATACCACCTTCACCAACCGAGCATTGAAACTGTAATAATAAAAGATATTGAAGATGACAGCGATGAACAAGAAGAAGACACTGAGGTAGATGATACTGTAAGGATAGCAGCAGAAGTCATTGCATCCCTTCCTACCTCTCCAGTGAAAATCTCTACATCCAGCCCAGAGACACCTTCTAGCATGGTTGTGACAACTTCTACATTTGTCCAATCATCCCTAGCAACATCAGAGGCAGCTACCATTTCTTCTACCGAGCTGCAGTCTCCTGTACCATCAAGTTTTCCAGCAATAAGTTTTCCAGCTTTTGAATCTTCAAGTGTAAATATTTTAAGTTCTCCAGTAGAAAGTATACCAGTATCAATAGCCAGCCCTACTTTATCTACTGTCACTACTACAAAAGCATTAAGTATAGATAAGCCTAAAGCTCTACCGAGTATAAAATTTTTGGGTAAAAATGTAGTTGAGGATATAGACCTAGATGAAGAGATAGAGATTCCTACATTAGATTTTGCAAATCTCTCAGCAGACCAGATGCAGAATATAGGTGAGATCCTCCAAAGGAAAGCAAAACAAAAGAAGCTTAAAGAGGAGAGAGACAAGGAGTATCAAATCATCAAGGATGCTAAGGACATTTTGTCTGATGCATTAGGCATTAAAGTAGACTCCTCCCAGCATGTTTTGTTACAATTAGCAGAAGCAGTTGAGAAATACAATGAGGACTCATCCGGGACAGAAAAGTTAGTTGAAAGAGCCGAGAAGAGATTCAACAATAAAGTGCTTGAGCACATTGCTCAGCACATAGCTATTAACCAAGTGGAATTATCTTCAGTTTTGTCTAACATAGAATCTATCTATTCGAATGCTACCTCTCTTTTGGCCAGACTATGCAATTTTGCCGAGTTCACAAAGGATGTTAAAGATAAAATGAATAAAATGGATGAGGATATGAAGATTAGCATACAGAAGCTGCAACTTGAACCAAGTTCAAGCTCTGCTCATCACATGAAAATTTCACACCTATCTAATATGCAGTCTGATCTATTGAAAGAAGACTCAAGGATCCGGTCCACACTGCTAGACATCCAACACATGATCCTTCCCATCATGAATACAATGTATAAGCACATTGAACATTCCAGAACATTGATTCATGACAATCAGTTCTCTATAGCAGATCACATGATTGAACTCTCTGCAGAAGTCCAAATTGCTATACAAACATGTAAGATCCTGCAAGAAAGTTGGGACAGAACCCTGGCACTAATAATGAAGGTACATTCTGATTTCTTATCAAATTTTGGATTCTCTCTGTAAATAACTTGTATATGCACCTTTGGCATTATCGTCAAAAAGGGGGAGATATGTATAGAAGGAGAGATATGTATACAGTTATAGATTTGTATAAGGAACAGTTAGCACATTGAAAGGGGGAGACAATGTATAAAGCCCTATAACAAAGACAAATTTTGAAAAATCAAAATAAAACTCAGCATGATTCGTGTATATAAAATTTTGGCCAATAAGTGTTTTTGGCACTAATGCCAAAGGGGGAGATTGTTGGCATTAAGCAGAATTGCCACTAGTGACAACACTTATTTGCATTCTGGATATAAACCGAGCAGACAGTGCAAACCGAGCAGACAGTGCAAACTGAGCAGACAGTGCAAACCGAGCAAGTTAGTACAAACCAATCAGGACAATGTAAACCGAGTAACATCTTGTCTACCGAGTCACCAGTACTTACCGAGTTCAAAACCTATCGAGTGATCAGTATGAACCGTGCCTTCACTTCTACCGAGTGCATGACGATGCCGAGTAATGCAGTGGACGCCGAGTATCAGAAAGTCACCGAGTCAGTTTGAAGGAACCGAGTAACTACTTGGGCCGACTTAGTAGCACTTATGTTTATTTGTCAAGCCGACTGTGTAATTGTAATTGTAATTAATTGTTTAAGACCTGTATATAAGCAATGTTGTAAAAAGATGAAATGTATGAAGTAGAATACATATGAAAGAAAAAGAAAGGCAGAAATAAGCGAATTGCAGAAGGCTTCAGAAGTATAAGGTACAGCAAAGACAAATTCATCATAGAAGGTGATCAGTACATCAGAGAATCTCAATCAGCAATCTAGTTGCAAGGCAGAGATCTACTGTTTCATTCTAACAGGTGAATCAGTACTAAATCCTTTAACCGGGTAGACTTAACAGTCTTTGTAAAAATCTCTTTACCGAGTGCATACTTCACTGTATGTTTGTAAATCCTTTAACAGGGTGGATTTAGCAATCCTTATTGCTCCTAACAGGGCAGATCATCAGAAGTGATCAAATTGTAAGCCTTAACTGGCCAACTTTATTCTGCAGTATTAAAGCTTTGTGGGTTTCATCCCCACCCCAGTTTTACTTTCTTTTGGAAGGTTTCTGGGTAACCAAATCTATGTGTCATTATTGTGAATGCTTTTAAGTTTCATGCTTTCTGTATGCAAAGGTTAAAAGGTAAATTTCATGTTGAAATTGTAAGAAAATTTGGAGTTACTGATTCACCCCTCCCCTCTCAGTAACTCGGTTAATTCCTGAATATTTCCAACATCTTATTCTTCTATTTGAGTTTCTCTCCATTTTCTACCTAATACAATAAAAATAGCAAATGCTCCATCCTTTGAAATATGTTTCACCCTTTAATGATGGAAACACCACCTTTAAAGGAAGGTGGAACCTCAAAATCATATCCTAGTCAAACACACTCTAGGAACCTAGGAAATCTTAATAAGGGTGTAGCAACCACTAAGACTAAAGTAAAACTAAACAACCTACTACGAAAATAAAAACCCACACTAACATTTTCTCCTTATTTTGTCTTTTTATCTTTCCTTTTACACTCATTTGTGGTTTTCATTTAATGATTGATCTTGGGAAGGTTCATCTTGTGTTGGGGTTTTGAAAAACCTTCTATTTATTTTCTTCTCTTTCTGATCTTCAAATCATTTTGTCTCATATCCCTAAGGCCCCGTTTGTTTGCGAGAATTGGAATTTGAGACAAAATCTGATTATCTCAAAATCAGGTTTTGAAATTCCGGTTTTGTGTATTCGGAATATAGTTTGGACCGTTTGGTTCACCCGGAAGATGGCTAAGACAATCCATATTTTGTGTTTGGTTGCCATTTTTGAAATTGGAATTGGAAGTGACAAATTCATATTTATGTGTTTGGTTTGCAATTTCAAATTGGAATTGGAATTACATTATCCAATTTCTGTGTTTGGTTCTACATTTTCAATTGGAATTATATTTTGAGAAGAAAATTTAAGTTTTTATAATTATTATATAATGTTTTAATTTAATATTTTACTTTTCTTGTCCATTTTTTTTTAATTAATTTATATTTTTATATAGAAAATCATAAACAAAATTTAATATTTTTTTTCCAATATTGTGAAGAGTAAACTTAACTTTTTTTAATAATTTTATACAATATCATAAACAATATTATAACAAGAAAGTAATTATAGCATTGCTTGATATCACATCAAAATATAAATAAGTCATCTAGTCCACATATATATCTATTTCTACATAATGATCCAACAAATGACCGAACTAAATAGTACAATTGTTGCACAAAGTAAACATCGTAAAAACATGACTTCGGCTTTATACGTAGCCTCCACTTTTGCAAAAGCTTTTTCGAGCGCTTTGCAAAACTTGCACTCGTTATCCACAACAGGTATATGTGGAGAATGTGCAGATGACATAGACAGCAATGGGGTGTCATTGGCCCACCGAAAATACTGACATCCACCACCATCCTACAATACAAATCTAAGTTAGTCTCACTATAATGACTAATATTTATTCTTTGTAAACATTTAAATATTGTGCAATTAACAACCTTTTTCTTATTTTTGCAACTCCAAAATTGATGATGTAGATTATCCTACGTGTGTGATGTCTTTAACACACAGTGTGATCCATCACCACACTCACACATAGGGACATTTACCATAGCCATCAGCACTGTATCAAGCAAATTTTTTTTCATTCATACTATTTTTGTTCATTCATATATAACAACATGACTATATTCTATGAGTCCAAATTGAAAAAGTTTCATTTATGTTGATATTACAAATTTATAGAAAAAATATAATGACACAACTATAGCATCAGATAGAATTTTGGGGAAGAACAATATCCATGAAGTAAATGGTGGTGTGAAAACACACCGTTAAATAAGAAAATGCAAGGAAATCCACACTCTACACCCTTATGCCCCACATTTGATGAGCAACCATCTCATATCCCACTCATTATTCCCATTACTTTCTGTATTGTTAGATGGTCAATCTTGCATCTACAAAGTAAACATGCTAGAAAAACTAAAACTTGTTTATTTTTAAATGGAATACGCGAAGGAGTACCATCAGAAATATTGACCGTTTACAAACATGAATAGTAAACAATCATCAGATAGCTCAGTTTTTATCATCATATGTGGATATTTTTGGCATCAATGTTTCAAATAGCTTCTGGATTTGATTGTGTAGATAGTTATGGATCACACTCTGTCATCCATCATTAGGATGAAAGAGACCAAAATGATTGCAACATACCAAAATGATGGACTTTTATTTTCAATCATTTTTCTCTCTTCCATCCTAATGAGGGATCACAGAGTGTGATTGTAAATGTTGATGCCAAAAATATCTACAAAATCAAATCTAGAAGCTATTTCAAACATATTTAATGTTAGCATATGTGTAGTCTCACTTTATTATCATATGTGTAGTCTCAAAACTATCCATTTCTATTTTTGTACCTATCACGTGGTTTTAAAAAATGAATGAAAAATGAAAAGAAAATGAAAATGAAATAGAGCATTGAACAAAGTAGAATTATTTAACTTAATTTTGTAATGCAACAATAATAACAATATGGTTAGGGTATATACATACAGAATCATGAACAATACAGTCATCTACCAAAACACATTTATAAAATCATGTCTGAAGAACTAGAAATGGATAGTTATGAGACTACATCTTAACAATACATTAAATGAAGCATTCATCATGTGGTACTCCTTCGTGTATTCCACTTAAATATGCTAAAAGCAACAACACTAACAAATGCAAGCTAATATGTCTATAAAAGCACATTAATGAATACAATGGTCAAGGGAGGGCATGCTTGTTTGTCCATTAATTCAACAAGATCTTGCAATGTCAAAAAATTAAACCAATA
This sequence comes from Chamaecyparis obtusa, assembly GCA_027943335.1. Classification (NCBI taxonomy): domain Eukaryota; kingdom Viridiplantae; phylum Streptophyta; class Pinopsida; order Cupressales; family Cupressaceae; genus Chamaecyparis; species Chamaecyparis obtusa. The sequence continues at coordinate 457,611 of BSBK01005175.1, forward strand.
TCCACTAATATGCCATTGATGGACCTCTGAAAGCACTCAAAATTCAAAGGAAAAGAGAGAAACAAGGTTTCCTACCTTGAAGTGGAGAGAAAAACCAAAATGGAGAGGAAGACAAGCACACTCTATGAAAGCCAACATAATCACTAGCAACACAAAATAATCTTGGCATGGATCCAACGAATTAACACAATAAGTATACCAGTGGGTACTTACTAGTGGCTACTATATACCAGTGTATACCAAAACAAAGAGGGAAAAATGAAAGAAATAACTTGATTGGGTTGACACATGATCCCAAGAGAAAATCTGAAACATCTTTGCATGGCCATTGAGAGAAAGTTTTTACAATTGATTATACATTTTTTATGTAAATTTTACTTCATGAATCACAAAAAAAATGCATGGTAAGAAGAAAGATGGGTTCAACTTGTGTTCCAACATAAATATCTTTGACTTCCATTTCTCATAAGAGTGCTGACAAACTATATTTTGTAATGGAGATATACCAATGTATACTGTAACCAATGTATATTGTTATACAGCCACTGGCATATAGTCCAATCAGTGGATAAACTTAACAACATCTTGAACATGCATTGCATGTTCAAGATTCATTTCATGTTCAAGATGTTAAGTTTCTCCACTTATTGGACTGTATGCTAGTGGCTGTTAACATCAATCACAAAGTATCGTTTCTTTTTTATTCATCTGTAAATGATACTATGTGATTGATGTTCTAAATACAATAACCAATGTATACTGTTATACAGCCACTGATTTGTTTAAAACTTTGTTAAGATCCTCTGTCCTGGAAGTAAGGCTTCAAATGACATTATACTGAAATTTTTATAGCTTTGTCTGATTAGGGCAATTTCTATTTGGTTGATGGTAATAAAAAACTTAAATCATCTATAATTATAATATACCCACATATGCCAAGATGGTTCATCAAAGTTCCAAGTGTATACTATTATACAACCACTGATTTGTTTAAAACTTTGTTAAGATCCTTTGTCTTGGAAGTAAGGCTTCAAATGACATTATACTGAAATTTTTACAACTTTGCGTGGTTAGGGCAATTTCTATTTGGTTGATGGTAATAAAAAACTTAAATCATCTATAATTCTAATATACCCACATATGCCAAGATGGTTCATCAAAGCTCCAAGTGTATACTATTATACAACCACTGATTTGTTTAAAACTTTGTTAAGATCCTTTGTTATCTCAGAGCCCTGCAGGAGATGGTACAATAACAACACAAACAAGAGCTAGAATCATCACACAAAAATAGAGGGCACAGTCTACTGGTCTTAACTAGACCTTTCTAGACAATTTCTCATCCATTTATCAAGTAATTCATTTGCCACATGCCACATCTATTTGTGAGAATAGGTTAAATACTATATATTTGTGAGAAATAGATAGTATTGTATTTTAGAGATAAATGTAAGGTTCTTCAAATCTGTAAATATGTATTGTATTTTAAAGATCCATGAAGTTCCTTTGAGCTGTGGCATTCAGTCTATATTTCATTTATTGTTTTGGCTTCATGTCTATGAAAGAATCAATACAAGGAGCCAAACTATGAACCATTTTAACATTTATATATGACAACAAAGACATGAATAGAATTGAGAGAACATCTATAAACATATCTAACACATAGAGCAAGTATAACTTCAGTAAATACTAGATTGTAGGTATTTCCATAACAAAAGGACATGCAAGAGAGAGTAGTATGAGTGACATTGTCCTATAGTCTACTGCCTACACTCATATGAATAAAGAAATTCTGGTCCAATTCTCGCAAACAAATAAGGCCTAATTGAACTAATGTAGAATTGGCAAGGTCAACTTTAGTGCTTTTTCAATACGAGATGATACCACCCTCTACTGTTATTTCCATGACAGGTGTGATGGCAAGATTAGAAAGGACATCCAATATGTAGTCATTGAACAAGAATTGAGACTTGAAATGAATAGAGAGTTCCTAATAAATACATCAATCTATAGCATGAATACATCAATCATGAATGAATGAATAAAATGGGAATAATTCAAAAATGTTTTGAAATAGTTCAAACTCAATTATAAATTTTTAAAAAAAAATTCCAACAAAAACTACTATAATAACAACTATATTTAAGAGAGAGTGGTATGAGTGACATTGTCCCACAATCTACTGCCTACACTCATATGAATAAAGAAATTCATGCCCATCAATCTACTACAAAACAAAGATCACTGAAAAAAGGCTTGAAAGCATAAGTTGCTATTGGCAGTGGGTAGTAGGAATCTTGACAAGATCTAAACTATCTAGAAGATCATGATGAAGCAAGCATAGGCATTGGAAGAAAGATCATGATTACACCATAACCAGTATTGCCTCTAAGTTTAGAAAGCATTTAACTTATTCTCACAAATAGATGTCCATGTGGCATATGATTATATTTTCTATTTGAGCAAAAAGGAATAATAGTCTGTATGATAAATGAATGGCACATTTTATGCATATAGAACTCTATGCTTTCATTGATGAACAGTGAGATGAAGTGTTACCATAGTAAAGTCAAATCAGAAGAACATTAAGTATAGCATAATGTCAGTTTTATAGCCTTTTATAGGCTTCCAACACATTTAAAATCACACAACAGTACATAATTAGATGTCCTTTTAAATATAACTATAAATCACCATATGTGGCTACAATCCAGTCCACTCTCTCATCCTCAGTCATCAATAAGAACCATTTGGCTCTTTCACATTGACCCACGAAGGTTTTGTCTACCCTTAGGAATACACCTTGACTCAATCCGGGGATGGATTTGAGAGTGTTATATCCATTTGTCAAAGCATTGTCATGAGCAGATTCATCAATTTGGACAAGGTGAACATTGCTCATGCCCTCTTTTATTTTCTTCATTGTTTCACACATGGATTCCAAGGAAGTGGCCATACTTGCAATCCTCCTCTTTCCCACCTTTCTGACTAATGATGTAGGAGTCCCTCTAGTACTTGTTGTTGCAGTGGACTGATTGGAATTATAAGGGTCTTCATCCAAATCAATAGCACTATCAAGATGTACATTGAAACCAAGGTCCTCTTCATCATTCACAGCGAATGGCTCTTCCAAAGGGTTCCCTTCTTTAGTCTCAAGGGCCGTGGTAGCTGCATTACCTTTAGCAATGTCATTACCCACAATTGCAGCTAATTCATTGAAGTACACAAAGGGTTTCCTTTTATACACTTTGGCATTTTTGAACTCTCTTCTCTTCATGTTGGCATAAATAAATGGATAAGGTTCTTTGTCTTTCATTATTAACTTTAAAAGAAGGAAATATTATTTCCATCAAAATAGTAGAGAGATCACCCTACCTTCAGAAGCTCCTCCCACATGCTATCCTCAGCATCCATGTATTGAGTTGCCTCATTCCATGCAAAACCACTTGTATTCCTGAGCTCTTTCATCACTCTATAGGAAAGCTTCCAAGTTTTCAACTTATTTTTGAAGTTGTCCTTGGATAGATGGAGGTTCATATCAACATTGAATTGCCTCTCAATTGCGGACCGCGCTTCTTTTTTGAAGCCTCCGTCACATTTTTTGCCTATTTGTACTTGCTTGAGGAGTAAGTCTAGAAACTTGTGTTCCATTTCCTTTGTCCACATTATCTTCTTTGAGGAAGGAGATATCTGGCTTGTGTTACCAATATCATCCATGTTCAGCAATAATTCTATGAATGCCATGTTGTGTATACAAATTGTTGTTAATGGTATCAAAGTATCTTCATACATCAATTTACTCAAATAAAACACATTGACCCATACAAGTCCAATACTTGCAGATAGAAAGAGAAGAAAAAGGAAACCATCATGTATATCAAAGTATCTTCATACATCAATTTACTCAAATAAAATACATTGAACCATACAAGTCCAATACTTGCAGATAGAAAGAGAAGAAAAAGGAAACCATCTTGTATATCAAAGTATCTTCATACATCAGTTTACTCAAATAAAACACATTGATCCATACAAGTCCAATACTTGTAGATAAAAAGAGAAGAAAAAGGAAACCATCATGTATATCAAAGTATCTTCATACATCAGTTTACTCAAATAAAACACATTGACCCATACAAGTCCAATACTTGCAGGTAAAAAGAGAAGAAAAAGGAAACCATCATGTAGTCTTGAGTCATACAAGAACAACTATTCTCGAGATCTATACTCTTCCCACATTCTACTTGCTATATCATCTTGGAACTGTGCCCACTGGTCTCTATCATGCTGAGACAACCCATATGTCTCCAGCATTAGTACATCTACCCCAACATGATCATCTTCCTCTTCAGTGACAATTTCTGATGGAATGTCATCCTCTAATGTAATTTAGTTGTGTAGTATGCAACATGCTAATACAATATGGGCTTGTGTCATGATACGATAAGTCTTGGCATGCCTCAAGATTGGAAAACACTGCTTGAGAATACCAAATGTACGCTCTACTGAGTTTCTAAGAGAGGAGTGTTGATGGTTGAACAACTCTTCTTGAGAGTTTATTGGATTCTCTCTTGAAAACTCCTTCAGGTGGTAGCGTGTACATCGATAAGGAGCAAGAAATCTAGGTGCATTGGGATATCTAGCATCCACTAGAAAAAAAAATTTCCTACATAAATAAAGTATATTATCAAAATGTGAAACATTGATTGTACCCTTGAGTATATTAAACTATGATTTGGCTTACCGGGGGGAACAACAAGAGGATCTGCTCTTGACAGAGCTGAACCTAGAACACGACTATCCACAATAGATCCTTCCCAACCAGCAAGGAATTACTGAAACTTATGATCAAAGGAACACACACCCATAACATTTTGCAACAAGTTGCCTTTTCTATCATGATATTTACCCTACATGTTGACATTGATGGTGATTGGTATATGGGTTCCATCGATAGCTCCAACACAATCCTATATGATATGATACAATCATCAATTCTATGGTCAACCAATAATATGATAAGGATAAAAATCCATACAAGAAATTTGTAACAACACAACAATTACCTTGAAGAATGGATCAAAACATTTGTTCCCACTAATTTCAGGAGGAGTGTTTGAACTAGGTGGTAGAAATAAATCCTTGTGGAGTCCTAAGATAGCCCTCAACACCTTGTGGAAGTATCAACTAATTGTCTCTCCTGAGTGCCCAAAGTTGTGGGCAATCTTGCGGTTCCTCAGATTGTGGCCAACGGTGTGGAGGAACATCACAAGTTGTTCTTCTAACATCAAGTGTATCGTATATGTCAAGGTTCCTTTTAGCCTTAGGATAGTAGCTAGATGAAAGAAGGCTCCCCTAATCATGCAAATCTGATCATGACAATCCACATTGTTGGAATGAATAACCATTCTAAAAAAATGATTTCCTTTTCTTTTTCGTTTACCCATTTGTGCATTGCCTTCTCGGGCCACCACTACTGTGGCTACGACAACACAAGCAATAAGAGATGTGAGAAGATGAGAATATGTGGTCTCCACAACTACCCGTTGTAGAACATCAATATTCTTAATAGGATGCATCAATGGCCTAAAATGTGCACAAACAAAACAATATGAGGAAGGAAATGTGGACATAATCACAAAGATATGAATTCATCCATCACATAAAGCACAAAAATGTTTACTTTCCTTAATTGGTTTATAAATATTGTGGCTTTTCCAAATTTGTATCCTCAAATCTGAACAAGTATGAGTTGGAGAAACAAAAAGAGCCCTGTTTGTATTGGTTTAAATTTGTTTCCTATTTGTAGTTCAGTCTTCTTGTCTGGATATGAATGCTGCATGAAAAGGATTATCTAGAATATTTAATTAAGAAAATGTGATTAAGATAGCTTTTAAAAATATTGCAGCATCCATTTCCTTTGTCTCACCATCCCAACAAAGGCTTAAGCCCAGTCACAACAATCTGACAATGTCTTAAAACAATGGTGTCCACTAAATCTGCCAATAACTGATTACTTTCAGGGACAAGATGGTTTTTTTTAACATCAATTTCCTAAATGGAATTACAAAAAAAACTTCCAAGGACACTCCTTATTTTCTAGGTACCCATAGATTAGTTTATAGTAGACTGTGGTATCGGTCAACACCTCTTTAATCAAAGCATCATCAAGTAGTCAATACTGCTTCCTTCACAAGCATAAGTAGTTATTACTTCAACTCTATTTTACTATTTGCAAAAAGAGTTCTACACTTTCAGATGTAGACCAAGTAGTTCTCCAAATGAATTTTCCCCAATTAGTGGGTATTTTCAAGTTCCAAATATATGATTTACTATTTTTCCTCCACTATACAGTTTGGTCTTCCACTATGTTCTTCACTATGAGTTCACCAGTGGATTTGGTTAATGATGTTTTGGCACTAAATCTTGTTCCCCTATTTTTAGTTTTAAGACACAACATAACAACATAGTTTCAAAACTTTGAGCTGGAATAGTAGTTTCATGGAGCTTATTTTTCCTTATTAGCAATGTGTACCCTTTTAAACAGTCTCCACAATGTGCTATCATTTAGTATAGGCTTACTAGAAAAGCCTTTCTTTGTGCTATCTAGCATAATGCTAGAACTTGTGTTTTTTATGTCATTTGAATCAGGCTTACTAGGTACTGGATTACAGTGACACTTTAAATGGTTTACGAGTAGTTTATAAGCATCGTCTGGTCCACCTATTGTACACAGACCATCAACAAGTAACCCATAAGTTATTTCATTAGGAACAAATCCATATTCCAACATTTTCATAAAGAGGTTAGGAGCTATAAATGAACAAGACCGAATTTGGTATTCTCAAGCAGCGTTTTATTACCATCAAACCAAATATAAATTGCCCTAATCACACAAAGCTGTAACAATAAAGAGGTCAGGAGCTAAATGAACAAGACCAAATTTGGTATTCTCAAGCAACATTTTATTACCATCAAACCAAATAGAAATTGCCCTAATCACACAAAGCTGTAATAATAAAGAGGTCAGGAGCTAAATGAACAAGACCAGATTTGGTATTCTCAAGCAGCATTTTATTACCATCAAACCAAATAGAAATTGCCCTAATCACACAAAGCTGTAATAAAGTTTGGCATTGTCACAAACAAAAAAAGGCACCTCAATTCTAGCCTATTCCCGCACAAAATAATAAAAACTCCTCAATATGAACAAATAACCCTGCTAAAAAGATGAATCATCATAGGGATGAAGAAGGTCAAAGCCCTTCAAATGCAGATCCGTATTACCCCAAGCCCCAGAAGCCCAAATCCATTTCCAAACCCGTAAACTATTTACTAAAAGAGCAATGCTTATTGTTCATGTTGGTGGGTATGCTGATAGCCACTACAATCTTCATGCTTCAGCCCAATCTTACAAGGCATGGAATAAGTAATAAAAATGCAATGGATAATAGTGGTTAGAAATTGCCCTAATCACACAAAGCTGCAAAAATTTCAATATAGTGTCATTTGAAGCCAACCATCTTGGCATATGTGGGTATATTAGAATTACAGATGATTTAAGTTTTTTATTACCATCAACCAAATAGAAATTGAACAAAGTTTTAAACAAACCAGAATGAAAATAGGATGAAAGCCGAGAAAAAGCATACCGAGAAGAGTAGTTGAACAATGCAGATTTTGAAACCCTTCTTTTTCCACAATATCCCCCACTCACATCTGTAGAGAGCTAACTAGCTGAGCAATGCAGTCGAACAATGTAGAGACTTTTTACATATGTAGAGATCCAAAGTAGATGAAAATGATGAAACAACCCTTCGAAAATGATGAAAAAAAACCCTCCAAAACGGTGAAACAAAACCCAAAAATCAAAGCGGGAAGATGACGAACCTAACCAATTATTAAATTTGGTTGTGAAATTATGAAAACAAATTCCACCTCCTCACTGGGAAGATGGTGCCGCTTGTTTTAGGGCCTAAACCAAGTTTTGCCCCACATAACCCGAATTGCAAATACTAGAACCAAACAACAAATTTCATGAGATTTGGGAAGTGTCACCACCAATTCTGGTCCAATTCCCACAAACAAACAGGGCCTAAGAGCATATGAGATCAAGGTAAAAAATGATATCTATAATCAATGTATTAAGGCTAATTTATATAGAGAATAAATAGTTATCAATAAATGAAACTGGTGTTAATAGCATAACCACATAAAAAAAGCATGTTCATAAATTTATGCTATCATTTCCCCCCCACCATATTTCATTGTCCTTACAAATATACCATTCAAACCCCAAGTTTCACCTAGCCAAAGGAACAACCTTTAAGGATTAAACAAAAAACAACTTTCTTAATAAATAAAAATTACATTTTTTGAAATTTGTTTAGAACATCTTTTGAATAACCAACTATTTAATTAGGTCAACTCCCATCAATATTTCTTAGGATTCTTGTAAAGGTGTAGCTTTGAGCTAAATTATTGAGTTTTTAGTCCTAAAATCCATATTCATTGCAATATACATTTAATTATCATATGAGATACAGATCAAAGAGGAGTAGAGAGATTGATGAATGTTAAATAACAATAAGAAAGTAGGATGTAACTTAGTAACCCAACATCAATAAGAGGATAGCACAAGTAGTACCATCAGAAAAATAAATGAAAATATAAAAGGAACACAATAATGGTATACATCATCAAAAAAGAGTTGTTGCAATAGGAGATATAAATGGAATACACCAAGGAGCATATCATTAGAAAATTAGTCTGTGGGCTTCGTTTGTTTCAAAGAGTTTCCTATATGAGAACTATCAAAACACATGATTTGAGCATCAACATTAGAACACTGTGATTCACCCTCATCAATTGGTACTCCTTGGTGTATTCCATTTATATTTCCTAATGCAATAGGACTAACAAATTCAAGTGGCATAGATAATAACTAGCTAGGGATGAAGATACAAACAAAAGAACTATGAAACCATCATGTATATCATTGTATCTGCATTAAAGAACACTAACGAACAAAAAATGGTCCCCTAAAACTATAACTATTGTCAACGTCTGTAGTCTTCCCACATCCTACATGCTATATCATCTTGAAACTTCCCCCAATCATCCATATCATTCCGACTCAAGCCATATGTCTCAAGTATTGGTATATTTATCCCATCACGATCATCCTCCTCTTCAATAGCCACTTCAAATGGAACATTTTCCTCTATAGTAATGAAGTTGTGCAGTATAGAAAATGCTTAAATAATGCATGCTTGTGTCATGATTGGATAAGATGTTGCAAGCCTCAGGATAGGAAAACACTGCTTCGAAAATCCCAAATGTACGCTCTACTGCATTTATAAGAGAGGAGTTTTGGTGGTTAAATAAATCTTGTGCAATTTTTATAGGGTTTTCTCTTGAAAACTCCTTCACATGTGGTAGCTTGTAGACTGAAAAGGAGTGAGAAAACCTGGTGCATTTGGATATCTAGCATCGACTAAATAATATTTTCCTACATTAAAAAGTATATTGTTGAAACATGAAACATTTATTGTATTCTTCAGTAACATACAGTGTGAAATGGCATACCAAGGGGAACTACAAGTGGATCTTCTCTATTGAGAGTTGAAGCTAGAACACGCCTATCTATAGTAGAACCTTCCCAACCAGAAAGAATGCATTGAAACTTATATTCAAATGAAGAGACAACCATAATATTTTGTGACAAGCTCTATTTTCTATCACGATATTTACCCTGTAAGTCAACATTGATAGTGAATTGTATATGGGTTCCATCAATTGCCCCAACACAATCCTAAACAAATAAAAACTATAGTCAATGAGTATGTAGTAATAGATTTAACAGTCAAGTAAATAAATTTGCAGCGCTAGGGGATTTACCTTGAAGTATGGATTGGAATGGTCCTTCCCACTAATTTCAGGAGTATTTAGATCAGGTGGTATAAAATACTCTACATGGAGTGCTAAGACAGACATCAAGATATTTTGGAAGTATCAGGTTACTATCTCTCTTGAGTGGCCAAAGTTATGGGAAATTTTATGATTCCTTAGATTGTGGCCAAGATTGTGGAGGAACATCACTAGTTGTTCATCTAACTTTATGTTTATCATATCTGTAATGCTTCCTTTTCTCCTTAGAAGATTGGTTTGCTGATGGAAGGATCTTGTACTCATGTACATTTGGTCATGACAATCCACATCATTGGAATGAATAATTCATTTATAAAAACCAATTTCATCACTTCTTTTCTTACACATTTGTCATCTACCTTCTTGAGCAAACACTACTTTGGCTACTACAAGGACAAAAAGAACAAGTGCAAGAATATGAGTGGTTGTGGTCTTCCTAGATATGCATCCTTGAACATTTATATTGTTGGGAATATTCATTAATGACCTGAAATGTGCATGACAATGAAGATTTAAGATATTAAATTGGAAACCATAGGCAGCAAGAGTTCAAGATAACAAAATAAATTTGGCAACATGATTTTGTTCCATGCAATATGCCTATTGCATATGTCTAATCATTAATGGAGCAGAAATATTTTGTATAGCATACTACTCTAGCTAGTACAATTTATGTAAATTGCTCCCAACAACTACTTAGTGATTGACATTATATATACATGTGTTCATGAACAAGATCATAAGCCAACCATTAACAATATATACATATGAAGGAGATCATATATATAATTAGTGCTTTACATCTGATATGTCTGCTATGGTTGAGCTTAGATTTAGAATTTGCAAAAGAACATATATTATGTTATTGATATGTGATCAACATTAGATATGATCAAATAAGTATATATATACTAAGACTACATATTGTTGAACATAATCAGCATGATTATTAATAACAAAATTATATACATATATATATATATATGGTACTTATATATGCACATATATATTGGTGTGTAATAAGTTATTATTAATCATGTTGATTGCTATGTAATCATAATATGTATGTACCATTTTATGAAGGAGAGATCAATCCATGTGACTGATTAAATCATTATAATGTTGAGAAGATTATTAAATTTGTTTGCATGTGGACCCGGAATGGTTTCAAAATGGGGATTGAAAAATGGAAATTTGGAGATGAAATTACAATTCCACCTTTTGAAGTGGAGGATGTATATTTCCCATTTTGGGAAAATTATTGTAGTGGTGGGCAGCCATTAGAAACAACTCATATATAAATTCTTGTTAATGATTAGAACTTTTGTCATATGATCAAATAAGCATATACATAACAAGAACACATATTAGTTGTTAACAAGACCATGATCAAATAAGAAGATTCTGTGGTGGCAATGTATCCCTGTGTAACATGCATATGGAGAGTGTTGGTATATAGATTTTCCTTCTCACTAGAATTATTTCAAAACTTCAAACACTCTTGCCCATTTAGAAGGAAAAAGGTAACACAATAGTTGAGTTAGTCACTCGTGACTATACTCTCTACGATCAAAGGAGTAGCTACCTTATAAAGAGATCAATCTTGACAATTCATTTATTTGAAAAGAATGAAAGACAATATAGAAATGCATACTTTTGACCTAAAAGTACAAAAGGCTTTTCAATTCCTAATACAAATGATTACAAAAATATTTAAGCTCTGAGAAAAATCCACATTTATCCAAGCCAATTGAATAAGATTGCGAAGGAAATAACCTTAGAAAGAACGATTCAACATATACTAAAATAAAAATGAAGAATGGAAAGATGATCTTGAAACACATACACAGATCACAACAACATGAAATTAATCCCAACTGAAATCAATAAGCATGTAATAACCAGACTCACGGATCTTATTGAAATACTATTATCTGTTATATATATCAACTGATAATATATCATATGTTCCAATTCAAAACCAAAACCATTCATCTAAAGTACTTGCAGTAATTATTAAACTAATAATTTTTTGCTACCAGAGAACCGACCATTAAAAGGTCACTCAAAAATAATTATATAGCCACGCAGGGCTTTTGAGTTTCGTAACTAAAAGTCTATTCAGGGAAAACAAAAATTGAAAGCCTAAAACTACTGGAACTTGTCCGTTCAGAACTCAAAAACTAACTATTCTTTCCCAGCTGCTTCATTGGTAGAAACATTAGCTCCTTTGTGCGTGGCAGTCCATTCCTTGAAAGTAGCCGCAAATCTCTCCAGCATCATTTTATTCGGAGGAGGGATCAAATCGAGCCTTTTTTCCCAAATACATTTATAGTTTTGCAACTATTCCATTTTTCTCTCCAGTGTTTTAACCTGCTCATCACCAAGAATCATCAAGGATTGCACTCGTGCTACTACTAAGCAATCATGCGCCACCATTTCTTTGGCATCTTTTAACTCCCATGCTTTCTCAGTAAAGGATTCTTTCATCTTGGCTACATCAATTCCTATCTTCACTTCACTCTTAGCTAAATTGTAGAGACAATCTATATGGTTGCTAAGAACCTCTTCAACACAGGTAATCACCTTCAGGATCTGACTGGACTCTTCAATACCTTTATTAGAGAGAGTAGACTACCATTATTTTTTAACCTTGGTGACGAACAATGAGTTAGCATCAGTGCCAGGTACTGCATTTTCAGCTAGAAACTTGTCTATTCCATAGACGAAGGCCTCCTATAGATTAGATATTTCCAAATCCAAGATGTCTCTTTTGGCTTCCCAAAGTTTGATATTGGCCTCTATAACGCTTGCTAGAGCAGATGATCTATTGGTGGCCTCTTCACAAGTCTGTGCAAAACTAGTGACTTTCACTCTGACTTCTTCCATCCAACCATAAAAAGCTTTAGACAGAGATCTTTCTTTATGTACTTGATCAAGGAATTTTTGATTATCTAGTGACCTCACATCCAAATTCAAAGGAACCATCACCAAAGGATGAGGAACGGGGTTCTGTAGCTAATGAATATATCTAGCCATTTCTCACAAAGCTTGCTTCATTTTTTCTTTATCTTCAGTGTCCTTCAGTACTCGGTGGTTAATCTTCTTATTTGTAGAATTTAAGATCTTCAAATTCGCTGCCCTTGAAGCCACACCTAGATCTATCTTTTCCACATTGAAGTCTTGTTCAGTGACTTCAGCATTGGCCTTGCCAGAATTAGGCTTGAAAATCTTAGCAACCCAATGCCCTGCATCTGGGTCTATATCTACCATAGCTTCTATCTTTGGCTTCTTCGTTCTTGGTGATTTCTCAAGATATTTGTTGATTTCTCAAGATATTTGTTGACTAAATCACCAGTAGGTACAAAGGTAGGAACAATGTTCCTCTTCTTGTTCACAGTCAACTCTATCCAATTAGGAGTTTTAGGGGTTGTATTATGTAAGGAAATAGTAGTGTTGAGATTAGTTGGAGTAACTAGATCCTGTGGGTTCATACTCACACTACCTCCTGCTGATACTAAGTCCATAGTTGATGTTTTTCTCTTTTTCAATCTTTTGAATGACCTCACACTGGGTTCTTCAGTGTCAGAATCAAGAACAATGCAGAAAGATGGGTCTACTTTCTCTCCTCTTTTACTTCTCTGCCTGGTAAACCTCATAGTGTTATCAAGAACCAACCCTGAATCTTCAATGTTCAAAATTTATGGAGGATTAGAGATACCCATAGAAATCAATGGTTCAATCTTATTAGTTAGGATAAGGGAATGATTCAATTTTGGGAGTCCTCGGACTCTTCCTAGTTCCCAATGCGGGAGAAACTTGAGTTTTCTTTCTTTTAGCCTTAAGCCATTTCTCTATCCTCTGGAAAACCTCCTTAGTCAAGGACTTTAAATCTTCTTCCTCTCTTTCCAGCCAATCAATTCTAGTCACCGCTTCAGTGCTTGATGTCATGTTTTTTGAATCCAATACATCCTCGTCTTCACCCTTTATATTTTTGATGTTGAAAGTGAGCTTCAAAGTAGCAATTTGGTTAAGAGAAACTCTGGAGTGCAACCTTTTTGTAACCTCCACTTCATCCATGCAATCCTCCTAGAAGTCTTCTAATTCAGGTTGATGAAGAAACATAGCATCTACCCTGAAATGTTTCTCAACAAAACCCTTGCTATCGAAGTAATTCCTTGCCTGGTATGGTTGAAAATTTATTTCTTTCAGCTCATTAATTAAGAAGGAAAAATTATGCATTAACCTGAACATGTAATGCCCCATCTCTAGTGGAAAGAGGGCACCAATACCTCACTTAACCTTGTATTTCTTCTCTACCATCAGCAACTGTCTTCCTACCTCGAGCAGGATACACTTGTTCGAACAATACCTTGGAAGTTTCAGGGGAGCATCACTAAATCTGCCCACTCTCAAATAAGTAAAGGTAGGAAACTGAATATAAAAACTGCCATAGATCTTCACAAATTCTAGAGCTTCTTTTGATATCCCGTAGTTAGGTTTTCCTCTCAGTTCAAAGACTAACTTGGACATGAAAGTATCCTGTACTTTCTTAAAACCTATGGGATTTCTTCCTCTTTGCAACAGGAGATGGTATTCATAAATGGTCATATTGCTATTCCACTCTTCATGTGGTAGACCATCCCAAATTCTACAGATGGCAAGGATATAAAAGAGATACAAGGACATATAGAAACTTGAAATCAAAGCCGGCTAGGACAAACTTTCATGCAACTATTCGACTATAATCTCAGCCCAATCAACAGGATTACCAAGGTCTAAGATGGCCTGTACAAAAATGTACATCTAGTCTTCCTAGTTGATGTCTACGGGATTACCTTTAACTATGTTTAACATTACTATTATATCCCTTACTTCTCTAAATAGGTGGTCTTTTCTAAGAGGTCTAGGTAGATGGGAACCTCCTTTTTCTGGGTTTAACAGGCAGTCCCTAGCTATGTTGTTTCTATATGTCTTCTTGTTTTGTTCAGAATCTGCTATGGCTTTATCAATACTCTAATCCCCATAAACTTCTGCTGATGGGATTTTTAAAGCAGCCATAGTGCTTCCCTATTAATATTTACCAGGGCTTTGCCGCTTTCTGTGTTGATGCACCTCTCAATTTTTTTATATCTATTACGATATTCTATTACTAATTCTAGGCACAGAATCACTTCAGGGAAGCCAACCACTTCTAACAAACCACTTCTTACAATTCTGACAGATATGGCCTCATCAACTATTTTTTTTAATATTTGCACAATTTCTTCAATATTATCATCTATTATTATAGTATCCCTCATCTCAGGAAAACAACTTCTTATTGGAGAAAACTTATTCTCCTTCATGAATTTTTCCTTGACACAAGACATATTGAAAGAAAATCTTGCAAGTTTTCTACAAAACCAGCTCTTTGCTTTTTTTTAAATGAAGAAGCTTAAAGGAATTATAGGGCCAAAATTGTTGTAGAACTCATTGTTTTTCTAGTTCTCAGAAATGTTACCTCATTGCTCTAGGATGCCTCCAGAAGATAAGCAAAATAGAACAAGAAATGAGGAGAAGGGGGGGAAAATGAATACACACACATTTGCTTCGATTTCCATCAACTTGTGAATTGCCATGCAATCAATTTTTACGCTGTGATAAATGTTAACAGCCTATTATACATGCTTCTTTTCAATAAGGAAATCTCATGGGATGAGGTGGCACCACTCTTCCAGTCACATCAATCATTTCACTTCATAGTTTGGCTCACGGCTCATAATTGGGTATTATTACATCTCAAATTTTGATCTTTGAACCATAAAGATGAGTTCAAAGTACATGATTCACAATGTCTTAATTAATATGCACACTTGACAATTATGGTGGGTCCCTAGAGTGTCTATAATGAGCTCTAAAATTTATGAACCGTGACATTAAAAACCTCAGCTTGGGAAACTTTTAGTGCAAAGCTTGTCAAGGTGTGGATTTAATTGTGAACTTTGAGCCATAAAGTCGGGTTCAAAGTTCAACATTCGATTTAACATTTACAAAGAGCACGAGACCGTGATAGAAAGGGCTACCATGACACTTTTGGTGAAAATCATATTGAACTTTGAACCTTGAACAAGCAAGTTCGAGTTCAAAGTTCAAGATTCAATTTACAATTTAAACTTTGACAAAGGCTGAAAGTTATCATGCAAGATTAAGACAAAAAAAAAAATTATTTGACTGGTAATAGAGAGTACATTACGCTTGTTAATATGGATACATTTGTTAGAATGTCACTTAAAGTAATAGAGAAAAGGTCAGAATTTCCTAATGTGTGAAGTCTTTGGACAATTCTTTCAATGCTTTTGTAGAGATTCCTTGGCTAGCTTATGGTAAAGCATGGATTTTGTTCACCTATTGACATTGGAATGTGATTGTTCAAGCTATTGTGTTTGGTATATTCACCAAAAAGATAATTAAGTAAAAGATAGTGTACATTCAAAAGAGAAAAATAAAATGGTTATTTATATGCTGACAAGTGAATTTTTATTTATCATTAGTTTATTAGAAGTGCATCATATAAGACTTCAAGGAACATAGTTACAATATTAAATTGACTTGTAACATTAGACTGTGTTGGATTAATTTTGAATAGTTATCGAGATTGACGTGTTTCTCAATGTAGTTTGCATCATATTATGGATGGCCAATCTCCACTACACATTTTATCATTGGAGAAATGGTGGGTTTTGGGCTGGTGTATGGAGGAGTTGGAGTTGTCTTTTCAAGATCATTAGCCAAATTTGTTTCATCATGGGTTATATCCCCATTGATGGGTGATGCAGTTTCATTCTTGGTTTACAAGTGTATTTGTATGGTATGGACTAAAACATTTTAAGATTTTTAAATCACTCATCCTATTGAAATAATATTAAGTTATATGTCTCTAGCTCCATTAAGGTTGTATATTTTTTGAAATAGTATTAAGTACATGTCTATGGCTCCATTGAGGTTGTATATCTTATGAATTCATATGCATATATATCTCTTCGAAAAAGTTGGCATCGATGAAACTTTGAGCATATACCAAAAATGAAATACCTCTCATAGAAATGGATTATTACATTAAAAATTTGTATTTCAATGTAACATGTTAACAAATAGTTAAGCTAGGTGAGTGAGTGGCAAGTCATGCATATGATGGGACAAGAATAAAATGCCTCACCTTAATCTCATGGGTAAACACTAAGAAATAAAACCACAAAGATTGAAGTTGTTTAAGCTTACTTGGGTAGAATGAGGGTTGTGAATAATGTCTATACCATAGCCATCAGATTTTTCATGTAGGTTTGGGAATATTTCTTTTGTTATCATGTTTTCCTCATAATTTTGAATGTGTTTAATTAGTGTTTCTAGTTCCCATGGAAATGAATGAAAATGAAACCATCTACGTACAACACTAATCAAAACAAAAAATTAAGGAAAATCCCATTTTTCACAAAAAGGTGTCATCAAACTTAGTGTGGCTTAAAAATGCAAAAACATTTATGAACATTCATAGAAACAAGCAACATGGAGCGCCAAGTCATCTGTCAAGACCTTGTGGAAGTATCTTCTTACTGTCTCTCCTGAGTGGCCAAATTTATCAATCTTACAATTCCTCAGATTGTGGCCAAGGGTATGAAAGAACATTACTAGTTGTTCTTCTAATGTTATGTGTATCATATCTCTAATGCTTCCTTTTCACCTTAGAATATTGACTAGATGAAAGAAGGCTCCTTTACTCATGCGAATTTGGTCATGAAAATCCATCTCATTGGAATAGATAATACGCTTATAAAAAGGAATTTCATCTTTTGCGCTTACACCTTTATCTTATAGCTTCTTGTGCAAATGCTACAAGGGCAGAAAGAACAACTACAAGAACATAAGTGTCTCTGGCCTTCCTAACTATGTTTCCTTGAATATTTATATCATTAATAATTTCTATGAATGACCTAAAATTTGGATAGAGACAAAGATTTTAGAGATGAAATTTGTTATCATTCATATTATTTCATTATTAAAACAAATAAAAGTTCACTCTCCAAGCAATGTAATAGAAGAAAGTAGCAATATGTATATACCAAAACTCTCAATATCAAAAGCCAAGAATCAACATTGACCATGTATATACCAAATATCTCAATAATATCTAGGCACATAGGTTTCAAAGAGTAATAAGTTTGACACATTCCTGATGTATTTTCCACTTTATAGTAACGATTTAGATTTAAAGGGCTATATGTTTAATAAAAAGAAAACTATATCATAGGGACAAGAATGTTATTCAAGAATGTGTCTAATCTATAAATTCTCCAATCTTATAAATTGAAAACCACAAAGGCAATCTTCATAAAATCAATTGAAAATGTAGAAGAAACTACATTTCAATCATCAAGCAAATAAAAATAAAACTAAGATACATAAATTTATATGTGAGATAGGATCCATCATAACAAAAAAAATTCTAATCAATATTTCAAATCACATTTCAATGATCGATCATCACGAAAGATTATTTCTATATTATCAATTTTTAAAATCACATCACACATATTATTTATAGATCTACTGTGTATTTCTAATCAAGGTTTAAATCGCATCAATCACCAAAAAGTGTATACCCATATGATCAGTTGTACCTCTATATATGTCAGTTGGTGGACTTGGCCAAATGATTTATCAAATATTTTAGACTTTATTACATGTTTGTGGGTCTATGCAATAAATATTCCATGTTGTCTTTTCACTTGATTATTAACACACCGATTTTGCTTCAAATACTGCACTTAGCTAATAAGTGAAACACTCTGTTTATAACTGTTTTGATGCATCCTAATTATTTATGCAATAAATAGTAGTTTAAATGCTTACAAAATTCTAACTCCCAATCACACCAAACTAGCTTTTTCTAAACATTTAGTATCTTATTATCTAGAATCTCACAAATGACCATAACTAGACAGTACAATAACCCTCAGGAATGTGGTGTGTTCTATAAAAATGATACTATCATGTTTTCTACATGAAAATGAATGCCATGTTCTATAAAAACATTATACATGAGTAATGTGTAAATCATCTTCGGTCTTACAATTAAAAACTCCAACCTTTAGACAGTTGATTCAGACTCCAAATCAAAACACTAGCAAAATGATGGAACACCCATTTGGAGACATTGAATGCAGAATTGATGTAAGAAATCTTCAAAAATGACACAAAACATTTTTAGTGCACAATAGTTCCCTTGTAGGGAAGAAAGATTTCATGTTCACTGATCCAAAAAGATTAGTTGTACATTACTCAAGGTTTAACTTCAACACAAAAAAAAAGAACAAGGGTATCAACAAAACAAAACAAAACAAGAAAATATTCTTGCTGTGACAAATGAAACCAAGTACAAAGAAAAGGAAAAGGATAGAAGGAAAAAATGTTGTTGAAAACCTTAAACCACCAAAATAGCAGAAGCTGAAATAAATTAAAATTTGAATGAAAGAATTAGAAGAAGGGTTTTGGAATGTGGAATCCTCTAATTCTACATTTCTATTGAACGAAAAGTCAAAAAACTATTAGAGAGTACACAGTACATACTAGATGAAGTGGGTCAAACTTGATATGCCTTCCAACTCACTCCAAATAGAAAATTTAAATCTATGAAGCGGTGTGGAAACATAATTAAATGCGCAGAATTGCAAATCAGATAGAACAGGAAAATAGCACATAAGTCCTCTACACATTGACAAAACATAAATCAAAAATGTGAATGAGAGACCTAAAAAAATATCTTTGTTTAATCAACGGACAATTTGTGAACCTAAAAAATATATGAAACTTGATTTACCAAAAAGTGCAATTGGAATTCATTTTCCAATTCCACCTTTTGAGATGAAAGATCCTTAGCCTCATGTTGTGTTAAAATTAGAATATGGAAAACCATATTCTAGTTTCAATTTTTAAAGACAAACATGGAATTTGGAAATTCCAGTATTTAGAAATTCTAATTCTAGCTCAATTGCACAAAACAAATAGACCCTAAGGCCCCATTTGTTTGCAGAATTGGAATTTGAATCAAAACCTGATTATCTCAAAATCAGGTTTCGAAATTCTAGTTTTGTGTATTCGAAAGATAGTTTAGATCGTTTGGTTAACCCAGAAGATGATTGAGACAATCCATCTTCTCTGTTTGGTTGCCAATTTTGAAACACCTGTGCTTTATCTATAACCGCAAATTTCTGATAAAAACATGCATCTTTGTATAATATTTACCAGCAAATTGGGGCATTCAGATACTGCAAACAAATTAATTCAGAAAATTATTTACTAAAAACATCAGACATCACAAAACCCTCTACATTTTCTATCCCACACAAACTAAATTTTGAGTATGTTTGAATTCTGAGCAGGCCATACGCATCGCATTCCCAGCAGAAGCATCCCTTGCAAAGCATGAGGTGAACATGACGGATTTGAGCAATCCTTGCAAAGCGTGATGTGCACATGAAAATAGAGTCTATGGAAATGAAAAATAATTTGTTGGTAGTCTCTGGATACTGCAAACAAATAATTTACCGAAAACATGTATAATCTTTACCAGCAAATTGGGGCAGTTGAATTTCCGCTGGTAAATGAGAAAGTGTATTAATTCAGCTATCCACACATCACAAAACAACGAACCTGATGGGATGATTAAATTGGGTTCATAAAAATCCAAATCCAGAAGATGATTTTGAATTCCACCTATTAGGTGGGAAGATGGTGCCGCCTATTTTAGGGCCTAAACTAGATTTTGATCTTGAAACCTAGATTGCACTTTAGCCTCCCAAACAACAGATTTGTTGAAAAAGCAGAAGTCCCGCTGCCAATTCCACCCCAATTCTAGCAAACAAACGGGGCCTAAGTGTAGTAAAGAAGTACACATATTTCTCAAAAACTAGCTCAAGTGGGTACAACAACAAAATGGTGTGTTGCTCCAAAAATGGCTTGCAAAATAAAGTTAAAATAAAGTTTATCAATTTATTTACATATAAGGAAGAGACCACCACAATAAAGTTGGAAAAAAGACTTATTCGCACTTCAATCACAGTTCCTACATGATAACATAAAGCTCCGCAATTATAACACAATAATATTTTCAAGTAACACTTATTACTTCTACTATAAGGTGATTGAAAAGAAAAATGGTTAATGTTTTGCTTAAGGAGCTAAGATAGATTCAATAATTATGTAAGAGAATTTATTTTTTTCATTTTCTAAATAGATAGTGGTTATGTTATATTTAAAAGGGGGTTGTGTCATGGATAGATTCAAATTCAAATTTGCACATGGGTCCTTCTTGCATGGAGACTGAGGAATTTGTTGTGAACTCTAGAATTTTGTGATCCAATTAATTACTTTAAATTCGGTATTTTGGTGGCCTTTGGTTATCTTGGTTTGTTTTAGTTCTTTAGGCTCTTTTGTTCAACATTGGTTAGAGCGTTGCTTAAAAAATTGTTTATTGGATACTTTCATTTAATTTATACATCTTATTTGCTCCATCTTTTAGTTGAGACTGTACCTCTTGGTTTTTATATATTAATAAAATTACAGGTCTTCGACCTTTTACTTAGAAAAAATTAAGTAAAAAGATAAATTCTTAAAATATTACTCATTTTAATGGTGTGAAGACACACATTTTTCATTGGAAAAAGCTACAAAGAGGATGACTTCTACCTACTAATCACATTTACTTAGAATTTTCAAAAGCCTTTTTGTCAAATTATTTAGTATTACAAATCTAACCCATCTATTTGTAGACAACTTATTTTCCTAACTCAACAGAGGTTCTCTTGCGGAAATTGTCTCCGTTTTCAATAAAAATATACAGTAATGATATATTTAATATAAATAAATATAATAAAAAATAGAAATGTAAAATATATATATATATATATCAAATATAATAGATATTCAAGAAAAACATAAAAAAATAGAAATGTCAAATTACTACTTTGTAAAACTTATTTATTATTATCAATCTAGTATATCAAATATTATAGATATTGGAATTAATATTTTTTTAACCTTAACTAAATGTGTGTGTGTGTGTGTGAGAGAGAGAGAGAGAGATCCTAACCCTAACCCTAATCGTAACCCACCATAATCCCAATGGTAACGCTAATCATAATCCTAACTATAAATTATCATAATCTTAACGTTAACCCAAACCCTAATGCAAACCCTAACCAAACCCTAAACATTAACCCTAACCAAAAATTAACCACAATACTAAACCCTAATTGTATCTCATTCCTAACCTTAAATCCTAACCTTAATTGTAGCCTTAATCCTAGAACCTCAATGTAAACCCTAAACTAAATATAATGGTAACCATAACATTAAATCTTAATCCTTACCATAATCCTAAACCTATTCCTAATCATGATCCTAATCCTAACCATAACCATAACCTTCAAGTACTATTGCAATGAGTTTTGGATTTGCCACTTTAACTAGTGATTAAAATAATGTGTTGCACCAATCAAATACTACCATATTTGTTATTATATTATATATTGTATATTTTGTATAGTAAAAATGTTAAATTTTTAACTTTATCATAAATAAAAATTATTTATTAAAAATTTGATTGGCTAAGTAATTTGAAGTGTTATAGACGAAATTTGTGAAATTAAGTGCCAAGTACTTACACTTGAAAATTCTTGTAAACAATAGAAAATAAAAAAAATCTCCTACATTATTAGTTTTATTTTCATTTAAAACTATTTTGAATAGTTTCTTTTTTTAATAACCTAAATATTTATTTTAATATAAATTATTTTATATTTTTTTTAATTATAGATTATAAAACTTTAGAAATTTATATTTACTAATTATATTTTTAATTTCTACCATTATGAAAATTGAAAAAAAAATTGAAAGAAATTGTGATTTTTTTATTAATTTAAAAATAAAATAAAATAAAATTCTTCTAAGAATTATATAATAAGAATTTTAAAACTAAATGACACTAAAATGCTAATTCTATTATAAATTATTTAATATATTACATATTATACTTATTAATAATATTATATAAATATATTATTTAATTAGAATCTAAAATTATCATTAACTATTAACTTCATATTCGATCTACTGCTGCAGTGACTTTTACAGGGGTCTGTGACTTCACACATCATCAAGAGTTGATACATTTCTGAATTCGATCTACTTCTGCTCCATGAGTGACTGGTCGAGTTATCATCCAGATCTGATTACATTCAGATCACTGTAAATCTCATCTCCAGATCGCCCAAAATTTTCAACAAATTGCTCCTGCGCACACTCGAATCTGTGTTTTGACTAAGTTGTTTCTTTTGATCTAAAAGAAACGGTTTTAGAGGATCAGCATCATTTAAAATTTGATTAGCAGTGCCTATCCCTGCAGCCGATGCCCACAAGAAGAGCAATTTTCTGTCATCGGATCCACATTTCTTAAGAAGTAGCTTAGCCAGTTCTATTCTATCACTTCCAGATTTGGCTTGGACCGCGTAATGCATAGCTGTTCTCCCGTCACAGTCACGCTCAAGAAGAGGCTGCGCTCCCCAGTGAATGAGAACTTTCATGGTATCCAAGTGTCCTCCTCCTACAGCTTTGTGAAGTGTCGTTTGGCCCAAGGTTTTGAGAAATAGGTTGCGCCGCACAGGCAAGAAGAAGAATAGTTTGGCGATCATAATTCAACAAGGGAAGCAGATGCAGTAGACAAATGGGATTTCCTTGACTGTCAATCAAGTAGATGCCGCAGACAAAATAGGATTTCCTTGACAAGTTTCAACAAGTGAAGCGGCTGCAAAGAGCGAAGTAGGGTTTCAACGGCATACATAAACGTCTGAACTATAACATTACAATTATTAGTTCCTCCCGCAAGGCATAGAATTATAGATTTTGAAGGGTGTTGGGCTCATCAAGTTTGAAGGCAGGGGCAGATTGGTTCTCAACAGGATATATTGACAATGAGTGTTCAACAGCAAATGCCCTCAGTTCAGATTTCATTTGTATGACAAGTGCACAGCAGATTTGACAATTATTTCCAAATTTCAATCAAGACTAGATCCAAGGAGGCAAATGCGCGCTCTACATTTTGAGGAAAATGCAAAATTCTCACCCTAAAAGGCAATCCTTTTTACTCAAGCAGCAGGTGTATAATGGTCTCTTGCTTGCAGACCACAGCAGGCATGACATTGTTTCAAAACGCAGGGCGGATAGGCCCTCTTGGAAGACAGAAGCTCCAAAGCAGGAAAAAAAGGAGGTTTTCTCAAGTTACTGTTTCAATTGTTGGCTCTATGGTCACAAGGAAAAGGATTGCAGAAAGCCACGGCAAGATCATCCTTCATATGAGCATCTCAATGATTTCATAGCTAAACAAAAAAGGTTAGCAGATCAAAACACAGATTGGGATTTATATGCATTATTTTCACAACTCTCCCCTGAGGAGATTGCTGAGAAAAAATCTGCCATTGAAAACTCTAATGAGCAGTCGATATATGATGAGAAAAATAAGGGTTTGCAAATTAAAAGTAAAAATGTATGTATTAGGACTGACATACCTGCTTATCAAAACACTAAGGTTGATAAGCCGAAGGTATTCTCAGTCCAATCCTTGGACAGACAGTTACACATCTTCGCAAAAACAAAGTATGCAAAACTAGATATGGGCAACGGGGTTGCTAAAGTGGCAAGACCTGAATGCATTCCAGAATGCAGCACCAAGGAACCCCTATCTGCTAAGGGGGAAGGCAGGTTCTTACTCACCCAAGCTCCTCCCGTTTGCAATAATAAAGATGATTCTTGGCAAGAGGTTATAGTTAGAAGAAAGGGGAGTAGGCATCAGGGCAGTGGATTCAGGGCCGCCAAGGGTGATAGACATGAGCATGTTCCACAATGCAGATCCAATGATCCCCTATTGGCTAAAGGGGTAGGCAGAAACCTATCATCCCTAGCGATTCCCGAGAGCACTTCAAATCCAGATGCTTCATGGAAAATGGTGAAAGGTAAGAAAAAGGTAAAAAGGCCCCCACTCAAACACAATACTTTTAGTTTATCTTTAAAAATTCCTTTGATTTGCTTAGGAAGGAAGGAAATAAGAAAATTTCCTCTGAAAGAAATAGCACAATTCATGGCACTGATGGTTCAATTATTAGGGACACCATGTATAACCCTCCTCATCTTAGAAGGACGGAGGGGCCATCTTCTTTTTTGGATAGCAGAAATATGATGAATCTTTATGGTAATTATGATCATTCTAAAAAAGCTAACAAGTGTGCAGTAAATACACCACTGCATTGGCAGAACAATCCTCAGAAACCAGGTAAATTTAATCATGTTTTGCAATATGAAAATATTATATTAGATAATGATAACATTATGCAGCAACAAAAGTACTTAGCAGAGACAGGGGTGATTTGTATATGGAAAGGCATAGGAGTTCCTATTAATGATGTAATAAAAGAACTTCGACCACAATTACCAAGGGAGGTAAGTATAACATATCTCTTGGATCATTTCATTTTCTTAGATTGTAAAAGAAAGGAATTGAAGAAAAATATTATAGATAGGAACGACATTAAATTTAGGAACATTCTTTTCTCCATTTTTGATTGGATGCCACTATTTAATCCAATGCTTCTTAAGGACTTTAGAATAGAAAAGGCAGTTTCTCTAAAAAACCTACCATTAGAATTAACCAACATGGATATTATACGTACAATAAGCAAGAAAATTGGGAAGTTCATAAGGATTGTCGAGCCAGCATTAACCCAAGCTGACAAAACTATCATTGTGGAAATGGACTTTCATCAAAAGTGTATCCCTCCTTTTCAATTAAACTTTCACTTTAACGCTATCATTATTAACCCTATTATTTTAGACAATTTTATAGAAGACAAAGGTCACCCTCAGATATCATCCAAAAGCATTAACCTCTTAACCCAATTAAATAAAGAAATAGAGGTTGAGTTTTGCAAGGATAAAGGTGGCTTCTCTATCAACACTATTAAACAGCCACAAAAAAGTAAACCTTTGGCAAAATGTCAGGAAGGTAAAATAATTCTAAAAAATTCTACTAATAAAACTTATGAACAATTAGAGTGTCCTCATATAGCTGCAATATCAACACCTAGAATTGATAACCCATCAGAATACAATCATAAGGAAGATGAAACAGAGCATAGAGGGCTAGAAGAAAACAATAAAAATTATTCTCAACACAAAGAAAACAAGATGGACCATCAAGTAGAACGGGCATTGACATATGAAGATGATAATAATATAGAGTTAGTGGATCAGATAAACAAAACCGAAAAAGAGGTAAATCAAATCATTAATTATCTAGGGGAATCATTAACGGAAGAACTAATGGACCTTTTTTTGGATGAGATCTGTGATTTTGATGAATTAAAATTTCAAAAGGAAATCCTTATCAAACAAATTCAAGAGTGTATCGATGAAGATAGTAAGGATGCGAATGATAGAGGGAATCAACCTTCCTCCCCCCCTCCAGAATGCATAAATGGCCACACCTCTGATAAAGGGGAGGAACAAGATAAGTCAATACCTCTAGATATACAAAATGTAATAGAAAAAGAGGAGATACAAGATCAAACAGACACTAATCAAATTCAATTAGAGCAACAGAATAGTAATTTCATCAAACTTGGTGGTAATCTTTCAGCGATAAAAGACTCCATAGAAGGCCTCTTTGGTATCACTAATGAAGACAGACAGTTAGGTACAACAATGAAAAGAGGAAGCCTGAGCACCCCTAATATCAATAGAATTAAAAAGAAGAGGGGGAGGAAATCTGAAGTAGAGTTAAGAACTATGGATGTTATTGCAGGAATCCAGAAAGAGAGTGCAGATATTGGTGATATTGGAAAAAACTCAGAACTTATCCCTTTTGAATGTGGTAATCAGACAAAAGAAATGCAAAAAGCAGAAATGGAAAAAGCCCCCTTAGTGGAGACCATTGATCAAGATTCACTGCTAGACTTTTTAGGATTAGACCCTGCCTCTGTTCTGGAGGATTCAAGAAGTAATGATATAATAACAAGAGTATTATGTTCACTGTCAAATGAAGATCTTTGTGAGGAAAAAAAAGAGAATAGTGTGAGGAACAATATAGAAACTTTAGGTTTAGGAAAATCAATTAAGGGTAGGTCAGAAGTAGATATAGGGAAACTAGTCAAACCAAGAGGAAAAAAATCCCTTGCCGAACTAAGAGCAAAGGAAGGAATGGTGCAAGGTCAGGTCAAAATTACTGATATGTTATACTCTGGGAAGGGGAAGGTCCTTCCCGAGTCCTCATGAAGATCCTTAGTTGGAATGTTAGGGGTTTAAATGCCCCTAACAAACAACGCCTTGTAATAAGGCAATTAGCGAAAATTAAACCGAATATGGCTATGATACAAGAAATGAAACTCTCTAATGAAGGATATGAGAATATAAAAAGGAGTATAGGAATAAGAGAACTAATAGGTTATGAGGTAGAAGGAGCTTCAGGAGGAATAGCGTTTATTTGGGATCCAAGAGAAATAGTTTTCAATATTCATGAAAAACATAAAAATTGGATGGGAGGTCAAATCAAAAGTATTAAGTCAGATTTAAAATTTAATCTAATAAACATGTATGCACCTAAATTCCTACATGAAAAGAGAATTGTATGGCAGGAAATTAAGAATTATATTGAGAGCTTCTCGAACGAAATGTTTATACTAGGAGGAGATTTTAATGCTATTCTATCCTTGGGAGATAAACAGGGTGGGATAAAACACATATCAAAAACTACTTTAGAATTTCAAGAATGGATAAATAATATAGGGGCTTCAGAAATTGAATCAGACCGAGGGAAATACACTTGGACAAATAAACTTAAAGACACAGAATTAATAACAGAAAAATTGGATAGGTTTTTCTTTATAGGGGAGTTGAGAAATTTTGATTTTAATTTCACTAATGAGGTACTACCCATTGCTGGTTCCGACCACTTTCCTATAGAATTAGTAATTTCGGAACCAATCAGAAATAAAAAAATCCCATTTAGATTTGAAAAAATGTGGTTACTTAATGAGGAATGTCTGGATCTAATTAAAAAATGGTGGACAGAGGCAAGGTTTGAAGGTTCTAAGATATATAAAATCACAAGAAAACTAAAACTAATAAAAAGAAATCTATCCCAATGGAGTAAAAACACCATTGGGGATATATTTGTGAAAAGAGACCTTATAGAAATAGAGCTGGAAAGTGTGAATAAGGAGATTATTGAAGAAGGAAAACAAAACTCAGACGATAAAATAGAGCAAGAGCTATTATCTAAATACTATGATTCTCTTTCACAAATTAGCTACTTCTGGGGACAAAGAGCTAGAGAAACATGGCTCAGGGAAGGGGACCGAAACACCAAATTTTGTCACAACAGTGTCAAAGCTAGAAGAAATTTGAACAAGATTTCCAAAATCAAGGATAGCAATGGAAATATTATAGAGGACCCCACAAAAATTGTAGATTTAGCAGTCGCTTTCTTTGAAAAATCACTAAATAATTTAGGGAGTGTGAATCTATTGGACCAGGCCAAGCTTTTAAGAAACATTCCTTGTATTATAACCCCGCTTCAGAATAATTTCCTAAATGCTGCATTTACGGAAGAAGAAATTCTCAAGGTCCTAAAAGAAATGAACCTGGATAAATCCCCTGGTCTGGATGGTTTCCCAACATTTTTCTATCAAAAGTGTTGGTCATTTATGGGCAAGGAAATCACTGAAGCGCTAGAAGGAATGAGAAACTCAGGACATATTCTTAAAGAGATACATAACACATTCATGGTTCTTATTCCCAAAAAGGTAAATGCAGAGAATTTTAACGAGGACAGACCTATCTCCCTATGCAACACTCTGTATAAAATCTTCTCTAAAGCTTTGGCAGGCAGAATGAAACAACTTCTTCCATTGATTATATCCGAAGAACAAACAGGATTTGTCCCTAATAGGTCAATTTTGGATGGAGTGATTATTGCTCATGAGGCTATACATTCAGTAACAAATAATAAGGATCCAAGTATGTTGATTAAGTTAGACATTAGTAAGGCGTATGATAAAGTGGACTGGAGATTTTTGTGTAAATGTATGGAAGCTTTTGGATTCTCAAAACAATGGATCAATATGATTTTTGAATGCATCTCCACCCCTCACTTCTCAATTATGGTGAATGGGTCTCCGGAAGGCTTTTTCAGCTGTTCTCAAGGTTTGAGGCAGGGAGATCCATTATCTCCTTTTTTGTACATTATTATGGTAGAAGCTTTAGGGAGAGGTATCAAGAAACTTCAGGAAGAGGATAAGGTTAAAGGAATCAAGATTACTTCGGGAGTCGAGGCTACTACTCATCAGCAATATGTCGATGATAATCTCCTTTTTGGAAAAGTGCTTATAGAAGAAGCTCCAGCTTTCAAAGAAATTTTAAAAACTTATGCTAACACTTCTGGACAATGTATAAATGAGGAAAAATCAGAAATTTTTTTTATCAATACTGAAGAGAGACAAAAGAATGAGATTAAATGTATTCTAGACTTCAAAGAAGGTTTCTTCCCATGTAAATATTTAGGTTTACCTCTGGATAAGGGGTCCAAATCAAATCACTTATAGGAAAGCACAATTCAAAATATCTCCAAGAAACTAGATCAATGGAAAGGTAAATGGTTATCAAATGCGGGAAGGGCTGTTATGATCAGGTCAGTCCTCTCTGCAGTTCCTATTTATCAGATGATGAGCATGAGAATCCCGGTAGGTATTAATAAGGAGATTGCTCGAAAGTTAAGGAGATTTTTCTGGCAAGGGTCGGAGGAGAAATCTAAACTAGCCTTAATTTCTTGGAATAAGATTTGTAAGCCAAAAGAAGAAGGAGGTTTGGGAATAAAAGACCTTACGCTTCAAAACAAGGCCTTGGGGGTGAAATTAGTATGGAGAATGATTAAAAACCCAAAGGCAAAATGGGTTAAAATACTAAGATATAAATACTTACTAGGAGAAGAGGAGGAAAGTGTCTGTCATTCTGATAATTATCCGACAGGCTCACGCATATGGAACTTCATAAAAGAATGTAAAGATATAGTATTAGAATCCCTTTCTTGGGACGTGAAAAGCGGGGACAAGGCTCTTTTCTGGGATGACTCATGGGGTGGAAAACCGGCCCTACATGAAATTCTTGGGAACGATTAGCTAATTGAACTAATCAAACAAAGTAAGGGAGAGCGGGTTAAAGACTATTTTTCACAAATCAATAATAGTGAGGGTAGCAGCTGGGCATGGAAATCTCTAGAGGAACTCAGACTTCCCCTTGATTTCCAGAATAAACTTAACAAGGCTCTACAAGAACGAAATTTCTATCCATGCTCTGGGGAGGACACAATTATATGGGTTGCCTCAACGAGTGGTGTATACAACTCGAAAGAAGGTTTCAAAGTTATTTATGGGATAGATAACCCACCCACCAGTCTTCCCATTGATCTATATTGGAATAGAAACTATCTTCCTAAGGCGGGTCTATTTTCATGGGTAGTGTTACAGAAAAGGATTCTCACCGCTGAATGGTTTGAAAAAATAGGATACCATGGTCCTTCTAGGTGTGCCCTGTGTGAGAAAGAAAGTGAGATGATTAATCAGATTTTGTTAAATTGTGAGTATGCCAATAAATGTTGGCTTTGGGTTCTGGAGAAATTAGATTTGAAGACTGCTCTTCAAAATGATATCACAGAAGTTTTTATTTCTTGGCAAAGATCATGTAAGGAGGATTTATACAGTAAAATGAGATACATAATCCCATCTCTGTTAATCTGGGAATTATGGAAGGAAAGGAACCGAAGGATTTTTCAAGATAAAAGGATGAACATTGAGAGTTTTCTGAACAAATTAGAAGCAAATATAGTAGAAATTACAAACAACAGAAATATGATGGGACAATCAATGATGGAATTCTCACTAGAAGACAACAAACAGAGAAAGAAGTGGTATGGTTTGAAAGTTCCTCCTTGGATTGGATCTAGCATTGACAATAAATCCTTATCAAGGGCAAACTGTAAATGGAAACCACCGAAGCAAGGATGGATTAAGTTGAACTTTGATGGGGCAGCTAGGGGAAACCCAGGGGTGGCGGGTATAGGGATATGTTTACATAATGCGAAAGGAAAGTTATTAGGAAGGTTAGCAAAACCTATAGGAATTAAGACAAATAATGAAGCTGAAATAGAAGCTATAAGATTAGGTCTGGCTTGGTGTAAAAAATGGAGGCTTAAAAGAATTGCGATTGAAGGAGACTCAGCTATTATTATAAATGCAATAAGACAGGGTAGAACGCCGAACTGGAAACTAAATAGTGCTATTGAACAAATATTGGAATCTCTTGAGCCTATAGGAGATTATACAGTGAATCACATTTACAGGGAGGGCAATATAGACACAGATAAGTTAGCTAACCTAGGAGCTGACGGGCAAGAAATTAAAGAAATTCATGAGAGTTTGAAAGAAGAACTCGGAAGGTGAAGAAAAATGATTTCAAAATAGGAAATCAAGATTATATGTAAATAAATGTAAATGAATTTAAAGGTAAACAAGTAAAGATACATTTGCGAGTATAATATAAAAATGCAAAAATACAAACACAAACACGCACAAACACACACACATATATATACTGCCCTCTTACATAACAGACTTCAAGATAGGGAATGTAAGAAGTTAACATCTCATTTAGTCAAAACAATCATCATATATTAGGGGCATGCCAACCTACAATGAAGTCTCATCGATCACAAAAATGATAATCTTTAAAACAGAAAATGTTATGACAAATTAAAAGGTTCGTAAAGTGCCCATAAATTTCTTATGTGCATAGCCTGACTATCAATAGAAATGGACTCAGATTGTAATATTTTATTTAGTAGACTAACTCATGGATTAAGATCTGAAATTCCTTGATTTCATCAATACCTAACCTGAACTAGCTTTATGAGGATTGAATCATGAAAATGTTTAATTAAATGTTAGGTATTGATGAAATACTCGAAGAGCGAGGATGAGAGAAAATTACATGATTTTTCAAAAGCACAGTTAAAATTAAAGGAAGGCTCTTTAGCTCTAAAGATAAGAGCAAGGTATATGTAATCTCAATCTAAATAAATGTACGGCACAGGATGGGAATGCTCATCAGTTCTTCTTAAAAGAACATTGTATATAAAAGGTTAATATATTTGTGTTCACTATCATGGAGGTATGCCTCCATTAATCTATACTTAAGAGGGAATGCCCTCTTTGACTCCATCAAGTGGAGCTTTGTAATCCTACACTTGTAGGAAATCTAAACTTGATTTGTTTCTGGACAAAAGTCTCGGGCCAGACTGGAGGTTTTCTTCCCCATTCTTTCCTACCAGTGCCCGCACGAACGGAGGAAAATGTAAAAAGATAAATTTTAAATAGATAAAATCAAGGCTTCGGCCGTTTATTGATAAAAAAATATATATATATTATATAAATATAACTATTATAAAATCTTAATATTGTACATCATATATATTACATTATTAAGTATTCAATATATAAAAATAAATTATAATTATAATTAATTACAAAATTAAAGGCAAGTACTTGGCCACTATGTGGCACTTGTACATAAGAATGTGTAAAAATGCAAAAATAGTCCTTCTTTATTCTAGATTGCAGCATTTAACAATTTTTAATTGTATTAAAATATTCTACTAAAATAAACCTAAGAATAAATGAATATTAACATGTTGCACAAATTAAATACAATCATATATTTAATATTTGTAGTTTATAATTTATATGTTACACACTATCATTGATTTATAATACAAACATTATTATTTTTTTTTAAATATAGATAAATTGTTTACAGGTAACGGTGATTTTGAGGATCTCCAATAAAAAATTTCAAAGACCTCTCATGCAAGCTGGCACTGCTCGGGTCTTTAAATAGGAAGTGTCTTGTGGATTTACCTAGGCAAGGCAGGAGGCAGACAGAACCCCCTTTAAAACACTGTTGCACAATTTTATGAGTAAACTGAATGGACGTAATAACAGAGTGGTGCAACAGCAAGAGTTTGCCCTTCTAGTAGCTTCAGCATTCATGCATCCTTAATTGGTCCAAAATAGTTGCTGATTATAATCACCCATGATATTTTCCAATATGTGTGATGTATTTAATGCTACTATTTTTGTATAAACAATAGAGTTCATATGATCAGGTATGTAAATAGATTGTCTTTTGTTGGGTTTGGGTAGTATGATAGTGATCTAGGGATGTAAAGTTGGGGCTTTAAGATGTAACTGGGGTCTTTGGATCAGCAGCATAGACCTCGACTTTGTCCTTTATGGTATCGGAGCCTTTGCACTCTGTAAGACTTGATCCCTGTAGGCTCATTGAGAGCCAAACAACTTCACTAGTAGACCAAGGACCAATTGACAATTTTAATAAAGTACATCTTAGTGTGTTTTACTAGTATTTAATAGATAAAAATTAGTTATATTACATCTTCTAATAATTGTTGAAATATGAATATAAACATTTTTCATAAAAAAATGTACTTATAAAAGGTTGAGTTACTAATAAAAAAAACATATACTTATAGAAAGCTTAATGTAAACATCATCTATCCATCATCAATTGTACATCTCTCTTTATTTAATTATATTACATATTTCAATTTAAGTTATCTATCTTAGTTCAATTATCACATAATTTTTTATTTTGTTTTTTTTCATATAAATATTTTTTATTATATTAAAATTAGATAATAATCTTAGTATTCATAAATATTAACTATTTATCCATAAAGCATTTTTAAAAATATATATAATTGATTTTTTTTCAAAAAAGTTAAACATAAATATCACTTCTCACACATATTATACAACTAATCATACCTAACCATCTTTCATATACTCAACATAAAAATATAAATTCAACAACACTTTTAACTAGGAGTTGCATGCTTTTGTGCATGCAACAGTGTGTCAATAAGAGAAATAAACCAAAAAAATTACTCATAATGATTATGGAAATAAAAATTCAATGAAAAATAAAACTTAAAAATCATAGAAACAAAGAAGAAAAAATAGAAAAAACATGCAAAATTCAAGATTAGCAATATGGATGCAAAAATAGAAGGAAAAAGAGATTTATTGGAAATTTGTAAAGATTGAAAAAAAACAACTAAAAATTTGTATATTTGTAAACTGATATTGAATTATTTCTCTCTCATGCAAAGATATAGAAGTATTTTTTCACATTTTGTACTAAGCATATTGATTGAAGAATTCATTAAAGATTATATATAATAAAAATAATTAATATTTTATAAATATTTTAAAATAAATATAAATAATCTTGATATAACCTTAATTTATTTTAAGCAATTAAAATATAAACACCATGAAATTAAGAATGAATGAAAAGACAAATAATATATTTTATAAATATGAAAAAAATATGTTTCACATGGTCTTAATTTATTTAAGTACATGAATTTTGCAAACATCACAAATTGAAAAATAGAACAATGTATTAATTTAAATTATT
Organism: Chamaecyparis obtusa; assembly: GCA_027943335.1. Taxonomy (NCBI): domain Eukaryota; kingdom Viridiplantae; phylum Streptophyta; class Pinopsida; order Cupressales; family Cupressaceae; genus Chamaecyparis; species Chamaecyparis obtusa. The sequence continues at coordinate 492,177 of BSBK01005175.1, forward strand.
TTATTTTTGAATGAAATTAATTCTAATTATTTTGTTACTATATATTGACATTTGTAAAAAAGAAAAAATTCTTTTTACATATTTTTTAATTATTTGATTTATGAAATTTTAGAAATATAACAAAAATATATAAGTCTTCTATTTTTATTAATTATTTTTAAAACAAACATCTTGATTTAGTTTTTTTCTAATGATGATAGCTTCAAGCATTGTCAGTTTCCATGAACATTAAATAATTCACTTGAAATTTTACGAAATCGAATATTTGTATGCTTAATTTCAAATAATAGAAACAAATTATTACAACACTTTTAGCTTCAACCATGCATACAACCCAGAAATGAGACACATGATATTCTCTTTTGGCCATTTGCCTTGCTTGATCTTTGATAAATGAATTAAAAAACATATTAAACTCCATTGCTAAACCAACAATGCATTGTGTGGAATTGTGAAAGTAAACCTTAATAGAATGCTCTATTGTGTAATGCATAAATAAATGTTTCAAGAAAAGAGTAATGGGTTAAAAGATCTCGTTGGACAAACATGTATTTGTGTTCTTTTGAAAATGATAAAAACTATTTCTCATCTAGTCTATTTCAAATGATATAATTTACACAAGAGTAAGAGGATTTGTTGGTTAAAGTTAACTTAATTTGGTCAGATTTATTTTTGAAAAATAAATATATATTTACTTAAGGTAAACAAATCTCTAATTAATTTGAACAAATGTAGTCGCAAGAAATGACAAATGACTCCACTATTTTCTGGACAAAACATTCAAACAAACACTAAATGAAACCTACTCATGCTCCTCATTTGTATAGAAAATGTGATATAATGTATTTGTGATAATCATACATGAGTTTCTGTCATGTAAGTTGATTTCCTTGCAAGTTAATCTACATCAAATAAATCACTAACCAATAATTAACATGTGCAGTTTGTTAAATCAAATTGCAAAGAGGTCACATAAATTCTCAATCTAGCCATTTGGAAAGTACCAAGGTAATTTCCAAAAGGTAGACAACAATGAAGGGAAAGAAATCATCCATAAAAGGAAGGTAAGTGTACGAAGATAAATATGATTAGCAGATCATTAATATGCAACATTTACACCACAAGATTTGAATTTTTTTTTAAATGACAAAAAATAAAAGGAAAAATGATACTATAATTTTTAAACACTAAATAAAGTTGAAACAAAATGTCAATTATACTTCACAACAGATGCAAACAAAATAAACTCAATGAAACATTCCCAAATTCTTAGAAATTACTCAACCCCTCACTCTCAAAGCACAACATCAAAAGAGACTAAACTCCACAAATAAATTTGATGCTAAAGTAAAACCCCCAAAAATTTTAATCACAAAAATCACTAAAAAAGCTCCTGCAACTAAATTGCATGGAAAGTTAAACTATATAGTCAATAAGAAATATCTTCTAATAATTTGTAAATATTTATAATACAATTTTATTCAAATCTAAGTTGATTGGCCTAGCGGTGAAGCTTAATGGTTCTCATTGAGCCCACTAGGGTTCAAATCTTAGAAGACTACCACAAATAGCCTATGAGCTAAAATATATACATAATTGATTTTTTTATCAAAAAAGTTAAAAGAAAAATGTAACTTCTCACACATTTTACACAACTCATCATATCTAACCATCTTCCATATACTCAACATAAAAATATAAATTCAATTTATCTCTTTCTCTTTTTATCTCTCTATCACTATCTCTCCCTCTCCCTCTTCCTCCCTATTAATCAATCTCTTATCTCTATAACCAAAAATGTTAAGCCAAGGTATATCATGCTATGAGTTCATAGGGATAGTCTAATAAAAACACTATATCATTGGAGGAGGTTTGAGAGACAAGAGTTCTTGCTTTAACAAATACAATTACACTTTTTTTAACATCAAATTAATTGAAATATGAATATTTTATTTTAAAATGGTCTTATTAGTACTTTCGATAGGCTAAACAAGTACTATTGTTGACTTTTAGATTTCTTTGTTTAACTAGTGATTAAATCAATGTGTATGGACCAATTACAAATTAAGATATTTGTTATTTTGTTATATATTTTATATTTTAAAAAAGAGAGATTTTAAAATTATAAAAAATATATATATTGTATAATTATATTTTTAATTTTTACAATTATGACCATAGAAGTGAAATTATGATAAAAATAATATATTTTTTAAAAGTTTAAGAATAAAATTTATTTAAGATATATTTAATTAATTTAAGGTAAGATTTAAATTGTTAAGATTAGAAACGTAATAAAAATTGAAAAACTAAATTACATGCTAATTCTATTACAAATTATTTAATATATAATATTATGTTTATTAATATTTAACTATTATAAAATATTAATATGGGTAAATGCACCAAGATGGTGTGCAAAAAAGTGGCCACCTCCTCAAAAAAACCAAAAAAATTCATAGCCGAGTCGGGTTATTCAAAATTTGAAAAACTAGGCTTGGCAAATCTGAGCCTTTGCCAAGCCACAAAAAATCATTAAAAAAAACTTATGTTATTCAGAACGCGTATGCATTTTGTAAAGAAAAAATGCTTTACAAAACCTATATGTTTTTTGTAAAGCAAAAAGTTCTTTATAAAACAAGTACGTGTTTTGACTGTTATAGGTTTTTTCTTTTAAAAACCGTGTTTTGGCTCATTCTCTTCATGCCAAAATCGAGTTTGGAGGAGAAAGGAAGAATAGAAGTCACCATAACCTAAGTGGGTTCTTGTTGAAATTGAATTTCCTTTCCATATTGTTCATTTTGCAATCATTCCACGTCGTTGAATAGGTAAGAATTTGTTTTTTTTAATTGTTTTTGTTTCAATTTCGATTGAGTAGGGTTTGTTGAATTGATTTTAGTTTTTTAATTATTTTGAGGTTAGATTTGGAAAATAATCCCCAACCACGAAAGATATAGCAAAGACATCCTCAAACAATTGTAAATATTGGTAATGATGAAAATTATCAATAAGAGAATCCTCCAAATATAGCTCTATAATAAGAAAACCCACTTCCAAACCCAAATCCACCATCAAACCCAAATCCAGACCCCCCGTATCCTCCAATAGGTCGTGTTAATGTCATACGAGAGGACCTTATCAATCACCTTCAACAAAATAGTGCCCAAATATCTATATTGGTTAATAGGTTAAGGTCCTCTAGTTTTGAGCACCACTCATCCCTTGCCACTTCCTTAAGAATGACTAGTAGTGTGAATGAGGTACCTAAGGAGGTTACATCATGGGGCTCATAGAGGGATAGATGTCGTGCATTTTATGTCGGTGGGTTGTCATATGATCAAGTGAAAAAAAAAGATACTTAAAGAAGACATATGTGCTCAAATTTTCACTGATCCTATTAGTTGTAACTCCCTAGAAGTTACTATTAATCAATTTCCCATACATTGGTGTGCTCATTATAGGATGAGAGCTAAATTTTGGGATGGGTGGTATATGGTCTTTGACCAAGCACCCTATAATAATTGGGAGGTGCCTTTATATTTTTTGAGAAAGCTATATTGTGAGTTTATCCTTGGCAAGAAGCCAAATTACTTTGGGGTAAAAGCACAATAAGTTGTCACCCTTTTACAAAGGAAAAGGCTAACATCACCAAAATTGAAAAACTTCAATGGCATAAAAGTCACATTTTTATTTAGAATTTGAAGATGATGTACACTGATGAAATGTGTAAAATAGGATGAATTTTATGCTTATAATTATTAAAAATTATTTTGGACAAAATTTAATATGTTTTTTAAATTTTTTAGGTCTATTTTTCATGTCCTAAAAAATACTGCAAATCAAGGGGTTTACATCTCGTCAAATCATTATAAGTAAAACATTTTTTTTCCTCCAATTTCAAAATATTTTTTAGATGACATGTATATCTAGTGTAGGGAAAAAGAAAGAAGTGTTTTCGATCTATAATTTGCCCATTATAATTATTCAAAGTCAAACTTACTTGAAATCAATAGTTTTTATCTCCCGCCACTTTTTCCCTATCAAAAATATTACAAAAATTAAATAAATTATATATTCTTGAAGAGGATTCTTTTCTCTAATGCCGCATATGATTTTATTTTTTTTTAAATTGATTTAGTATTTTTTTATATTTATCGAATCAATGACTTCTCAAAGCTGTATATACCTACAAGTACTTTTTCACAAATTTGTTTAACATTTTCTAATTGAAACAATATAAAATTTATATGCCTTGAATTGTAGTTCCAAGATCTAAAAAAGGGTAGTTTTTGTTATTTTAAATTTTTTATTTGGAGAAGAGAAAAAAGCACCATAAGTGCAAAATTCTGCATTTTTTATGTTTTTGAAGGTTTGGCTGCCAACTTGGCATGCCACCTAGGATGACTCGGCTAAGTCCCTCAAGGGGTTGGCCACTCACGAACAGTTGCATGGGCGACCCACCCTTACAATGTGAAGGCTATATATAAGTTTTATTTTTAAAAAAATATATATCAATTGCGAATTTTAATTCTTATTTTCTAGGATATAAGGATTTTTTTGAAGTTGTGACTCAGTTTTTCATGGAAGGCAAGTTTTTTAGTGACGAAAGAGTAAAACAATAAAAAATTTGTTGCTTAGATATTTGAGAAATGGGAAATAAAAGGACTAGAACAAGAAAATATGATTGTAAAAGGGATGACCAAATGAAAGGTCATATGAAACTTGTCGAAGAGCAACCGATCGATGTTGAAGAAGAACATATCGATGTAGAAGGTGAAACTCAACTAGGGGAGGATATTGGTAGTAGTCGAAGTTTACATATTTTTCCTACAATGTAGAATTTGATGGACATGAATGAGGAATCACTTATTAGTCAAATTGCATTGGAACACCTGGTACTTGAAAGTATTATTAAAATGCATCTCAAAAATATGTGGATGGAATATTTTGAGAGTAAATCTTTGGTGGGAAAAGCACAATTGTTTGCAAAGTTATTCAAGAAAAAAGAAATGATTCTGGTCTTAGAGTTTTTGGGTATTCATAATAGGAAAATTGTAGGAGGTAAAGTAAAAGAGACAATAATTCAAAATTTACAAGATGCATTGAATGTTGTTAACAAGGTAGATCATAGAGGACTAGATTCAACTGTGGCTAGAAGAGTGTTGATGACTATGATTGTCAGTAAGAAATTGATACATATAAATCAAGCTCAAGTAATTTATGATTTACTCAAGGTATCTTGAAGAACTGTTTAGAGATATATTAGGAAGAGAAATATGTTGGATATGGACATTGAAAATAATTGGGTACAGATTTGTATAGGTCCTCATAAAGATATAATTTATGAAGATGTAAGAAGACGGGTCATTGATTTTTGGACCAACCACTCTCATGTTTCTTCCAATAGAAGGGACACTATACAAATGAACAATGAAGAGACCTCTATGAAGATTTCACATCCAAAACATTTTGTAAATACTACACAGTGAATTGTTTGAAGCATTCAAGCATGAGTTTTCAGATGTGAAAATAGGTCAGAGAATTTTGAGATGTTGTGCCCTTGCTTCCTACACATAAATAAGGTTCGTGAAACATGTTATTATCAAAATCATGTTGAGTTTCACTTATACTTGCAATCATATAAAAAGGTTATGGAAATACTTAATCTAGATATGGTTACTAGAAGTACAACAAAATTTGTAAAGTCCATTTTATGTGATAAATCAGAAGATTCAGATGAATTCAATGTCCAGTGTGTAAAAAATAAATAATTGTGGAAATTTACAAAAAATTTCTTTACAATTTGATAATATTGATGTTACAACACCAGTCCAGTAGAAGAGATTTGAATATGAGATATACCAAATGAAGACAAGAGGTGAATAAAAAAAATTACATTAAAGGAGAGTGAATTACTGTACCTTCAATTCATGGACAAATTTTGATCTATGGTTTATCCACATATCCAACATTGTCATGGTGCATGATGGCAAGCTAAACATTTTCATGATTCCAAAAATTGTTTCCCACCTGTTTGTATTCTTCCAGTTGTAGATTTTGCAGAGAACTATACATTTTCCCATCAAAAAGAGCTCCAGAGTCAATATTATCATTCTGATCAAGTTGCAATATTTGTGCATGTGGCCTATAGACATGCACAATTAAATTTGGATGAGATAGATAGTATAGATCAAAATGAATGCATTATCATCAAGGAGGTTCATTTCTATATTAGTGATGATAAGGTTTATGATAGGAGCTACGTGGCTCATTAGTTCAACATGTTTTTCAAAAATCTTGCAAGTCATGGGATAAATGCTTCACAACATTAGATCTGGTCTGATGGGTGTGTAGGTAAGTATGTGCATTACAAATTTTCTTTTAAAATTTTGTTCAATTATAGATGTGTGTGTGTGTGTGTGTGTGTGTGTGTGCATTATTGTAAATTTAAATTGTAGGTCAATTTAAGTTTGCAAAAGCCTTTAATTGGTTAGCCATGCAACATGCTAGACACAATGTTAAGTTTTTTTAGAACTTCTTTGAAAGTGAACATGGAAAAGGAGAGCATGATGGAGCAGGAGCATGTGTGAAGCGTACACTCCAACAACATGAACTTCAAGGTATGTATACATTTTATATTCAACTTGTTTACTTTCTCAAGTATTTAACTTTACATTACATGTACACATGTTCTCTAATCTTCATTTGCTAAAAATAAACTAATATAAATATATGTACATGTATATGTATGTACTAAATTGTTTAAAATATATCTAGGTAACATGATACAGAATTCAAAGAAAATTGTTGAATGGTGTCAAAATCATTTTTGCTACTCAAGAAACAAAATACAACAAATGCTACTTCTGGGAAGTGATAGGTAAGTTTTTAAAACTTTCATTTTTCATACTCAAATTGTTTTAACTTTATATATATATATATATATATATATATATATATATATATTGTATGCACCCTAAAATTGTCACCTAGACTTTGTGCCCCCATTTATCAATTTATCAAATCACTAAATCAATATTTTCAAAAATTAACATTTTCAATTATATCAATTTCCTTGATCAAATCCTATTTCATCATTTTCGATTATTTTCTATGGGCTAACCATTTTATTCTAAGTCTTTATTTAATTAAAAGGAATATTTCCTCCTCTTTTATTAAATAAAAAGTCCTCACCTTTCTTCTTATCCTAAGTTTCACAAATAAAGCATTATTCTTATTTTATAAAAAGGGAAAAAGCACTTTTTGTCTCATATGGACACAAAAGTCAACTCCTATTTTCCTATTGGAAGATATTTGTGCACAAGGATCAAGCTTCCATTTTTCTCCACCGTTGATTAAGTCTTTTCCCTCTTAATCTCAATGGTCCATTTCACCTCATTTCTTATAAAAGGAGAGCTCTCTTCTTCATTTGCATATATCATCTCTTTTATGCTAATGTTATGCTGCAGGTTTTTTAGGTCATTTAGAGCTCTCTTTGAAGACACTCTTGCATTCAAGCTTTGAAGATCATTGTTGCATTCCATAGTTCTCATATTTCCTTTCATAGTTGCATGATAATGGCATTCTTAGTGTAGATTTCCTTTATGCAATAGTTTAATCTCACATAGCCTAATTAAGAGGATTGTAACACTTGTACTTTCCTTTCATAGCCTAATTTGCACTTTCATTTTCATAGAATAGTTTGCATCCTCATTCTTAGCTTACTTGCATTGCATTTCCATTTGATTCGTTGAGGATATTGGCACTCTTGCCCTTGTCTTCAATTTTGGAATCTCTCATTGTGTGGTTGACTAGCAAGGTCACAAGCTTATTAGCTCTAGCTGAGAGCAATTTTACAAATCTTGCAACTCCATGCATAAAGAGCTATGGATCAATTTGTGAGGGCTCATTCTTGAGTTTCCTTGTATGTAAGGATTCATAGAAGTGTGGTCACATTTTCACCATACATTTTTGGCACCCACCGTGGGGTAAAACATTAGCATTTTGTCCTTTATTTTTTGTATTTCCGTTAAAAAAATTCATCATTTTTTTAGCTTCATTTTCGGTCTCTGATTTTTCTGTCTCAGAGTGTCATGCGACATTTTGCCAATGTCATATGATAGTTCTTTGTATAGAAGCTTGACACTTTACTAGTTAAAAGTGTCACCCTGTTTCACAAAAACTGTTGCACTATTTGATGAGTTATGTTGCCTGCATATAGCGTGAACTGTCACCCAGAGATAAAGTGTCGCACCCATATATGGAAAAGCATCGCACAACATTTCTAATGATTGTATTGTTGCATGTACCTGGCAGTGAGCTTGTTTTTATCTTTTTTTGTTATCTTGCAAGTTTCGGGTTCTCTACTATCTTTTTGAAAATTTTTGAAAAATTTCAGCGTTTTCAATTCCGTGCACCAATTTTTAAAAAAATTTCACAAACAGTATCAAAATTTTAAGTGTGATATATTGTTTGAAAGGTCTTTCCGAGCCTAATCCAACCATGCTAGTTTCATCTCAGATTTTACCATTTGATTAGCTATTTTACTTGTAGATTATCTAATTTTTTATGTGCTCATCATTGTGGGGCTAACAAGTTGTGCTTGTAGGTGCTCTCATTGCTTGAAATTTTCTAAAAGAATGCATTCTAAAAGGGCTACTAATGGTTTTTGTAGGGCTGCCCTAAGCATAAAAACCAAATCAAGTGCTTGTTTAATTGCTTTCTTTATTGAGTGCGGCATTTACTAGTTGTTTCATTTCATAGGCACTTAATACCTTGTTGTAGGAATTTTGAGGTGGTAGGAGAGTATGCTCTTCACCCTTGTGGTGAAACATAAATCTTGACCCATCTTGAGATTTTGAAAATAAGGGGGTAATTGAATCTTTGCTTGGTGTGTTTGGGAGAAACTTTGAGATAGAGGAGTATGCTCTTCACCCTTGTGGTGAAACAAAAACCTTGAACCTCATAAGTTAATCCATTTTGTTTAGTTGTTAGAATCCTTTAGCAGGCCTGCTCTTGAGCAATCAAGAGGAATGACCCAAGTGGGGACAAGCCTTTTACCGACTCTTCCAACCCACTATAAACTCAAGGCTATCGAGGACACAAAACTTTGGTAGACATAACACTTGTCTTCACTTGATGTGAGTAGCTCATGAGATTGTGACCATGAGCAAAGCATTGAGAAAGAATGCTTAAGGTACTCTTGAGGCTGCGAGGTCTGTGACTTGTTGCAAGGTAAGGAGTCCCTTTGGGGAGCAAGAGGGGTGTTGTGAACAGAAGCCCTAATTAAGAACCATTAGATAGAAGCCACCCTATTTTTCCACTTAGCTTCTTGGTGCAAGAATTGATCCAAGTGGAATAACTCAAATCACCGTAAGATTACTCACCATATGTGTTCCTTTGGTTGTGTCTTTGGCACTTCCATGACAAAGTCAATATCTATTGTGGGTAACCACTTTGTGTGAGGCAATGGAGCATCAATTTGTGGGTCAAGTTGTTAATTATTGAGCCTTGTAGTTTTAGGATAGTAAGTGCTTGAAGTGTCTTCTATTGTGCTATACCTGTGTAAACATTCTTGCATATTCAACATCACGGTAGTAATTATAGGTTTTTCAATTTTGATATCATAAGTGTTTGTCTTGACAAGGTTGCTTTTTCCCTTGTCTCAAGTGTTTGAAGACATGTTTGATCCCATACTATTTGCAAAACTATCAATTTACTACTGTCATTGTGATTGAAATTGAAAAAACCAACCTTCACACTAAAATTTTGATCAAATTGTCCTTAAAATTGAGATTTTTAGCACTCACGGGTCAAGAGTCGTACAATACTAAAAAAATCATCACACATCCCCCTGAGAATTGTTGTCATTGAGCTGATTTGTGTCATCTTCCAGTCTTCCTTGGTCAGTCTAGGTCAAATCTTAGGTGTTGTGACATGTTTCTCAATACCCATATGAATTTCAATGGTATCAAATTGCAAACAATGACTCTTGGTCTTCTTACTTCCACATTTATCATGTATTCCTAGTCTCCCATTTTCATCCTTTATCTTCTTTCTTCATAATTCTTCCTAAATTCTTCATGTTTTCTTGATTCTTTCCTCTTATTATCTAGTCTACCTTCTTCTATTCATTTCTTCCATGCTTGATTCCTTCTCTTCTACAACCATAAATTTCAACTACCTTGTCAAGGAACCTCTCTTGAGAATGGATGATCTCAAACTCATTTCTCAATTTGAAGAATTTTATTCCTCCAGTGGTTCTTCTAAATATGGCATGGGTGATAAACTTATAGCAAAAATAAAAGAAAAGTCGAATGAATTAGATGCCTTTGCTAGAATCATCCACATGATCCTGTCACGATCTCCTTCTTCCAAAAATTCTTCATCATCTAAGTCTTCTCATTTGAATTCCTCATCTTCCAAGTCTCATCATGACTCTTCTAGATATTATTCAAATTCTTCACCTCCCAAGTCTCATCATGACTCTTCTAGACATTATTCGCATTCCCCATTATCCAAGTCTTCTTCCCCCACTAGGTCTTCACTTTCCTCTTCTTCACAATTTCATTCCTCTTCTACTTCTCCCAAGAGTCTTACTCCTCAATATGAGCAATATGATAATCCTCGTGATACCTCTTCCATGAAGAGTGACACACCTACCTTTGATGACTGTGATGACTATGATGATGGACAATGTAGTGATACCTATGAAACCTCTATTCCTCAAAGTCATCATCATCGTGTGCTCAAGCTTACTAAAGGGTCATCCTATTGGATAGACTGTTATGGTGATCCATATGATTCTAGTTTTGAAAGAGACTTTGATGAGTTCTGTGAACAATACCTAGATGCTACATCTACTTCTATTGAGGAATATAAAATGTACCATGCTGATTTGAAATGTAAATATTATAAGAATCCTTCCTCTAAGAACTCTCATGCTGAAAATGAAGATTACACTCTCAAGAAAGATCATGTTGATGATGGACCTTTGTCTTGTGATGGTCCCCTTCCATCCCCTACTTCCTCCAATAACCATACATCTCCTAAAACTTCCAAGTCTTCCAAATCTTTCACAAATCTTTCATCCAACAAAGATCCTAAGGCTTTTCATGTGGTTCCCTATAGTTATCCTCAAGGGCTACCTCTTAAAGAAACTCAAGCAAACCTTCACTTGGCTGCAAATACTTTCAAAAATGCTAAACCTAAAGAGCCTAAGCCTTTATGTGCTACAATGCCTACTTCAACTAGTCCTTCACTATCTCTTCCAAAGTCTTCCATACAGTTCCAACATGCTTCCTTGTCCTTAGAAGTGGATCCATGTCAAGAGGACTCTAAAAATGATAAAGAAAAGAACATAAAAAAAGATCAAGATCAAGACCCTTCCATATCATCCAATTCTTTTCATGATGTCTCTCATCCATTTCGTGGTTCTTTTGATCCTCTACGCCCTTTTTCATTCATTCCACCATGTCTTAAGTCTTCTCCTAAGCAAGATCAAGCTACTACTTACACCATTGAGCTTATTGATAAACAAAATAAACTTACTACACTTGCGCTTTCCAAAGATGATACTTCCATTAAAGTTATTAAAAATAGTGTTGTTAATTCTGATGTTGAGCCTATTGAAAATCCAGAAAAAAATTATACACTTATGCTATCCAAAGCTCCTTGTCAAGATCAAAGTCTTCCATCTTCTTGTTCTACCATTCCATATTCCCTTCCACTTTCTACTCTTCCTAAGTCTTTGCAAGCTTTGAACAATCCTATCAGAGAAGTTGCTCCTATTCAAGATGTTCATGATCCTATTGAAAATCCTAATGCTCACTCTAAAGATGCTGATATCCTTGGTTGTCATATAGATGTTGATAAACTTATTGATTATCCTTTTGCATCTTCCACCTCCATCCTTGGACCTCCTTCACCAATACTAAGGGCTTCATGTCTTCCTTCCATCTTGGGCCCTTATGTCCCTTCACTTTCCCCTCCTAATTCTCCTAATTCATCATCCATTTTGGGCCCTTATGTCCCTCCATCTCCTATCTTTCCTCAAGATCAACATAGATGCATACCCTTGAATCCTTTTCATCCATCCACCAATCTAAACCAGTCATATTCTCCTTCTTCTATAAGTCCCAAGTCTTTTGGAAGTAACTTGAATGTTCAATATAAGAAAAAGAAGTGATACAAGAATCCATAAAAAAAAAAAGGATCACCATGTCTTCTCTAAACGACATGGGGGCATAAAGTCAAAAGAGATATCTAAGAAGAAAACTACAAGACAAGTATGGGTTCCAAAATCTATTATTGAAGATATTCTCTCTAAATCATCAAAAAGAAATGAAAATCTTAAGGCTATATGGATTCCAAAGTCTCTCTTGGAAGAGTCTAATATTGAACAAAAAGTGAAATTGACATTTAAGCTTCTAAAGGCTTCCACTTCATCTTTTTCCAAAAATATTCTTCCATTCCATACACCTAAACCGCAACCTCTTCTATCCATTCACCATATTCCTTCATTCAAGTTTCCTCCATCCTCTCACCACCCTTCAAGGTGTGTGTCGATGTTGATCTTGCCTTCTTTTCCATCTACCCTTTCAAAATCCTTCTGTTCATTATCCTTCTACCCTCTATCATTTTTTCTCATTTTCTTATTTCTCCTATCTTCCAACCTCACTTGCTTTACATAAAACTTTATCTTCCATTTTTCTCTTCCATCTTCCTTTCCCTATCAGAATCTTTAGACATATCATTTTGAATCCTTGGCATTTCATGGTTTATCCTTTTAAGGAGAATTATCTAAAAAAAATCTTGTCTTCTTCTAAAATATTAAAAAATAAAAATAAAAAAATAAAAAAATAAAAAAATAAAAATAAAAGAAAAAAAAGAAAAAAAAGAAAAAAATTCAAAATGTGCCTTGGTGAAAACCTGGAAACAGGCACCTTGGTAGCAAAAGTAAAGAGAAATAAATTCATCCTATGGTGAAAACCACTCCCTTGTGGTGCCTAGGATAAGTACCGTGATGAAAACCTAGCAATCAGGCATCATGCATAGTTCTTCTACATTTTTCATCCATTTCATCTTCTCTCTTTGATCTTGACAAGGTTGGACTATACGCGAATAATTGGCTATCTTGTGAGCTATCTTAAGATGATCTTTCTTTCATTCCTTTCATTTTTAGCCTTCATATCTATTTTTCTCCCTTCATTCCAATCTTTCGCTATCTTTTTCCCCCTTGGTCTTGATCTAATAAAAAGAGTAAAATATGATTCTATGAAGTCTCTTGACATGTCTACCCTCTTTGGACTGCATCCTTTCATGCTCTTACATTGCACTTTTGTGGCTTATCCCATGCTAGCCTTTCATTTCTTGTCCAAATATGCTTTTCATGACAATTTTTCCCTAGCTTGGGTACTCTTGAGGAGTTTTCCTTTGAGGATTTCTTTCCTTCATTCTCTTTCATTCTCTTATCTTCCATCTCTTCCACCAACTTGCTAATCCCTCTTGTTCTCCACCTTGCTTGACATTGGGATTGCACAATGTGATCTTGCTTAAATATTTTGATGCCCGTTCTGTCTGGGGGCATCCTTTGTACATATTTTATGATCTTGAAAAAATACCAAAAAAATTCATATATGATCTTGAAAAAATCCAAAAAAATGATATATTGTCAAAAATTCTAAAAATCATAAAATGTCCTGAAAAAAAGAGCATCCTAGTGAAATCTTAGCAATAGATGCTTTGATGTTTCACCAAAAAAATTATATATTCAAAGATCCTAAAAATTATAAAAGTCCCAAAAAAAATTTCAAACAGTGTTTCTCAACACTACCCTTGCGTCAAGTGTTTCTTAACACTTATCAGATGTCTTGCCTAAAGTCTAAGTATGATACGATATTGCTAATTTGTAGATGTGATACTCATAGTTTGACTCTATGACTAACACACACGCACTTAAAAAATCAACTCGTTGAGATATGTTGACTTTATTTTTCTTTGTGTGCTGTCTATGAAGATTTCTTTGATGAGTGGTCTCCCCCTAAGAAGTTTTTGATGATGCATAGCTAGAAGACTGAGGGTATGAGAACATGTTTTATTTCTTTATCTGCTTGTGGGAATATTTTGTTGATCCTAAATGTCATGAGCATTTATGCTGGTCTTACTTGACACTAGGGATTGACAAGGTATTATCCTTGACTATTTTATGTGAGTGCATGCTTCTAGTTATCCTGACTTTCATGTGTCTTGATACAAGCATAATCTCATCATATCAAACTTAGGTGATCTCACTGCACTAGTCATCTTGAACTACATGTCTTTGATGCCTAGGTGGGATTTCCATATTTCTATCTGATGAAGATCATATTCATATTCACATAGTTATGCTAGTGTGCATTGTATGATCTTATGATGCTACCAATAATGCTCGATGATGATAATTAGATGTCTATAAGCATTGTGACCTTACAAGTCAATCACTTTCATAGTAGCTTACATTCTTAGGTTCATGATTAGATTAGTTCTTTACATTTTGCATATGGAGAGAGCGCTCCTTTTTTATCATTTACGGGCTAGTCGGTCAATTGCAGTCATCTTTCCTTTTCTCAATCATGTCTTTCACTTCTTATCTTTCACATCACATTCTATTCCTGTCATCGCAAGGGGTTAATCCTATCAAATAATTTTTAAAATGATTCTTTTTATCCCCTTTTATAGCATTTTGACTTTTTGACCTAATTTTTGAAACACCTCAGAATTGCGCAAAAATTGCACCTCTAGCTAATTTTGACATCTTGGATCCATTTTCAAACTCAAAATATAAATCCAAGGTCATCTTGATAGTCAAAATTGCATTTCAAAATTTTCCCTTCTTCTGCGTAGTTGACTAACCTTTTTAAGGCATAATTTTTTTATCTTTGATGGAATTTCTTCCTTTTCATGTCTCTCAATTTTCTAGTCTTTCATTCACCCTACTTCTTTTCTTATAATTCATCACCGGGGTATGTTTTCACTACCTAGTGGTTATCCTGTTATCATTTATCTTTGATTATGATTTCATTATGATTTGATCATCTTTTATCAATCTGCTATTCTCCTCTACCTAATTTCGATTTCAATTCTGAGGGGGTAGTATCTATGGGATTCTCATCCCTGATTCTCTTGATTCTCTTGATTCAGACATCTTTTGTGAGCTTTTTCTCAAATTTGAGATTCTTATCTCTAACTTTGAATGTGATCCCAAATCGACCTCATGTTCAAAGGCCTTTGTCTATGTTTGTACGGGTGTGATCCCAAATCGACCTCACATCTGAGTTGTTTTGTGATCCCAGATTGATCTCACATTTCAATTTTGAACTTTGATTGCATGTGTTCCCAGATCGATCACACATTAGTCAAAGAGGGGCAAATGTATGCACCCTAAAATGGTCACCTAGACTTTGGGCCCCCATTTATCAATTTATGAAATCCCTAAATCAATATTTTCAAAAGTCAACATTTTCAATTATATCAATTTCCTTTGTCAAATCCTATTTCATCATTTTTGATTATTTTCTATGGGCTAACCATTTTATTCTAAGTCTTTATTTAATTAAAAGGAATATTTTCTCCCTTTTTATTAAATAAAAAGTCCTCACTTTTCTTCTTATCCTAAGTTTCACAAATAAAGCATTATTCTTATTTTATAAAAAGGGAAAAAGCACTTTTTGTCTCATATGGACACAAAAGTCAACTCTTATTTTCCTATTGGAGGATATTTGTGCACAACGATCAAGCTTCTATTTTTCTCCACCATTGATTAAGTCTTTTCCCTCTTAATCTCAATGGTCCATTTCACCTCATTTCTTATAAAAGGAGAGCTCTCTTCTTCATTTGAATATATCATCTCTTTTATGCTAATGTTATGCTGCAAGTTTTCTAGGTCATTTAGAGCTCTCTTTGAAGACACTCTTGCATTCAAGCTTTGAAGATCATTATTGCATTCCATAGTTCTCATATTTCCTTTCATAGTTGCATGATAATGGCATTCTTAGTGTAGATTTCCTTTATGCAATAGTTTAATCTCACATAGCTTAATTAGGAGGATTGTAACACTTGTACTTTCCTTTCATAGCCTAATTTGCACTTTCATTTTCATAGACTAGCTTGCATCCTCATTCTTAGCTTACTTGCATTGCATTTCTATTTGATTCTTTGAGGATATTGGCACTCTTGCCATTGTCTTCAATTTTGGAATCTCTCATTGTGTGGTTGACTAGCAAGGTCACAAGCTTATTAGCTCTAGCTGAGAGCAATATTACAAATCTTGCAACTCCATGCATAGAGAGCTATGGATCGATTTGTGAGGGCTCATTCTTGAGTTTCCTTGCATGTAAAGATTCATAGAAGTGTGGTCACATTTTCACCATATATATATATATATATATATATATATATATATATATATATATATATATATATATATATATATATATATATATATATATATATATATATATGTATATGTATATGTATATGTATATGTATATGTATATGTATATGTATATGTATATATATGTGTGTATATGTATATGTGTGTATATATATGTATATATATATATATATATACATATACACACATATATATACATATACATATACATATACATATACATATATATATACATATATATATATATATATATATGTATGTATGTATGTATACACAAACACACACACACACACACACACACACACATATATATATATATATATTTTTTCAAGGTTTATAATGTAAAATAAAGTACATAAATATAAATTATATAGGTGATATTTTTGTTGTGGTTACGGATCCCAAGAATGCAAAAGGTGTAGATTATTATCTACTAAGATGCACCAATGAAAAACACAAGTTGTTTGAAGAAATTATCGATGCTGATAGACAATAATAGTTGACCGGTTCAGTTGTTATTGAAGGCATCTATTATCAACAAGCAAAGGTCAACAAAAATGGAGTTCAATTTATTGAATACATGCCTGGATAGAGAGTTCTACATTATAGTCACTTGGTTATAGCGACAAAACTACAATTTGAAACTATACCAGAAAAAGGGTCGCTTGGAAACCAAAAGTGGAAGTTACCTATTGAAGAGCATGAAAAACGTTTGGAGATAATAAAGGATAGAGAGGATCCAAACTACATATATCAGGAGCTTTAACTTGAAGGCTTTTAATTTGTGCATACTAAAAATCCTATTTGAAACTTACAAACTATATTTATGATTTGAAATTCATTATTAAATTGAATTTATATTGATTAAATCAAAATTAGATTATAATTGATTAGACCAAGTGAGTTCAATAAATACCTTTTCCAGTTTATATTTCTTAATTGATTAGATTGATTAGATAGGTAAATTGAATTTTAATTGATTAGAACTTTCAATACTTTCTAGACTTGAATTTTAATTTCAATTAGAACTTTCAATACATTTTTAAATTGATTAGAATAGATCTTGAGATTATAGATCAAGAATGATTCCACTCTAACATGTTAGGTATTAAGGGGTCCTATTAGGTCATGTTAGGTATTTAGAGGTTGTATTAGGTCATGTTAGGTCTTAAGGGGTCCTATTAGGTCATGTTAGGTCTTAAGGGGTCATATTAGGTCATGTTAGTCATGTTATATCTTAAGGGATCCTATTAGGTCATGTTAGGTCTTAAGGGGTCATATTAGGTCATGTTAGTCATGTTATGTCTTAAGGGGTCCTATTAGGCCATGTTAGGTCTTAACGGGTCCTATTAGGTCATGTTAGGTATTAAGAGGTTGTATTAGGTCATTTTAGGTCTTAAGGGGTCCTATTAGGTCATGTTAGGTCTTAAGGGGTCATATTAGGTTATGTTAGTCATGTGATGTTTTAAGGGGTCCTATTAGGTCCTATTAGGTCATATTAGGTCTTAAGGGTTTTAATTAGGTATTAGGTCTTAGGGTCTTAATTAGGTCTTAACCTACTCTTACTTGGGCCTTATGGGTCTTAAGGGTCTTCATTAGGTCTTATTGGATCTTAAGGGTCCTATTAGGTCTTAAGGGTCCTATTAGGTCTTAAGGGTCTTATTGGGTCATATTGGGTCTTAAGAGTCCTATTGGGTCTTAAGGGTCTTAATTAGGTCCTATTGGATCTTAAGAGTCCTATTGGGTCTTAAGGGTGGACTATTCGGTCTTATTAAGTTCTATTAGGTCTTAAGTGGTCCTATCAGGTCTTAAGGGTCCTAATAGGTCCTATTAGGAACAGACTAAATTCAGTCTTTTAAGTGGTCCAACTAGGTCTTAAGTGGTCCTATTAGATCAGTAAGAGTCTAGGATTATGTCTTAATTTGTACTATTAGGTCAGGTATTGGGTCTTAAGGGTCTTAAATAATTGTCCACATTTTATTAGGTCTTAAGGGTCATATTAAATGTCAAGTAATCATTTTAAATAAATTTTATTGAAAAATTATTTAAATTAACTATGTATTGTGTACTATTTACATGTTTTTAGGTTTCAGTTTACATTTTGGGTAAATTATATATGTTTTTCTAGGATTTAGGTTTGTACGTTTAAGTTTCAAACTCTTTAGTTTATGTTTTGATTTTGTACAATTTTTAGGTGAATTTACATTTCTTTAAGTTTTAAGTTTTCATTTACATTTAATTCATCAATAATATAAATTTCAAAAATAGAAAAACAATAACATTTAAATTATAATGCTAGGTAAAATTAAATTAAATTTTTTTACATATAAATATTAAAAAAAATTTAAAAAATTTAAATTTTTTTTTAAAAAATCACTAACTTGGAACTCGGTCGAGTGGGCACTGTTGCTCGCCAACCGCTTGTACTTAACCCCTCAATGTGCAAATGAGGGGCTTCGGGCAATTTTTGGGGTATATAAAGTTCCCGCTAGACTTGGTCGAGTCCCTCCAGCCATGTAAGTGCCATTGAGCGTCGTGTGGCACCTATGTAAGCTCAACCAATTGGGACTCAGCTGAGTCCTACTAGGCTGAGTTTGAATCAGCCGAGTCACCCATGTTATCCCAAAAGGTGATAGTTGATCATGCTTTTACCCTTTGACATTTGATAGTTCTAGGGTAGAGGGAGAGGCTTTGCGTAGGATAGAGCTAGGGCCTATAGGGTGGTAGAGCTACAATATAGGAGGCATCTAGCTAAAAAATCCATAATTCATGTTGCGATCTCGGTAGTAGTGAGGGAGTCTATTTATTTAGAGACCCTTCAGGTAGCTACATCATTGATTGATGTCATTATTGAGCATGGTACATAGTTAGTTGATGCAAAGGGTGGATCACCACCTACACCGCCTCCATCATTATCAAATGCTCCATTTGGCTCAGCCCATCCCATTGAGCATATGTGCCCCAACTATCAGGGTATATGTGTTGGGGTAGATACTAACGTGAATGAGGATGGTTCAGCATCTCATTCATGTACACATTATGGGAGTAGATGTTGGGTGTTTTCTATTGAGGATGTGACCCTCACAAACACCCTATTAACAATGATGTTTTCTACGAGACAAGCATAGGTATGTTTATTTGTGTTTTAACATGTTATTAATTTTAATCACCTAAATCTTATAAAATTAAATAAATATTTATTTAGAGAAAAAATTAAATTGATATATGTATAATATGCATTGCAGGGTGCAACGGAGGATTCACAGAGCACAACACAAAGTGATCGTTCGACTAGACATGCACATGTAGCTTCAACACCTGAGGTATAGTTTTCAAATATTCATAAAAATAGATTAATTTCTTGGTGTAAAGGTATCTTTTTTAATATATATATTTATTTATTTGATGTTTTATAGGGCTTGTCCAGGGTTGAGATGTCCAAAATTGATGATGTCATGCTTTCTACGATTGACTTTGGCCTAGAGAGGTTTGCGGTATCATATTTTTCACACCTATTGTTTATAATTTTAATTGAACATATGTGTTATCATATTCATTTCTTTTATTTTAATTTGGTTTCTATTGAGTTACCCCACCTGGATGCAAGACACCTAGACAAAAACAAATCCTCGAGGACACCCAAAGTACAAAAGGTAATTTAGTACAATTTAAGTTTTTTTGTTGAAATGTATTATGATTAAAGATGTACATGTATACTAATCAATCCACATGTTTTATTTTTTCTATATATAGAAACAATTGGGTTTTATAGAATTAATGAATGCACTAGATTTTGCTAATATTCAGGAGTGGGAATAGGTAACATTTTTACATTCACTTTTGATTGCATTCTTGTTTGTTCAAAATCTCTTAGAAATCCTTCCTCTATGACTATGATATATGTTATTACTTTCATGCAGGAAATGGTCATAGCGGCCTCATCAGTGACGATCCCTCTTAAGAGTACATGAGAGCTATATCTATCTCTGGTATTCATTATATGTGTGTGTGTGTGTGTGTGTTAAACATATGGATTTAGATATGCCTACATGCATCTTTACTTTTGTAGTTTTTGTCATCAACTTTGGGTTATTAACTTGAGTTAATTGTCTTTTACCTATTATAGCTCCCTTTGCGACTTCCTACAGACCTTTTACCATTCCATTTTGTTAGGATTCATCACTCACGAAGGAGTCCATCAGTATTACTACATAGCCCAAGTGCACAAGAAAGAGTTGAGGTAATCAACAATTCATTTTCCAACAAATTACAGTCTAGTATTTAGTTATTTTGATAGTATTTGGAGATAAGATATTTGATTTAGCATTTGAATTATTCTTGTGCAAACACCCAATGAGCCATGCACTACTTCAAAGAGACTCAATTTTGATGATCCAACATAGTCATAAATATTGATATAGATATATAGATCTAGTTGTGGTCATTGAATGGCCAATTTTTGTATATATTCGACATTTGTATTGTATATATCGACCTTGACATGACACATGCCACATTTTTGTAACTATTATTGATTTAGCATATATGTCATTTTTTGATATGTATATGATTATTTTTCATTTTGATATATATGAATCTTGATATTTGATCCAATTTGTTCATTGCGTGCATATCATTGTACTTCAAAACTTATTTTTTTGCAATTAATTAAACATCTTTACATTCATTATTTAATATAATATAATTGAAACATGTTTATGAAAGTCATTGTGGCATGAATAATGTAATCAAAATCATATGTGACTTTATTTTATGTAATAAGGCATGAAAAGCCAAAATATGTAATATTTTTGTCTATGGTGTCAAATTTTCCTAATTGACAAAATAAGGGTCATAGGAAGATGTATATTAATGGGTGGTTTATGTGGTTTCTAATGCAGAAGGATCAAAAATGGAACTCCACTTGAGGAATTTAGGCACTCAAGGGACTCAAAATTGGATCCTCATTGCATATACTGTACCATCTCATCACCCAACTTTGACTTACATCAACCTGGAAAACACTACTTCTCCTTCAAGGTACACTAGACCTTGTTCCTTCATTTGCTCCACCCAAATGCTGAAAATGGGTTCCCAACTCCAACCACCCAATCTGATACCTTCCAGGGTCTTAATATTCCCTATTCAACTTGCAACAACTACCGATACACACCCATTTTTCTAGTGTATTCATACTCCCTTACACAACCATACAATAGGCCTAATCATAGTAGCCCTCTCTAGCGGGTAATCTAGGATTTCCTCAAGATTTTTCCAAACAAATTTCCAAAAAAATTACACTTTTGGACACCTATTTGGAAGTTAAACAACTTTTTAGAAACTTGGATACAATTGCTTTGGAGCATACCCTACTACTCACACTCTTCGCACTATTTTAAGCCCCAAAACCCCCACTTTTACAAAGGAACTATATCAAGGAATTAATCTATGACCATGGCTTCTTTAACAGAGTTATATTATGGTTCCAATGAGAGTAGATTTCCATAAATTTGGTTCTCTAGGCTTCCTACGTATAAAAGCCCCAAATTGTCCTCTAAACCCTCCTATAACTACAGCCTACTCAATGTACACATTCCAGACCCAATCTCAACCAAACAAAGGTTGGATCACCATCTTCCCAACCTATACTAACTCCCTCCTTTGGCTAGATGCTCTATTGTAATACTTATACCTCAACTCCATTACCCTTCAAAACCCATCTTCAAATTACCAATGCTAATTTACTCTTCAAAACCCATCTTAAAACCTCAAATGAATTCAAAACTACATAAACAACTTTCCCAACCAATCTTCCCCATTTCATTAAAATTTAGGTTGTGACACTATGAATGTCCAAAACAAGGAGAAATGACTTAGATTTTACAAGAAATCAAAACTTTCATTATTGTGAAACTAAACCAGTTACATCCTCTCTCTTACCATGACTTCCTCAACCTTAAATAGGAACTAAAATGTTATTCCAATCATTTTCTGATCAAAAGTATAAATAGAACTACCCAAACTAACTCCAACCATCAAATACTCATCCATTCCAAAGTAGTCGTGAGGATTTAAATATTAAAATTTGTTAACTTGAAGAATTTAACTTTTGAGATCCTAAAACTAATTCAAAGGCTTATTATTTGGCCTTATTACATCATAAACCTCCCTAAACTCCTAATTGACCAAACTAGGCATCATGTTGCCCTATTATATGAATTTGGTCCTATGGTCCTTATCAGGACCATCAGGACATTTACCAATACATCTAATGTTATTTCATCTCATTACATTTCATAGGCACTAATGGCCCAATTACAATGTTTTTAGACCTTTTTGGTGGACTTATATTCTTTAAATGCTTAAGGTCATCCATGTGACCCCCTAGTAGCCTTCCAAGCCGTAGGTGCTCTTGCACCAATTTCTATTTCTTGTGGATTGTGTTTTGGCACAAGTTGGTGAAAAGTGTGAAATAACTATTTTTACAAATATTTCATAGTGCCCCTTAGGGAAACTTTGGTCTAGTGTGCTCGCGAATGTTGGAGGGACTCCATGGGCAAGACGGGGTAAATGTAGGCAAGATAGGGATGTCAAATTAAAATGAAGGGGAATCTCCCAAAACTAAGATAGGTAAATGTAGGCCTCCATAACATAATTTTGTACCACCTAATGATTCATCGATACCTTACATGAGATCTGATATATGCCCCAAGAAAGTGTTGGAAACTACAATTGAAACAATTGTTATATTTTCATTAATGTAAAACCTTAAATGGTAAGATAGTTGCCATCTAGGATAGTACCATATCTTTTGATTGATGAAGAGGATTTGGAAAGAGGAGATAACAAGAGGACCTAAGGAAAGGTTGAGTTATGTGATACTGCAATGGGTACTTGATTAGTTGGCACATTTACAAGGTAATGTGTTGTTTATCCTTAACACCAAGAGAAGAAGAAAGACTAGAAACATAGGCTTAACCAAGAAAAAGTGAAGAAATTTAGTTTAATCTGAATGATGCTAGTGTCGACAAAGCGCGAGTATATCTTGATAAAATATAGTGTCGATCGAGTATAAATAATTGTTGAGTGACAAATAATTAACCAAGCAAAGACAATGTTTTTTGAGAAGGAAATTTTTAGTGATGACTGAGATATCCAATAATTACGAAGGAGATGAACATAGTATTGACCGAGTGTCAGAAATTTATATTTTGTGAAAGAATTGAGAATCCTAGCTAACATTATTGAATTCTTGGGATATATAAAACATGTTTACATTATTAATGAATGTTATGGAGCATTTAATGCATGGTAAATCATTTTATTATGGATTCAAAGAGAAGTTTGGAGATGTATCTAGAAGGAAAAGGAGGAGAACAAAATGATGGAAGGATTTGATGAATCTAACCAAAACCTAAGATCTGCGGAGGATATTAGGTGGAAGAAGATTGATCTACCTGACTAAGAAGGTATAAGGATAACCTAATTGTGAGGTTATAGAAAGTGAGAGTGTGGAAGAGGTTGATGTTATTGACTGATGAAATTAAGAACAAGGCTAAGGTGAAGTTGTGAAGAGCTGAACATAGTTGTGGTGATTGCTTGAAGAGAATTTTGAGCAGCTCAGAGATGGAGATGGAAATAGAGGTCAATCAATAAATCAACATATGAGCGAATTGAATCTTTATTTGTAAAGTGAGTTGTATATTTCATATTAGAACCTACTGTTACTTTCTAACCATTGTATTAGTTTAAACCTTTAATCAAGGTTGACCTAACAGTCATTATGTAAATCCTTTAATCAAGTTAAAATTCTAATGGAATGTTCTTAATCCCTCTAACCAGGTGACTCTTAATAGGGTGATTAAATCCTTTAACCAGGTCACACCTAATAGTGTGTACTGTAAACCTTTAGTAGGGTTGGCTTCTCATAGAGCTCACTTTAGAAGAGTGAAAATTAGTAGCATGTTACAAGTGGTTTTTCCCAAATTGGGTCTCCACGTTAAATCCTAGTGTTATACTTGTGTGGATGTTATTTGATGTGAATTTTGTTGAAATTTTTATATTCTGCAAGTTGATTACTTTTGGACAGTGGACTGCAATTTTTATGCAACTGATATATGTTATAGACATAGAGTGAATTGTTAAAAATATCTAAGTTTGTTGAAAAGATAGAAAGTTGAATTAGTACATCTGGACCTTAGGATAACTGATTCACCCCCCCCCCCCCCCCCCCCTCTTAGTTATTGTAAAATCATTCTAAAAATTGGTATCAGAGTTGTTGGTTCTTGTAGAGAAAAAGTGTAAAGGTACTTGAAGCTAATGATCAAGATGTACAAAAAGGAGGTACCAAATTTGAACAAGGAGAACTTCCCTACATGGTAGAGTTTGATGAAATTGCACCTAGATGATATTGGTGATTTAGTAAAATACTATGTGGAAAATGACTATGTAATACCTTCTACACCTTTGAATGTCGAGGAGATGAAACAAAAACAAGAACACAATTAGGCAATGTTGGAGATTACATTTGCCCTAAGCTATCTTGAATTTGAAGACATCAAGGACTATACTAATGCAAATAAAATGTGGGACACTCTAGTAGCTATCTATGGTGGGGACACAAATGTACTGAGAGCCAAATCTGAAAGCTTAAGAGGTAAGTTTGATGAAATGAAAATGAAAGAAGGTGAAAATATTGCTCAATATTTTGGTAGAATTAAGGAGGTGGTGAATGATATCAGAGGAGCTAATGAAAACATTGACGATGAAATTGTTATCAGTAAGTATTGAGAACCCTGCTTCCTATCTATGCTATTAGAGTTTATGCAATACAAGAATCAAGATGTAAACCTGGTAATATCCTAACTCTAGAAAGTCTTGTTAGTAAGCTTACTGCTTTTAAGTTGTCTAATTATGATAATTTCACTATTCACAATGTTGAATCTACATTCAAGTCTCAAATGGTTCTTCATAAGTCTAAGAAGGAAAAATAAAAATGTGTGAGAAGTGATAGTAATAGTGACAGTGATAGTGATACTTCTGATGATGATCTAGATGATATTGAGGAGCTTATGGCTAGAAGGTTATCAAGAGGAAAAGGAAAATTCAAAGTTAAACTTCCTATAAAAAAAATTTCATGTAACAAAGTTGGCCATATTGTAGCAAGATGCCCTAACAAGAATGAGAGAAGGGGAAGCAAGTATAAAGATAAAAGAAATGACAGATATCATAGAAGGTACAAAGACTACAAAGACAAAGGTAAGAAATATTGTTATATTGGTGAAGAGGAAACTAACAATGAAACTAGTGAAACTGATGATTGTGATATAGAAGTTGTTTATGTTTCTATGAAAGATGATTCTGATGAAGATGAGAAAATTGCACTTATTTCATATGTGAGTAAATGTGATAAATGGATTTTTGATAGTGGTTTCTCACATCACATAACTAGTGATAAAAGTAAGTTTGAAACCTTACATCATTACAAAGGTAGAATTAATAAGTTTGGTAATGATGCACCATGTCTTGTGAAAGGTAAATGATCAATAAGATTGACTGAAAATATTAGATTTGATAATGCTTATTGGGCTGAAGATCGTAACTATAATTTTTTGAGTGTTGCACAGTTGAACAATACTAGTTATCGAGTTTAATTTCATCACAGAAAGGCTAAAATATTTGATGCCACTAGTGAACTAATTGAAAGTGGAGAATAGACAAGAGGTAATTTGTTCTATCTAGACCTATTTGAAGAAACATGTTTGTTTGCACAATTTGATGATGTATGGTTATGGCACAAGAGGTTGTGTCATGTGAACTTTGACAATTTGGTGAATATTAGTAAGATGAAGAAAGTTAGAGGCTTGCCAAGATTGAAGAAACCTAATAATGTGATGTGTAAAAGGTGTTAGTTGGGGAAAATGACAAAGTCTAGTTTTAAGAGAAAGACATATACTTCTGATAATATTTTGGAATTGGTTCATACTGACCTTTGTGGAACTATGAGTGTGAAAAGTTATTGTGGTGATAATTATTTCATTCTATTTGTTGATGACTATTCTAGAATGATGGTTGTAATGTTTTTGAAAGAAAAACATGATGCATTTTAGTTGTTTAAGTGGTATTTGGAAAAAGTTGAAAAATAAATAGGTAAAAGATTAAAATGTTTGAGATCTAATAGAGGAGGAGAGTCTATATAAAATGAGTTCAATTTATTCTGCAATGATAAAGGAATAAAGAGACAAATGTTTGCACAAAGGAAACCTCCATAGAATGCTATAGAAGAAAGAAGAAATAGATCAATTATGGATTGTGCCAGAACACTAATGATAGAGAAGAATGTTGCACAAAAGTACTAGAGAGAAGCTATAAGTATAACTATTTATACCTTGAACCAAGTAAAAATTAAGAAAGGTACAAATGCTACACCTTTTGAGTTATGGTATCGATATGCACCTAATGTGAAGTACTTTAAAGTCTTTGGAAGCAAATGTTATATACTAAAAGACAATAGGAATAGAAAACTTGATGCAAAAAGTGATGAAGACATATTCTTAGGATATTCCACTAAGAGAAAATCTATAAGTGTTTGAATTCTAACACTAATAAAATTGTGAAAAGTTCAAATGTTAGAGTTGATGAAGATGCAGAAAATAATGAGGTTGAGTAAAAGCAAGAAGCTAAAGATTACAGATCTTTTTTATACATGGAAGAAGGAGACACTAGTAATGCACCTAAACCAAATGTTGAACAACAACATGAACCTATCAAGCCACTACAAGAAAATGTTAAGCATCAGAAAGAAACTACCGAGCATCAGGAGGATGTTGTTGAGAAATCAGAAGAAGAGGCAGAGAATCTGCAAGATGAACCTAAAGATCCAGAACAATTGGAAAGGAAATATGAACCTACATTGGCATAGTATGTAATGAGACATCATAAGCCAAGACAAATCATTGGATATAAAGAATCTGGAGTTATGACAAGAATTAATTTGAAAGATCATATATGCTTGTTATGTGAATTTGAGCCTAAGATAGTAAAAGATGTTTTAGAGAATGAGGATTGGGTACAAGATATGAATGAAAAAATAGAGAAGATACAAAAAACAAAACCTAGACACTAGTGCTGAGACCAAAAGAAAAGAATATTATTGGAACAAAATGGGTATTCAAAAATAAGCTAAATGAGCATGGAGAAGTCACTAGGAAAAAAGTCAGATTGGTATGCATGGGATATGCGCAAGAAGAAGGCATTGACTATGGAGAGACATTTTCCCCAGTTGCAATATTGGAAGGACTGAGGACTCTACTTGCATATGTAGCATATAAAGGATTCAAAGTATATCAAATGGATGTCAAATCTGCATTTCTGAATGGAATATTGGAAGAAGAAGTATACATTGAACAACTAAAAGGATTTAAGCAAGAAGAATATAGTTTGCAAGCTATAGAATGCACTGTATGGATTGAAGCAAGCCCTTAGAGCATGGTATGAGAGACTGCATAATTATCTGATAAATATTGGATTTGCAAGGATAAATGACAACAACAATCTATATTTGAAGACTAAAAAGGGTAAAGGGATTTTGTTAGCTAAAATTTTAGTTGATGATATCATATTTGGAGGACAAGATTTCCTATGTAAAACCTTTTCAAATGAGATGTAAACTGAATTTGAAATATCTATGTTTGGTGAGATCAAATTCTTTGTTGGTTTGAAAGTTTATCAGATGAAGAAAGGTATCTATATTACTCAATATAAGTATGTTAAAGAGATACTGAAAAAATTTTGTATGGAAGATTCCAAAATAGTAAGTACACCTATGGCTACTGGACATAAATTATCTAAAACTAATGAGACAAGTGAAGTGAATCAAACCTTGTATAAATATATGATTGGAAAGATGCAATATGTTGTCCATAGTAGACTAGATATTTCCCTACTAGTTGGGACTGTTGCAAGATTTTTTGCTAATCCTAAATAAAATCACATGATAGTAGTGAAAAGGATGTTGAGATATCTAAAAGGAACAAAGGACTATGGATTGTATTACAATAAGAATGATAAGTTTGAACTGAAAGTTTACACTGATGCAGATTGGGCAATAGGCAGGAAATGTGGATGACAGAAAGAGTGCAAGTGGTTGTGCATTCTTTCTAGGAAAGAGATTAGTCTCTTGGACAAGCAAGAAACAAAACTTCATTTTCCAATCTACAACAAAAGTTGATTATGTAGTAGTAGTAGTGAATTGTTCAAATTTTATGTGGATCAAGAAATTATTGAAAGGTATGAAGGAAGAAATCACTGAGCCAGATGTTATTTTCTATGATAATACAAGTTCTATCAACATATCAAAGAATCTTATAATGCACACTAAGACTAAGCATATTGGTATCAAGTATCATTACTTGAGAGAGTTAGTTCAAGACAAAGAAGTGAAATTGGAATATATGAATACAAAGGAACAATTAGCAGATATATTCACAAAATAATTACCTAAGGATGCTCATGAAAACCTTAAAGGTAAATTAGGGGTGATTACCTTAACTGAGGCTACCTAGTAACATAGGAGTGTTGCATCAAATGTGCTAAATAGAATATTTGATAAATTGATGCAGAAGAAGTCACACTTTAGGAGTTGCCTAGAGTTATGAGAAGTAAAGAAAAATATGATTGATTAGTCATAAGGAAGATGACAGAGGGAGCATATAAATTAGAGAACTGACATGAAGACATCTACATGTCAAATATGCAAGTGACAAATACAAGTTTCTTTGGCATTGTTGTCAAAGATGGAGAGATACAACATTGAGGAAGAGATTCAATGAACCTGAGGGAGAGACACAAAAAAGAGATTCAAAAGAAATGACCCTAAGCAAAGAGGGAGTAATTGAATAAGAGAGATATTCAATGAGAAAAAAAGGCAAAATTTATCCAAGAGGGAGCTAGTACTTGGATGTGTTGGATGTGACTCATAATAAAGCTAAGGATATTGATGAAGATCTAATACATAAATATTTTGGATTGTATGGTATATTATGCAGTGTTCATGTGGTGTTTCCATCAATGCCAAAGAGGGAGATTGTTGGAAACTACAATTGAAACAATTGTTATATTTTCATTGATGTCAAACCTTAACTGGAAAGACAATTGCTATCTAGGAGAGTACTATATCTTTTGATTGATGAAGAGGATTTAAAAAGAGGAGATAACAAGAAGACTTAAGGAAAGGTTGAGTTATGTCATACTTCAATGGGTACTTGATTAGTTGGCACATTGACAAGATGATGTGTTGTTTATCCTCAACACCAAATGAAGAAGAAAGACTCAAAAAATAGGCTTAACCAAGAAAAAGTGAAGAAATTTAGTTTAATCTGAGTAATGCTAGTGGCGACCGAGCACCAATATATTTTGAGAAAATCTAGTGTCGACCGAGCATTAGTAATTGCCGAGCGATAGATAATTAACCAAGGAAAGACAGTGTGTGCTAAGAAGGAAATTTTTAGTGATGACCAAGATATCTAGTAATGGCCAAGGAGATGAACACAATATTGACCGAGTGTCAGTAATTTATAGCTTGTGAAAGAATTGAGAATTCCATCTGACATAGTTGAATTCTTGGGATATGTAAAATGTGTTAACATTATTAATAAATGGTATGGAGCATTTAATGCATGGTAAATTTTCTTTCTTATGGATGCAAAGAGAATTTTGGAGATGTATCTAGAAGGAAAGGGAGGAGAACAAAATGATGCAAGCATTCGATGAATTTGACCTAAACCTCAAATCTACGAAGGAGATTAATTAGAAAAAGATTGATCTGCCTGATCAAGGTGGTATAAGGATAACCAAATTGTGAGGTTATAGAAAGTGAGAGTGTGGAAGAGGTTGATGTTATTGATTGATGAAACTAAGAAAAAGGCTAAGGTGAAGTTGTAAAGAGTTGAACAAAGTTGTGGTGATTGATTAAATAGAATTCCAAGAAGATCAGAGATGGAGATGGAAATGGAGGTCAGTCATTAAATCAACATATGAGCAAAGTTTCAGATCAAAACCTATTGTTACTTTATAACCATTGTATCAATCAAATCCTTTAATCAAGGTTGACCTAACAATCATTGTGTAAATGCTTTAATCAAGGTGACATTCTGATGGAATGTTCTTAAGCCCTCTAACCATGCCACTCTTAACATGGTGATTAAATCCTTTAACTGGGTCACACCTAATACTATGTATTGTAAACCTTTAACAAGGTTGGATTCTCATAGAGCTCACTTCATAAGAGTGAAAATCAATAACATGTTACAAGTGGTTTTTTCCCAAATTGGGTTTCCACATTAAATCTTGGTGTTATACTTGTGTGAATGTTATTTGATGTGAATGTTGTTAAAAGTTTTGTATTCTACAAGTTGATTACTTTTGGATAGTGGACTACAAGTTTTATCTAATTGATATATGCTATAGAAACCAAGTGAATTGCTGATTAGATCTAAGTTTTTTGAAGAGCTAAAAAGTTGAATTGGTACATCTAGACCTGAAGATAACTGATTCACCCCCTCCCCCCTCTCAGTTATTCTAAAATAATTCTAACAAAAAGATCATTTCTCAATGTTTCTTAAAATCAAAGCTAATGGAGAAGATGATTCGATCCCATAGTAAACAGATTGAAAGATAGCCAATGTTGTTCATTTTGATTCAGCAACATTGCAACTTTTGACATAAACCGAGAGAGGGATGTCAAATTAAAACAAAGAGGAATATCTAAACATTGAGATAGGTAAATGTAGGCCTCCATAACATGGACTTGTAGAACCTGCAATTTGTTGATACCTTGCAGAACCTCTAAGATATTCCCCAAGAAAGATCTCTTCCCAATTTTGCCTAGTGACCCTTAGGGACACTCTAGTCTAGTGTGCTCACAAAAATTGGAGGGACTCTGTGTGCAAAGTGGGGTTTTCACTAGCATTTACCCAACCAATCTAAGCCAGTGGGTTAGATTAATTAGTCCTACGATGAATGGATTGAAAGATAGCCAATGTTGGTCATTTCAATTGAGAAACATTGCAACTTTTGACATAAACCAAGATAGGGATGTCAAATTAAAATGAAGATAAATCTCCCAAAATTGAGATAGGTAAATGTAGGCCTCCATAAAAAGGTCCTATATCACCTAACAATTCATCAATATCCCACACGAGCACCAAGATATACACCAAGAAATATTGTTTCCCAATGTTGCTTAGTGACCTTTAGGGACACTCTAGTTCAGTGTGCTCATGAATGTTGGAGAGACTCTATGTGTGAGATGAGGTTGTACTTGTCACTACTATTTACCTAGACAATTAGAGATAATGGAGAAGATGAATTAGTCCAATGGCAAATAGATTGAAACATAGCCAATGTTGCTCATTTCAATTGAGCAACATTGTAACTTTTGACATAAACTGAGATAGGGATGTCAAATTAAAAAGAAGAGGAATCTCCAAAAATTGAGATAGGTAAATTTAGGCCTCTATAACATAGTCTTTTATCACCTAACAATTAGTCAATGCCTCACACGAGCTCTGCAATATGCCCAAAGAAATATCACTTCCTAATGTTGCTTAGTGACCCTTACTGACACCCTGGTCAAGTGTGCTCGTGAACTTTGGAGGGGCTCTTTGTGTGAGATATGGTTGTCACTAGAATTTACCTAAAAAACTAGAGTGTATGGAGTAGACAAATCTGTCCCACAGTTAATGGATTAAAATATAGCCAATGTTGCTCATTTTAATTGAGCAACATTGCAACTTTTGACATAAACCGAGATAGGGATGTCAAATTAAAATGAAGAGGAACCTCCTAAAACTGAGATAGGTAAATGTAGGCCTCCATAACATAGTCTTGTAGCACCTAAAAATTCATCGATACCTCGTACGAGCTCTAAGATATGCCCCAAGAAAGATCAATGCCTAATGTTTCTTAGTGACCCTTAGGGACACTCTAGTCCAGTGCACTCATGAATGTTGGAGGGAATTTGTGTGTGAGATGGGGTTTTCACTAGTATTTACCCAGCCAACTAGAGCTAATGGAGTAGACAATTCGATCCCACATCGATCAGATTGAAAAATAGCCAACAAATTTGTCACTAGTGTTTAAGTAAGAAATTTTTAAATAGATTGCACACTTATTTATTGTTGAACATATAAAATAAAAGATAAAGCTCAAAATTAAATGCCAGATTATTCAAAGGTATGGATTGAGAGGATTGAATACATGTAT
Organism: Chamaecyparis obtusa; assembly: GCA_027943335.1. Lineage (NCBI taxonomy): Eukaryota > Viridiplantae > Streptophyta > Pinopsida > Cupressales > Cupressaceae > Chamaecyparis > Chamaecyparis obtusa. Next base: position 524,872 of record BSBK01005175.1, read on the forward strand.
TTCAATAATATATTTGTAAATTAGGCCCATTGCACCTTTTATATACAAAATTTGGTATCTAACATACACATGACAGCTCATTGTCCTTTTTTTACATAAAAATTGGCATCTAATATGCACATGGAAACTCATTGCACTTTTTATATACATAAGTGGCATCTAATATGCACTTGGAAGCTCATTGCACCTTTTATATACAAAATTTGGCATCTATTTATGCACATTGCATCTCATTATCATTTTGAAGTACAAAATTTGGCCTCTAAATATACACATAGAGAACCTCGAAGATATACTCAAAATTGTCAAAATAATTCTACCATATTGTATAATCATTCTTCTAGATTTCCCAAAATTAGTCAAGAGAACCTTCTCGATAAGCTCTAACCCATATTGTGTCAAGTCTTGCCTTGTGGCCAGATTCATGAACTTTCCACAAATTCTTGTTAAGAGGTCTTCCATGATACTTAATCAATTGAATATTTATTGCAACAATAAGGTTATAGTAATCAAGAATAGGTCTATGTATCTCAAAGTCCTCAAACAACTAGGCATTAGAATCCTTGATAGGATACCTACATTTTATAGAGTTTAATAAATAAATTAATGAAAAGTGTAATAAAAAGAGTTTAATAGGTATGAATACAACTGGTCACAACAATGGTACCTTCTAATCCATGTCCCTATGACAACAACGGATCCTATTGGTAACTAAATACCCTCTCCATAATTGACTGTAGTTGTCAATTTCTTTTTGGCCTCAATACAACAACACAAAAATTAATATGTTCCTTATTCATTGTTCTCATCTACAATTACTTCATATACATGACCTGCATTTAATAAAAGGATTAGTTAATACCAAAATCACTATTTAAAATTTATTCAACATACAAAATCTTACCTAGTTCAACTAGGTCTGATACATGGTCAAAATCTACTGATGCTTCAAATTGGTTCATTTGTAGCTCTCTGGGAAGTTGATATGTATCTAGGGTTTCCAAAGGTCTACAAGACCACTGGTCCACCCACTCTTTTGATTCACATTCATCCCACACAAAATGCATCCACAAAGAGAAAAGGCATGAAATTTATCTAGTATAAATAGCTAATGATATTGCATTTGAACTTCTAAATGAATGCATGTCACTTGATTCTATAAGTGTACAACAATATAGATAGTTTACAATGCAAGATTAACATATCAACCAACAAAATTTAGAAACCATAGAGTTACATGCATTACCTAGTCCCATCGTAGAGTTGTACCATTGCACAATTATGTATGCATCTATTAACACTATTCCACCTTTGTAGTTCAATTCCTCTCTAGTAAGAGCTCTTTTCACACATATGCCCACATCTTCATGCTCTCCCTTTCCATGCCCTGCCTCAATGAAATTCCAAAAATGTTGTACACCACTTTTCACATGTACCTTACTCAACTAGTAGAACATCCTTGCATTCTTGAATTGTGTAGTGCAATTGTCTGGCCATATTAAGTGTTTGTTGTACCTTATACCTATTTCCCTTAAAATATCATAGAATAATGTAATATCCTTGCACAAAATCTAAGGAATGAGTATGATCATCACTAATATTGAAGTAATACTCTCTTATAGACTTTATATCCTCCTATGTGCTATCATGTGCATGCATGAATGCTATTTGTACAAAAATAGTAACTTGTGTAGAGTGTTAATACATAGGTTGCACATCATCATGAGGTTTTAATGTATAATTCTCACAAAAATCAACAACATAAACAATAGTACTGAGGGTGAAAGTGTCCTTACACAACTTGAATTGCTCATCTAACGACCTATATTTATGTGTATGAACTATGTGCTCATAAACTAGTTTCTCTTGAAACGTCTTCATAAAATCAGATACTCATATATCCCTTTACACTAACTCACACCTCTTTAATCATTTTCCATATTTAACTCCATATGCGACTAACTTGTATTTTCCAATAGAAACTAGTGTGTTACTGATTTCATGTGTGGTATCTAGCTGTAGGCATCTAGGCAATTATTGCAAACAACTACATGTAGGACAAAATCATTTCAAACACATCATCTTATAGTAAATGCACTTGTCATCTCTTCTACATAGTACACTTGAAATAAATTGTCTCGGTGACTTAGGAGGTGCTTGTAGACCACATTCCTACAAAACATCATTAGTGTGCAAAGTACAACATATATAACAATAAATATTGTAATGCATGGAAAATTCAACATGGACCCTACAACAACCCATAGTATGTGCATGATTAATCTTAACATAAAATGGTTTTTTCATCTCAAAAAATATTTGGCTAAATTTAATCTGAGGAAAGATTAGAAGAAACCTTTCATAAAATTATGTTTGAGTCATGTCTAAATAGTGTTTTAGATGTGATTCACAATTTCTAAGTCTAATTCACCTTCTAACAAAATCTCTTTCGTTGGGTGAAACCCTTGTGTTGTCATGCCAAAAAAATTTAATTAACATTCTTAGTGCATCAACAACAACCTTGTCCTTGCGTGGGAGTTTACCTGAGAATGCCCAAAGAGAATTATTGTTAGGATCCCAAATTTTCTCTCACCTCTCTAAGGCATTGCATAATGTTGTTCTACTTATCCTTAATGATTTGCTTGTTTTTCTTATTAAATGATATTTTTTCATTTCCATTCTCATTATGGTTGATGTGAGGAAATGTTGAGTAACATTAGCATCTTTTGTATGTGCTTTCGTACCAATGGCTTGGTATGCATCAAATAGATTTTTCAAAATAGTTTTTGCACTACTATTTTTTATTGTTCTTAACCCCAAAATTCTCACTCTCTCTCTAATTTTCAGATATTTAATCATTTCAACAACTAATTGGCATCTTCCACTTTGGTTCAAATTTTCAAAATAGTTATTCAAAATTCTTTTAATCATTCTAGAATACAAGTTTTTTTCACAAATTTTATCATGCATTGGCCTCACAATATTTTCATCAATGTCAATTAGAAACTTTGGTTTTCTACAAATTATTCTAGGTGTTAATATACATGCATTCTCTTGGTTTTCATTAGGTGCATTATGTGTGTTAATCTCATCAAATTGAAGTGGTGTATATTCTTTAAATTCATTAGGTGCATTCTTCACACTGATTTGAAATGGACTATGGTCATTGCTTTCATTAGGTGCATTTGTCACATGCATTTGAATTGGTGCATGTTGATCATTTTAATTTGGTGCATTAGGTACATTTATCATGTCAATTTGGATTGTTGCATTTTCATCACTATCATTAGGTGCATTAGATGGCATACCTCCACATAATCTCATCATTTTCTCCCTTTTTCTTATCTTTGTTTCCTCTCATTTTTATTTGTTCCTCTCTCGTTCTTTCCCATTACATTAATTATGATTGTCCTATGTACATAATATCATGATGAAAATTTCAAAATCAAATAACAAAAAAAAACAACAAATGACCATCATTTTATTATAATCTAAAATAAAAAACCAAAAAAAAATCAATCACTTCAAAGCAAATTTGACAAAAAAATGCAAACCTAACTGTTCATGTCCTAAAAACTGATGTTGAACGGTGCAGTGGGACCTTCAAACAACTTGTAGTGCTAGTTTCTAAGTCATTCAGAATATATTATATATATTTTCTCATAATATGGAAATCTAAAACCAATGTTAACTTTTCCTCATAACCCATACGGGTTATAAAAAATTAGAGGTTCAACTCTACTTCTCCATAACCCATATAGGTTCTTTAAAATAGGAACCTAAGAAGAAAGGTCAGAGAGAGAGAATATGAGAGAGAGAGAGAGGCATGCATTTATATTTATATAAAACTATATATATGCATATATACAGGCATAGACACATATTATATACATAAGTCTATACATAAATTTAGTACATTCTTAATTTAGTACCATGTGTTTTGATGTATTAATAACCTGTACGTGTTCTTTAAAACATAAATTACATTTATTTACATCTTCAAAACACGTATGGATTTTTAAAAAATTAAAATGTTCTTTTTTCTTTTCAAAACCTGAGCATTTTATGGTACACATAAAAACCCGTACACATTTTAGGCTTGGAAAAAGGGTTAGTAAACGATCCTAAGGATTAAAATCCCGTTTTCCCTCCATTTGAGTCCCTTTACATGTTTTTTATCTTCCAACATGAATTCTTGATTTCATCATCATCAAGTTTAGAAATGATCAAGAGGGTATCTAGAAAATTACCACCATAATCTTACACATCTTCTCATCTTTCTTACCATATAATTTTTTAAATTTTTGGATAACATTAACATAGTGAAATTTAATTTACTTTACTAGTGTCTTGACAGACCTTACAAACATATGTCTACCATTTTTCTAATAACTTTTGATCTAATCAACCAATTACATATTACCATTCTACACTTGAATCTATACACTTTGAAAAAAAGAAGAGTGCATTGTTTATTCAAGTTATGCCCGACACACGAACAAGTACTAGATTTTCAGGATGCGGTCATTTCAAAAAAATATTTTAAAAAAAGTACTCAATAAAAATTATGAAATTTGAGTGCATTGAAATAGCTATATTATGTTTTTTCTGAAAAATTTTATAATTTTGAGTGCAAGACATCCAATTTCTCTTTTAAGTTCAAGTTTACCTGATTTCAAAAGAAAAAGAAAAAGTTGTCACTTATACTTCTTTTTGCACACCATGTTGATGCACTTACCCCTATTGTACACCATATTTATTATTAAAGTATTAAGTGTTCAACATATAACAAATGAATTATGACTATTATATATTTCTTTTTTCACATATATAGTAACAAAATTTTAAAGAAAAGAAAACAACTTATTTATCCACACAACAAACCATTTCATAATTCAATACACCTACTAAATATGTTATTGTTATTTTAACAAAAAAAAAATTACTACTATTCAAACAATAATTATTATTACTACAATCTAATTAATTTTTTAAAGTTTCATACTCTAAATTTGATAAATTTAATACAATTTATTATAATCTATATTTTTATTTTATTTTTAAAATATTATTTTAAATATAAATTATAATTATAATTAATTACAAAACTAAAACAAATATAGAAAAAAATAGTCTATCTTTATTATAATTTACATTGTTTAACAATTTTTAATTATATTAAAATATTCTGCCCATATTGTTGGAAGTTTCTTATAAAACATTAGCAAGAGTGTTTTCCTTTCTAATACTCAAAGAGATTATAGATCATAAGTTTTTGGGATGGCTTTTGCTTTTATTTTTGAATTAATATGAAAATTATATTGATTTAAAAAAGTACAACAACATGTTGCCTCTAGTTCTATGTCAATGACTAATAATTCAACCTCTATTTTATGTAAAGCTCCATGTAAAATCATTTAACACTATCAACCAAGGATCCCTTATGACAAATTATATTCTCATTCTGCAACATTCATGGATATTACAAGTTGCACAAAAATAACTACACTTCTCCCACAATACTAGAGTTGGAATGAGAGACATGTGAGATTGATTAAACTTAACATTTAAGGATTAGAGGGGCCGCATGGGATTATCTTCTTTGGAAGGATTACAGTGAGCACACCTTTTGTCACATCTACAGACCTAATCTGAGAAACAGCGTCATGAGGGAGAGAAAATGCAATGCTAAATGGCGCAACACGGGGGGTTCTCTCCAGTTGCAGGTGACGTAGAGCTCCCTTCCTCTCCTCCGAATCGTTTTCATCTCCACGGATTCTCATTACTATATCCACCTGCATTATCAAAACACTAAGGAATTAAGGAATGGGCGCTACTCTTAAATATCAACTGGTTGCGTAGTCAGATGATTGAAAGAGCTTCTGATAATTATTGTAAAAATATTTCTAAATAATGTTTTGGACTATAATTAATGTTCAAATGAGTTTTCACCATTTAAAAGAAAAACTGTGCACTAGTTTAACAATAAATGTAGAATAAAAACTATATACCGTGATGTCCTCCATTGTCAGACCGGGAACGTTGAGTAAGTACTTGTATTCAGTAGGATACTCTAATATATCTGCAGCAGGAAGCATATTTTCCATTTGTTTGAAAATAAATGTGTAATACAGAGGAGGACACAGTAACCAGGCCGCCTTGTCTTCGCAACAAGAGAAACTGTGCTAAGTTTAATTGTCATGGTCGATTGCTTTTATAATTGCAAGGCAATTAAGTTGACGGTTCGTTTCAGATTCCAGGCTCCAGCGTGGTAATAAGTTTTAAGAAACGGAAAATTTGAAAGAAAATTTCAGATTTAGTTTTTAGATTTCCTGTGGAAATTTGAAAGAAAATTTTTAGTTTTTAGATTTATGTATAGTTAGATATTCATCATAAATTTTGATAGAAGTATATTTTTAATTTAATTTTTTAATATTGTATTTCTTGGTGAATGGAGAAAATGAGGAATGTGTTATTATCTTCAATAATTGTATTTTAAAGAATGCTTGCAGTAAAGAATACAAAAATGTCTACAAATAGTTCTAGAGACGCAATTATATTTGATTTCTATAAGTGTTGTGTTCATCTTTCTAAATTACTACAACTGCGATGATTATGACTTTTGAAGTTACCACTATACTCATTTTTGTAACTATTGTTGTTTTATTCTCTCTTCTAGGAAAACAACAACTCTCCTCTTCCTATTTATTTATCTCACTTATTTTTGGTTTCCACCTACTACCAATGAATTTTCCTCTAAATGTTGTGTTATTCAAAAAAAAAAATTTAATATGGGTATCAATAATATAACCTTCAAAAATAAATGACAATTCTCAAAAGTTTACCACTAATGAAGGATGCTTCTAGATCCAACAAATGTTGATCAAAGATAAAAGAACATTTTATATATTTAATTTTCTAATTCAAGATTATTTGTTCCAACACTCACCCTTAATCTTGAGGTTCCTTAATGGTCATTGTATAATTACTCTAAACTTGACGTTTAAATATTTTTCAAAGCTAACATTTTGGAGCTTTCCAAAGCTAATTAAACATGACTTCCAACGCTAACTATGAAGACTCTTGATTGCTTCCATTGTATCATGATATCCATAATACTTTTTCAACATTTAAACCTACATTTTGTGAGTGAATTGATTGAAATTTATTGTGTTAACTATACATGATTTCCAAAGCTTATTATAAAGACTCTTGATTGCTTGTACCATATCCATGATGACCAAAAAAAAATTTAGACATCCAAAATGTAATTTTGAGAATGACTATAAAATTGAACATTTATTTCTCTATGTTCTACAATATCCCTTATAAAATGATAGTGGATGGAAAATACAACATTTCTTTCTTTATGTTCTACAATATCCATTATAAACTAATAGTAGATGGTAATATATTTTCTTCATCCATAAAAATTAAATTTTCTTAACAAGGTAATTTATTATATAACAAGGTTTACAACCATAAAAATTAAATTTTCTTAGCAAGGTAATTTATTATATAGCAAGGTTTACAATGACCTTTATGGTAAAAATGGGCCACATTATAGATTTAGTTAGAAAATGTGTCTATCTATATTAAATAACTATTATAGAAATGATAGATGGCAAGTTTGATACATATCATAATAGAAAACACCACCACATAAATTTTTCCATAAAAATATCAATATGATGTCTATCAAGATTAGTCAAAATATATATTAGTTAATCAATAAGATAATGTATAGTATATTAATTTCATAAAATAATATATTTTTATAATATTATTTATCACCACACCACACCATACCATACCATACCATACCATACCATACCATATGGCATTAAAAATGTCACCCAACAATTCTCATAAGTCCTATTAATTAAATCCATAAATTATTAGGGCTTAATTAGCTAATTTAAAAATCTTAACCTAAATCATATAGTATACATGAGCCTTGTAGTATTATGAAAGGAAAATGAATTGGTAAATATGGTAAATATTAATGATGTTGTGTGATGGTTATACTTAGTCTATCGGTAATGGATTGATGTAAGAAAAAAATTGGTGGTGCATATTCATGCTTAGGTGGTGCTTATGTGATAATTTGATTATGTGGCAAGTTATTTCTCCTATATATGTTATTCCATCCTATTGTATTAACTCCTCCATCTTATTGGATTAACTAATTATCTAGTCAAACAATCCCCACTTTTTCTTTTGCAATTTTATTTTCTTTTGTGTTTTCTATTTTACCTAGTTTATTGGCTAATTTCATGTGGTATCAAAACTTTTTCGGTCCTACTAAAAATGTGAACAAGTTGAAAGAAATTTTTCCTTAAATACTTGATGTGAGGGTCGTAAATTCAAACTAAAGGTGTCCAAAATTGTATAAAATGTTTGTCATCTTCATGAAAAATAATGACTTGATTTGTAAACTTTGTTATAAATTTAAACAATATTTGTAAATTTTTTGGTGTATTAGTCATCTAATTTGTATATTTATGGTTATGTTTTGATGGTTATGTTTTGAGATCAAGGAATTATTTATGGAAAAATATTAATATTTCATTTGTGTAATAAGAAAATTAAAAACATATTTTCTAAATTCAATTTTCTTTTAAGTTTTATAGTTCATGTTTGTAAAAGAAATGTTGATTTGTTCAAATAATTTTAATTTCTTGAATATTTTCATTTGAACTAGTTGATGATCAACTAAAATTTTGTTGATATAATGAATATTTTGAATATGCATTTCAGATTAGCCTGGAATCTTGTCCTTGGGTCATCAATTGTGTCCAAGATCAAACATCTATCTAAAGTTAGCAAATCAGCCTTCCATTGACCTGTAGTTGGCATGGCTAGAATTATGGTTTTTATTGTGGCATAAAACTTTGTAAATTTTATAATAACTAAATGTTCAATGGCATAAATGAATCAAATATTTTTTGTATTTTGTCATTGGCCTTAAAAATACTATGTTGGTGTCAAATTGTGGTATCAAAATACTTTCTAGCATAAGGAATTAATTTATACTTGGCATCTAACTTCAGTGAATCAAGCAATAATTTGGCATATTGGATCTAGGAAGTTGAATAAGATTTATATAAAATGTATAAAATGCAAAATATAAATATAAATAAAAGTAGCACATTTGGAAATGAGGTACAAATAGGAACCAAATCTAGATCTAACTAGGAAAGATAGAGGCGTTAGGCACTAGAGTCTAAAAGAAAAAAGATGCAATTGCCAATGTTGATAATCACATCAGGAGGTATCTTGGCAGTTGTCCTCAATAACTAGGGCCCATATAACAAGACAAGTTACTATTTGTTGGAGTAAATATTATTTACTTATGCTTAAGTTCAACTTAGGCATTTATCATTATTAGTTAATAATTTGCATTTAGTTTTTTTTAATTTAATATTTGTAGCTGGGTGGTTGTACCTGGCCTTTCATCTCATTGGTACTCTTATCTTCATTCTTCTCTATATAAGAAGAGATTATGTACATTTTTTAATCATCTTAATTGATTATTACATTTCTTGATGATTCATTATCTAATGTTGGGAAATCAAATTTTCTAGGTTGTATGGGCAAACTAGGAAGTTACATCTATTTTGACAAAAATTACCTTGAGAAGAGAGCAAACCAATTAGCTTAATGTGTCTGCAATTGGTCACTTGATTGTCGGGGTCCAAAGAGGCTGTCAGGAAAAAACTTATGGGTTAGGCGTATGTCATCACACTTCCTGTTAGAGTAAAGTATTAATTATATTAATTAACTTTACTCCTTTCTTAAGATGTCGACACTTTTATTTTTAGTTATTTATATTTAAACACACATGCACTAGTTGATTTAAACTTATGCACTTGTTGTTTTAAATATAAACTTGCATGCATTTGTCTTGTAATAATTTAACTAATTATTACATGCACTAGGGTTTGCCTTTCAAGGCTTTCGATCTCCTTTATAAGGATGATCCATTGTACATTTAATTCATTCATTTTTTGAGGATATTTTCTTCTTCATATTTTGAGTCAAACTCTTGCCCTCTTCTTGTCTCTATTTCTTTGTAATAGGTTTTTGTATGCAAGTAATTTTTGGGTTTTGTGGATTTGTATTGCTCAAATCCTACATAGTATCAGAGCCTAATCTGCTGCAACTTGTTCATGTTTGAAAGATTCAGATATTAGAAATTCATCTATTTCAGATTAGGGCCTTTTTTCATTTTTATTGAAATCAGGGGTCCGATAAATTTTGGTGCACTTTGAGCTCAAACGGACCTCACTGTTGAGCTTGCAGCATCCAAAAACCCCTATTTTGATACAAAACATGTCCAATTTGGAGAACTTCGCATTTTGGGACTTTTTTTTGGGTACTAGAGGCTTGGTACGCTTCCTGAGGCAGAATTTGTATGGATTGGCACGCTTCCTAAAGAAAAATATGCACATGTTGGCATGCAAAATGAGGCAAAAATTTTACTATCTAGCACGCAAATCAAGGCTTTAAAAAATTTGGTGCGTAAATCAAGGCAAAATCTGTAGGCCCTAGCACGGATCCCGAGGCACGCATGTGATTTTGCAAAAAAAAATTTGTTTTTTGGATGATGACAGTCATTTGGCCATCAAATTTAAGCCCGTCATTTGATGATGTCAACATGTATCATCATCATTTGCACCATTTTTGGGCCCTCCAGCACAGCAGTTGATATTTTTCTCATAACTTGAGCATACGGTGTCGAAATCGAGCAAACAAGATATTGTCAGAAAGTTGGTTTCAAGCTCTATCCAGATCTAGAGGTTTAAATTTTTGGTTTTTCTTTTTTGATGGTTTTTTTTTTTACTATCAAAGCAAGATGTTTAGTTTTGCACTCTGGAAGCTCTATCTTGCGCATCCGGACTCTATTTTTGGAAAGCAAGATATCATTGGAAAGATTATTTTGAGAGATTTCTAGTTCTCTAAGTTATTTTCCTAGATTCTAGTGCAGGTATATTTTATTCAATTTTTTGCATTTCTGCACTCTGGTGGATATCTTGGATGTTACAGGTCCCGGGATCTCTTCCCTTTAGGGGATGGCTCTTCTTAGGCTGTTCTTTTGTTTCAATAGCCTTCACTCTTCTTTCAGTAGTGTATACTTCACTTTTGTAGCATTCCTTTATGCACATGCACTAAGATAAAGTGTCATTTTATTGCATGCTTGGAATCTTGAATATGTTTGTGTTATTTGTACTTGCACTCCACTATAAAGTGCCATGGGGGGGGTTTGATGTTTTCCTTTATTTGTCATCTACCTTTTTCAAGTGAGTGTTCCTTCCATGACATTAGCCTCAGGGTATTTTTATTTTTTCTTGTGCTTTCTATGCACCTTCGATGTTCCTGGTTCTTCACGATGCAGTTCTTATTAGCACTCTTTTCAGTGCACCTGTCACCTCTCCCTTGTTAGCATTGTGGGGGTTTTTCTATTGATCATTCTTCTGCTTCCTTGGTTTGATAGTGTGAGCTATGTATTTAGTATTTGTTCCTATGTACTAGGCGGATGCAATGGTTGGGTACCTATACATTTTAGTGAGATGGATCATTTACCATATAGACATTCTTTCTTTCCTATTTTTAGAGATACTCTTCCATCTTTGATTGATCAACTCTTCAAGCTTTGGTGTTTTATACCATCTGTATCTTCGAGTTCAATTGTTCGCCTCTGTTTGCCTCCTGATTTGAGTAGTGTCATCTGAGGGCACTCATACAGATTATAGTCTTCTTTACTTGGTCATGCTCTATTTCAATGTAGGATCTTTAGATCAGCGGTTACTTCTTGACAGTCTTTGCATCTTCTTGCTTCAGTGATGTTCTACATGTTCATTTCTGTTCCTATTTTCTGGAATATCCCTAGTTTTGGAGGCTTCTTTAGAGCTTCAGACTAGTCTTTGTCTCCTTTTGGAGTAGAGTTTTTCCCATGTATTTTTCTCTATTTCTCCACTTTATAGAGACTCTCTTTTGTACTTAGGTACCTCATCAGGCCATGTTGCCAGGACCCATTTTTATGATTTCAGCACTGTAGTTTCCTTTGCTTTCTTCTTGCATTATTTGTAGCTGCATTGTTTCTCATCTTAAGGGGGGGTGTTAGAGTAAATTATTAATTATATTAATTAACTTTAGTCCTTTCTTAAGATGTCAACACTTTTATTTTTAGTTGTTTATATTTAAACACACATGCACTAGTTGATTTAAACTTATGCACTTGTTTTAAATATAAACTTGCATGCATTTGTCTTTTAATAATTTAACTAATTATTACATGCACTAGGGGTTTCCTTTCAAGGCTTTTGATCTCATTTATAAGGATGATCCATTGTACATTTAATTCATTCATTATTTGAGGATATTTTCTTCTTCATATTCTAAGTCAAACCCTTGCCCTCTTCTTGTCTCTACTTCCTTGTAACAGGTTTTTGTATGCAGGTGATCTTCGGATTTTGTGAATTTGTATTGCTCAAATCCTACACTTCCCTATATGCATCTTAGATTTCTTACATGTTTTGGTTGCCTCTGGGTTAAAATTGTTTCCTCTACCATTGATTTATACCTTTTTGAGATAGATAGCTTTCAGGGTCCCTTTCCTAGTTCTACCTTATGAATGATTTTGGTATTCTTATCTGAGCGGGGTCTGATATTATCTCCTCAACATGGTGGGATTGGAACCATAGGTTTCCACACGGTCGAGAGTTAATGACTCTTTTACCATTTGAGACTTTGACATTGATGCACCTATGTTGGATGATCCTTGTAGCAGTTGTTCCTTATTCTTTCATCCTTGGAGATTTATTCGTGTTATTCTTTTATTGTATTTGTAATTTGTACTTAGATTATATTTTCATACCTTGTGACTTGTGCACTAGATGTGGGTTATCATGTACATAACTTATGGTCCAGTTGTATTTGTGTATTCCTTTATGAGATGATGTATTTTAGTTTCATTACGTGGAAGATTTGTATGATTATTGTACTTAATAGGTTAATTTACATTTACGTAATCCTACATCAAGGAATCCTTGAGATTTGCAATCTGTACAAATGAGTTGTGTAAATGAGAATGTATTGACTTTATGTTAGGGTATATGTACAAAGATGGGGGACCAAAAAGATGCCAAATTATTTTTTGGTCCCTCCATAGGCATAGTGCGTACACACTAAAGTATGTGTGCTCTATAGTGTGCATGCGCTATGGCTTGGATTACCCAAGACGTAGCGCATGCACACTTTTTAAAATTTGGATTTTAAAAATAACACATGCGCTCTATGTAAAATTTTATATTTAAAAAATGGAAAAAGCCCCATTTTTTTGGCTTCAACCGCATGGCTGGAGAAGAGAGAAGCCCTTTGAAAGCATGTACGTAGTTTTATTTTGCTAGTATCTTCATCAAATCACACCAAAAATGTCTCCACGATGTCAACAAGTTCAAACTAGAAGAAGTAAGTGATTTTACAACATATGCCTCTTATTTTTTTAAATATAAGTTTATTTTGTTTTAAATCAAATTTAATTGTCAAGATTTCTTTAAAAATTTCAATTTTAATTAGGCTTTAAAAATAGAATTTATTTTAATTTATAAGTAGGAATGATCTCCCTGAAGAAAACCCTCAAACAAACCCTTCATCTTCTCCTAATGAACAAATGAATGAAGCAAATCAACCCCAACTGCCATCACCAATCATGAAACCTCCTCTTGGAACACAAGAAATTTTGATAAACCAAATAGAAACTAGGAAAACATAAGTAGAATCTTTAATTAGGAGGTTAAAAGATTTTATTGGTACAAATCCAGAAAGGGAAACACTTGCCAAATCATTAGAATCAATTTTGATCCACGTAGACCTAGTTAGTGGGTAACTTAATTTATGGCATGACAAAATAGAAGAACTGAAATGATATTATGCAGATAAATTGTAATATGAGGTCATAAAAAAAAATACAAAAGATGAAATTTGCAAAGTCTTTAAAAAGCCAGGGGAAATTAATACTCTTAGAACTAGAGAAAAGAGGTTCCCAATTCATTGGTGCTTGAACGAAGACATAAAAAAAACCTTTGGGATAGATAGTGGATGGTCTTTGATATGCCTCCCTATGACAATCATGAGGTTCCTATATATTTCTTGAGGAAACTCTATTGTGATTTCATCCTCAAGGAGGTGCCAAATTATTTTGAATTCCTAGATCCTCGGGCTAGATGTGGGGGGTCATCATACAATAGATCGGGGGTGCATCGTGACACTAACGCACCTAGGGTGCCCATTGGAAATCCATAGATCAATCATGTTAGTATTTCTTTTGTAGTGAAGGAACATGTGAAGGTGGATACACTAGGAATGATTGGTGCTCTCACCCAAACTCTCATACAATGTGTCACTCCATTAGTTGAGAGTTGGCATGGTCAGTCTTTGAGGGGCCATATTTGTCAATCCTGTGGGTCTCTATGCACATTTATTACTACTGACAAAGAAGAAGAGGATGATGGAATGATGGAAGATAATTTTCTCAATATGACATTCAAAATTGATACATAGGTAAAAATTTCCAAGTTCATTAAATTTTTTGGTCATATTTCATTTATAACTAAATGAATAACTAAACTAGTATCTATTGATTATGATCAATATGCAAGGTGTGAGTGTTAGTGGAAGTGGTAGTGTTCTCCCAACCCCCTTTTACACCATGTCTTTAGCTCCACAAGTATGTTCATTATGTAATTTTATGATTGGTTGTCTCATAACTTATTACTCCTATGTATTAGTTCATTGTTGGACCTTCGACGTTCACAGTAGATAGCAAAGGGCATCATGTCACCTTTGTTGAGGTGTCTTTATTTACATGTTAATTTGATTTATTTGATTATATTAAATTAATGAATGAATGAATAACTAAATTAATAGATAAATTATGATCAAAATCTAGAGTAAAAGTGGTTATGGTAGTGATCACATTCCTTCCCTTGGCTTTTTGTCGACATCATTGAGTCTACGAGTATATAGTTAATAAAGATTTATAATTAATACATTAGTATTACATTCTTATATGAATGGTTTTCTTATGAACTACCATACATGTGCACTAGGTTACTATATGAGTTTCCACATTGACACCGCACACTGAAGTACACGGTGGTACCTTCACGAAGGTACCATTTATTCATTAGTCACATTGCAAAAAATTATAGGTATTCTTGATAGCTACATAATAATCTTGTTTATCTATTTTTAGTTGTTGACATTAGATACTCTTCTTTCTATTCGTGACTCTTTGGATCTTGGAGTTCTTATAGGTGTAGCTAGCTTTGAAGCACTAACTAAGGTATGAAACAGACTACTTAATTTTAATTGTCATCTTAATAGTTTGTATTGAATTTTTAATGATATTCATATATGTATTTGAATTACTATTTTGATCATCTTTGTAGGGACTTGTTACTCTTGATCATTAGCATGTCCCTTTGGTGGGTATAGAAAGTGACTACTTTTTTTTGGTAAGAGAATATTCTATTGTATGTCATCATATATTTCAATTTTGTTGTATATTTTTCATTAATGTTTATACTTTTTATTTTATCAGTTGTCACTACAATAGAGTCTAGATAGGAGGATGAGTGAACGTACTCAAAATGCTCAAGCATCTACTGCATCTCCATCCACACGGAGATTGAAGAAAACCTAAGACTTATTTTCTTCCCCTAGCGGGAAAGGACTAGATTAGGGACATATCTTTTGTATGCCTATATGGTATTATTGGACATATCTTTTGTATGCCTATATGGCATTATTAAACATATTTTGTACACCTATATGGCATTATTGGACATGTTTTTTGTATGCATGTTATGCATTATTGGACATGTTTTTTTTATGCCTATGCATTGTACACCTATACATCATGTGTATTGATGTACACTACTTTATGTTTATAAGGATCTCTTTTGCTTTGTAGATTTTTCATGCCTTATATTTATGTGTGTATGGGTATTTATGTATATTGTTACTATATAATTCATACTTTATGAGAATATATGTTTCATTTCATAAATATTTTGTAATGTCCTGAAGGTGACTTTGTCCTAGAGGTGATTTCGATCTGGAGGTGTTTTTAGTTCTAGAGTTGATTTCAGTCCGAAGGTGAATTCTATCCCAGAGGTGAATTTTGTCCCAGAGGTGATTTCAAATGGGATGTGTTTTTGGTTCCTAAGGTAATTTCTGTCTGGAGGTGAATTTGGACCAAAGGTTTTTTATGTCCCGAAGGTGATTTTGAACTAGAGGTGTTTTCTATCTGGAGGTGAATTCTATCCTAGAGGTGTTTCTGTCCTAAAGATGATTTCATCCCAAAACTAATTTTGGTCAGTAGCTGGAGTGGTAGCAGTAGCGTACGTAGAAGCAAGTGTCCATACGGAGTTGAGAGGCTGTAAGCTATACGGTTGGAAGGTTGTATGGTATGATTGTTTGGGGCTGTAAGATTGAGAATGCTCGTATGGATTTATTGCCTAAGATCATACAGCTGGATAGGAGACTATACTATATGAAGATCATACTGCTGAGATTTGTCTTCATTTGTGTATTTTGGCAACCCAAAATGATATTTGCCAGAGTACCAAAACTTAGTATAATCGATATTGTTTATATGTTGTTGATATAATTATCAATGCCACATAACACACTAATGATATTGATATTATGCAAAGATGTACAATTGCACATGCAAGAGGATCCAAGAATAATAGTGTTATAGAGACTAGAGCAATGAATGTCAAATACCAACAATGCCACCAGTTGCATTAATGCCAAAGATGCAAATATATTTTGCAGATGTATACAAAGATGGTGATTTAGATTTTCCATATCTGAAACAAACAAAACACAACAGATTTGGCACACAGTGAAATATCAGAGTGATATTCCCGACGGTAGACTAGGGTGGTTGTGAACCACTAAAACTGTAATAAACCAAATAGGGAGAATCTTTCACCTTCGAAATGGAAGCCAACAAAATCCCAACAGGAATTTGCAAATACAAATAAAATATAAAACCTCAACATGAAAATACATCCTACATGCCAGTCATAAATACCCCTTCAGAGAAACTCTTGAGGGTTTACAAAAGAATGCTGACACGGCAAACACCTACGAAAAATAATAATAATAATAATGGGCCCCCCTTTATTAATTAAAGGTCCATTTATAATATTATTTAAATTCTGGAACCATTAATTAATTAAAAATAGGGACATTACAAATCCTCATTGCCCAAAGATTGCTTGCCCTTAAGAAATCCATCATCAATACTCTAGGATTCCAAACTAGGCGCAAACATTAATAATTGTATCCACTAGAACCCTCAAGCCACAACATGACCATGCACATGCACCTAAAAGTAAGTGAGAAAAGTAACTCTCCATCAAGCTTCTGCTCCTCTACTTTGATATAATTGTTGTCATACCTAGAGTCACCAAGATTCCATTGAAACCAAGCATCAAAAATATCAATGCTTAGATCTCAAGCCAAGTACGGATGTTGGTAGCAATATCTGTTGAAAACTATGTGTTGATCCTAGACCACATGCACATAGTTGGATTTAGTTGGGACTAGTAAACCATCATCAAGATTTCGCTGTGCTACTTTGATATAAACATTTCCATGCCCTTCACCAGGATCCCAACAACACCAATCGATGAAATCTTTCATGTTGTCATGTTTAAAAACCTCTTTTGGTATGGCCACAGACACAGATGTTGACACTAACATGAACTTGGCCACATCCCCAACCATAGACACAACAACAACAAGAGACATGGACAAAGACACCATGACAATGGACAAAGCCTTGAAGGTGGATAGAGCCTCAAAGGGATGGAGCCTCTCAACATCTGACACAACCTCGATGATAGATAGAGTCTTGATGGTGATGATGATGAAGAGAAACTTGACAATGAATAGAGTCTCAGTGGTGACGGTGATGGTGATGGAAAGAAACTTAGTGATGGATGGAACCTCAGTGATAGACTCAACCTCAGTGATGAATAGAGTCTTGACAATAATGGCAATAAAGAGAACCTCAGAGGTGAATAGAGTCTCAGCGATAGACACATTCTTGGAAACAAACATAGTCTCAATAGTGTATAGAGTCTTAGTGATGATGGTGATAGACAAAGCCTTCATGACAGACACAAACTTGGCAATAGACACAACCTTGGTGACTGACACAGCCTCAGCGATGGACACATCCTTGGTGATGGATAGAGCCTTGGTGATAGACACAATCTTGGTGACTAACGAAGCCTCACCGACAAACACAGTCTCAATGCCAAATAGGGCCTCAACAAAAAATGCATCCTTAATGATTGACATAGCCTCAGTGATGGACAGGGCCTCGATGACATAAAAATCCTTAGTAACAGACACAACCTCAATGATGGATAGAGCCTCAGAGACAGACATAGTCTCGACAACTGACAAAGCCTCAGCGATAGACAGAGTCTCAACGATAGACACAGCCTCAACGGTAGACACAGCCTCGACAATAGACACATCCTTAGCATTAGACTAAACCTCAGTGATAGACATGGTGATGGGAAGAGCCTTGATGACAAATAGAGCCTCGGTAGCAAATAGAGCCTTGGTAACAAACACATCCTTGGCAACAGGCATAGTCTCGATGACAAACAAAGCCTCAAAAATTGACACAGCCTCAGTAATGGAAAATGCTTCAGTGATAGACATAGAAATGAACACACCCTTGACAATAGACATAGTCTCAAAAATTGATGGAGCCTTGGTGACAAACATAGTCTTGGTGGCAAACACAACCTTGGTGATGGACATAGCCTTAGTGGAAGATATAGCCTTGTCAACTAACATAGCCTTAGTAATAGACGAAGCCTCTACCATGGATAGAACCTCAATGATAGACACAATCATGACAATAGAAAGATCCTTGGCAACTAACACAGCCTCAACAATGGATAGAGCCTCGATGACAGACATAGCCTCAGCAACAGACAGAGCCTCAACGATGGACAGACCCTTGATGACAAACACAGTCTTAGTGACTGACAAAGCCTCGACAACAGACACAGCCCCAACAATAGATAGATCCTTGGCAACTGACAAAGCCTCAACAATAGAAATAGCCTCAGCGATGGACATAGCCTTGGCGACAGACATAACTTTCCTAGCTCATGAAATGGAGTAGTGACAGCTCTTATGTCACCTTGATCTGTCCAAGTTGTCTTGGCAAGATCCATGCAAAAAACTTTATTTTGTAGGTGTTCTCCACATGTAGGTGTAATAGCAAGATATAGAAAATCCTCTTGGAGTAGCCCTGTAATCATGCCTTCACCCTCCTCGTGTAATGCATCACCCTTATCTTTGTTATCTACTTTCTCCCACTTGTGCAAATAAGATATTAGTTTTTCTTCATGATTCTTGAATACATTACTCACCAATCTACACGCTGCCATAGACAGGACACATTCTAGATTACAAACATCCCACAACATAGATATGATGGGTTGGGACATTTCATCCATCTCTTCAATGAATGAAATCATAAGGATCTCCATAGCAACCAAAACCTTAATATCATGGAAATCCTTAATTGTGACCGAGAAGTGATGAAACATATCATGGATCAAGTCTTGTAACTCTAGATCTAAGAGGAGGTTACTTACTTTGACATTTTCACAATTCTCCAATATTGTATATCTCCTACCAAAAGGGTCACCACTGAAGTCATCAAGACTCTGAAAGTTGTTAATGATCAAATGCAATATCTCGGTCATGGTGTTGTCATCATACGATAGCCCAGATTCTCAAAATCTCACTGAGACATGTTGCAGTTGCCAATTTCATTTCCTTGTCATGGTGTCTCAAAATCCTAGGTCGACGTAAGGCATCCTTAATCAGAGAAAGTATCCTCTATATAAATCTTGAAGGTAATTGGTACACCTTACACAAACATAATTCCAATATATCTAATGGAAGATCAACACCCTCGCTCACCTCTTTGCCAATATGTTTTAGTGCCTTCAACTACCATTGTCCATCACTGTTGGCCACCATGGTGTGATCTGAATCCAAAAATCTCTCAATCATCTCAACTGGCTGGCAAGATCACCAGCTCTAATACTACTGTAATGTCCTAAAGGTGATTTCGTCCTGGAGGTGATTTCAGTCCAGAGGTGTTTTCGGTTCTAGAGGTGATTTTGATCTGGAGGTGAATTCTATCCTAGAGGTGTTTCTGTCCTAGAGGTGAATTTTGTCCCAAAGGTGATTTTGAACTAGAGGTGTTTTCAGTTTCAAAGGTGATTTATGTCTGGAGGTGAATTCAGATTGGAGGTGTTTTCTATCCCAGAGGTGATTTCGGACCAGAGGTGTTTTCTGTCCAGAGGAGAGTCTTGTGTAGGAGGTGTTTCTATCCATGAGGTGATTTCAGTCAGTAGCTAGAGTGGCAGCAGTAGCGTACATAGAAGCAAGTGTCCATACAGAGTTGAGAGGCTGCAAGTCATACGGTTGGAAGGTTGTACAGTACCGTGGTGGTTGTTTGGTCGTACGGGATTATTGTTTGGGGTCGTACTGTTGAGAATACCCATATGGAGTTATTGCCTAAGATTGTATGGCTGGATAGGAGATTGTATTGTATGAAGACTGTACTACTCAAATTCATCTTTGTTTGTGTAGTTTGGCAGCCCAGAATGATATTTTCTATAGTACCAAAACTTAGTATAATCAATATTCTTTATATGTTGTTGATATAATTATCAATGTCACATAACACACTAATGATATTAATATTATGCAAAGATATAGAGGACTCACACATGCAAGAGGATCCAAGAATAATAGTGCTATAGACACCAGAGCACTGAATGCCAAATACAAACGATGCCACTAGTTGGATTAATGCCAAAGATGCAAACAGATTTCACAGATGTATACAAAGATGGTGTTTCAGATTTGATAAATCCAAAACAAACAAAACATAATAGATTTGGCGCACAATAAAATATCAGAGTGATATTCCCAATGACAGACTAGGGTGGTTGTAAACTACTGAAACTACAATAAACCAAATAGGGAGGATCTTTCACCTCTGAAATGACAACCAGCAGAATCCCAATAGGAATTCACAAATACAAATAAAATATCAAATCTCAACATGAAAAATACATCCTACACGCTGGTCATTAATACCCCTTCGAAGAAACTCCTAAGGGTTTACAAAAGAACGCAGACATGAAAAATGCCTACGAACAATAATAATAAAAATGGACCCCCTTTATTAAGTAAAGGTCTATTTATAATATTATTAAATTCTAGGACCACTGAATTAATTAAAAATAATTTATTAAAAAAGGGGACATTACATATTTAATAAATTTTGGATTTTGGGAACCAAGAATTACATGTGTGTGGTGCGGCCCACTTTTAATTCCTCCCCGCCATGGGAATTTTTAGTCTGGACCTATTTCAAATTATGTTCTTGATGACCGATTTATGATTTCATGTTTGTAAGATCAATATAAATAAGACGATGTTTGTGATAGTTTATAGTGAAATTGATTAAGAAGAAGATCCATTAGATGCAGTGCAGAGGTTTGGTAGAAGTGTGAAGTAGAGTTGTTAGAAGAACGTGTGTTGTGTTTGCTAGACACTAAAGGCAGTGAGCCAAGTGTGTCTTTGGGTAGTTGCACTACAGTGGTGGATTTCCTTTTTCTCTCTTCTTTCTTAGGGAAATGAGCCTTCTGGAAAATGATTCTACTCATAGTGAGCCATCCATTTCAAAAATCTCCTTATTTAGTGTTTTCTCATTAGATTTAACATTCCTTTTGGTTTTCCCTATATCAGGTTTTCTACATAGAAATCTAGTAGTATTCATTGTGTATCATTCATGTATGTGTTATTGCATGTTTACATCTAATTTAATTAAGTGAAAAAGTATTAATTTGTTGTTTCTAGATGTGTGAAAGTGATTATAAAAAATTACATCTAATTCACTTGTCTCTCAATTATCCAAGGCATTCAACAAGAAGCAGACATTGAGGCCACCAAGGGCTTCAATAGAGCAAGAGTGTTTATTCGAACCCAAGTTGATATTAAGCATGTCTAGGATATCAACATTGAGGGCTAGGGAGACTACCAACTTAAAATTCAGTGCAGCAAGGTAGTCCTAGTCTCCTCAACCCTAAGGGTATTCCCAAACCATGTCAACAATTGAGGCAAAGAATCCCAAAGATTCTAGCGGGCACAATCTTGACCGTGAGCCATCTAGGGCTTGATAGTGTTAATGTTTCTTCACCAATGGTATCAGGAGACCAAGAAATGGCTCAGTAAGAGAAATTAATCATCAACCAAATTTGTTTTGGATCACACTGGCCTACATCTTATGAGAGTTAACAAAGAATAAAAACAAATCCTTTTGAATAATAAAAAACAAAATATGAAATCTTAAGTTCTTAATCCAAACATTAGAGATCCAATCACCTAAAAATTTATGAGAAGGAACCATTGAAGAATTAAGAACTGCAAAGAAAATAGAAATATTCTTGAGCCTATTAGATTCTGAAGAAATAGTCTATGTCATTTCTTTTT